>JARHVA010002156.1:2177500-2773133 GCA_037957365.1 Torreya grandis
CAAATGTATCTTCCTCTTTGAAACCCTAGGTCCACTTTCAACACTAGGATTTTAGTTTGAACAAGGGGAAATAAGATGGGTTGATTTGACCCTAACCACTCTTCAATAAATGACTAAGCACTACCTACATATCCAATACTCTTAAGATGGAAGTCAAATCTCATGTAGTTCTCCTTATTAGGTGTATGTGTGAAATAATAATCCTTTAATGAATACAACCCATCATCTACCTCTATGAAGTGTAGTTAAGGCAATCAAGTGTAGAGAAGCTTTGATTTGAAGACTACATAGATGAGATGGTTGAGCTTAGTAGTCACTCTTCTAAAAGAAGCAAGTCATCCATTGAACATTATAGATATCATTATGAGAGTAAGTTACTTTTGAGATTGGTGTCCTTATAATCCCAAAAATGCAAAAGCTTGTAAACTATAGAACATATTGGATATGAGGATGCATGGCTTCAATATCATTGGTGTTTTCCCATATTGAGTTTAATCAAGGTATGTATTGTTTATCTATCTTTCATTTTGTATTTATTTTCCTTACTTGCATGTTTTCAATACCTTGAAACTAGTTTAACATATCAAACACTCAATAGAGCTCAAGAATCATCCATCACAAGCATAATAATTGATCTTAAAGGTTAAATAACTTCACATTAGTCTAGTAATTATATGTAAGCGTTTAAATTACAATCATGTAAGGAGTAGTATTTTGGGTATGGTATGCAGGATTATATGCAATGGATGTAGCATATGGGAATTGCATGTGAAGGGTTGCATAATCATGTTTATGATGTAGATGATAGTCATAAGAACTAGAATACATCTTAAAACAATATTATTGGTGTTGTTTTATGGCATATTACTTGGGGACACCACTTGTTGGTAAACAATTCATGTTGGTGAAGCTTAGTGTGGAATATTCACCTAGTTTATAGGTCAATTAGCTATATTTGGGAAGGCAATTTAGATCATAATGGATCTTGTGTTATAAGCTTAATATTGTAAGGATATTTTAGATTTTAATAAAAGGATGAGGGACCCTTAATCTTATTTATTATCGATTAAAAAAAGAGGACTTTTGGAGAGCCCATGATTGGTACATCTTTGGCCTAGGATTCACCCATGGAAGACTCTGGATAGTATATTACTAAGATGCTTACTTAAATATGAAACTAAGCATATGATAAATTGAACTTATAATAGAATCCATGGAGGCCACTTAGTTGTAAGAGCAACGACTCATAAGATCCTTTTTTTCAAATACTATTGGCGCACTGTTTTTGGATGTCCACAAAATCATTATGACATGCCTCCAATGTAAGTTATTTATAGGGACACAAAAAATAGTGCCTTACCTTTGAAATATGTTCAAATAGAGGCTACAATCCAACAGTGGGGATTAAACTTCATTGAATAAAGTTTATTGCTTCCAACGAATAACACGAATGGATTTTAACAACTACAGATTACTTCATAAAGTAGGTCAAAGTTATATCCACCAAAGCTTCCACCAAATCTGTTATCATCAAACTTTTGGAAAAGAACATACTATCTAGATTTAGGGTCCCTAGCAAGATTGTCACATGTAATAACCACAAATTCACTTTTGTGGAAGTGCTATCATTCTGCATCTTTTATAAGTTCTTATAATAGACAAAAAATATTTAAAATTTAATACATAATCTCAAACACATATAAGAATAATAACTAGTTTAAACTAATAAAAAAATATATAGATATCTTAAAGTCATATAATTTTATGACTAATAAAAACTTAAAAACCATTATTAAATGAATACAATATTAATGATTAACTCTAACAATTTAAAATAAATAAATACATAAATATAAAAATTGTAAACAATTATATTAAAATTTTCAAATAATTGATTAAAACCATACATATAATTTTTTTTTAAATAACTAATTTACTAATGTATGCACATATTCTACAAGCAACATTGTCGTTATTTTTTTGAACCAAAAAATAAACTCTATATCATAAATATATTAGAAACTCATATTCTCTAGTATTCCACCATATAAATTTATAAAGTCGTGATTGAAAAATTTGCACAGAAGTAGTTATGATGTTAAATATGATGGAGACATGGGGTGGACTTAAGTAGAACGTGCCGTGAAATCCGGCCAGCCAACCAAATGGCGGTCAAAATAGTGATCTAAAATGATGTATGGTCCAGATGAGTTTAAATGCACTTTCCACCTCAGCTAAGCCCTTTTGACAACAAGAAAATGAATAGAGAAAATTTAATAGTTTGATATGAAAGTCTATTCAATTAAGTTAATGAAAGGATAAATAATAGTAAAATAAATACATTATACCAATTTAATATATTATTAAAACAAATTAAATTTTATTGAATTAAAAATAAAAATAAAAAATTATATAAATTTTTATTTTTCAAAAATATACTAACTTAAATATTAAAGTTATAATATTTAAATAATTATGAACAAGTCTCAAAGTAAAACTTTTAGACTTAAGAGAGTAAAATACATCATTAAACACATATTTAATTAAAAGAATTTGAATGACATATTATTAAGATATTTATTTGAAAATGAAACAGAATATATGATAAATTAAACTTATAAAAAACTCCATGAAAACCAAATAATTACAAAATCAATGGTTCATAAGATCTTTCATTTTAAATATTATTAATTCACTTTCTTTTTGAATGTCCTTCATAAAATTCTTCATTTTAAATATTAATAATGAGATATTAATAGTTACAAGAGCAAGGGCTCATAAGAGCAATCTCTGATTTAATAGTTATAAGAGCAAGGGCTCATAATGATCACAATCGATTCAAAAATAACAACAAATGGTCATAGCCTATTTTAGGCCCATTAGTCTATGCAACACTATGTATAAGTTATGTACTAAAATTCTAGTAATGAGGATTCAACCTTTGCTAGACAAAATTATTTCTCCTGCTCAAAAAGGTTTCATCCCAGGCAGGCAGACTCTTGATGCTGTGATCACCACACATGAGACTATTCACTCCATGGATAAGAGCAGAGTCCCTGGGATGGCTCTCAAGCTTGATATTTCTAAAGCTTATGATAGAGTCTCATGGACTTTTCTATTCCAAGTGATCAAAAAATTTGGGTTTAATGATAAAATGTCTCGCGGTCTCTTCTGCAAAATTCTCAGTGCTGGTTAATGGTGTTCCTAGAGGGTTTTTCTCATCCTCGAGAGGAATTCGTCAAGGAGACCCTCTCTCCCCGTACTTATTCATCACTATGGCTGAGGCACTGAGAAGATACATACAAGCAGATATAGCCTCAAAAAAGCTAGTGGGCATCAAACGTGCCTCCTCCCTTCATCTTATGGTGGTACAGCAGTTTGTGGATGATACCATCTTCTTTGGCATCTCATCAGTGATTGAAGCTAGAAGATGGAAGAATATCTTAAATAATTATGCCAGAGAGTCGGGACAAAGGATAAATTTCCAGAAAAGCAATGTGTATTTCTTCAACACTCCTAATGAACGTAGACATATAATCATTGATATTAGAATGTGTTGAAGCTGACCTACCAGCTACCTACCTGGGTCTTCCACTCTCGGTCAAAGAGGTATCACCTGGATTTTGGAATGGAATTGTGGAAAGAACGCAGAGGAAACTTCTTGGTTGGAAGGGGAAACTACTCAGCAATGCTGGTAAACTACAACTTCTTTGGGCTTCGCTACAAGGTATTCCTACATACTTCCTGTCTCTTTTTAAAATTCTTGCGTATTTTGCTGAGAAACTGGAACAGATCCAAAGGAAATTTTTATGGACGGGAGTGGAAGACAAACAGAGAATGTCTTTAGTCAAATGGGAAAAAGTGTGTCTTCCAAAATCTCATGGTGGACTTAATATTAGGTCCATTAGGAACATGAACAGACCCCTTCTCTCAAAAGTTAGTTGGAACCTGATCCATAAAAACAATGATTGGGGGGAAATAATGTATGCCAAATACATGCATAGCATTGATGATTCCAACTTTCTTCAACAGACGGGATTGCCCCAGGGATCTGTGATATGGAATAAAATGCTAAAAAGTAGAAGCCTTCTCAAATAGGGAATTAGATGGAAACTTGAAAATGGCCAGTATATTAAATTTTGGGATGATATTTGGTTAAAGGACAAGGCTCTCATCACACATGGAAACTATGGAGAGATTGCTGACTTGACTACCCAGTTTTTTGGAGATAGGGTCAGTGATTATATGAAAAATAACAATGGGATGAGGAGCTAGAAAAATCTTTTGGATTATTGTGTGCACGGACTTGACCTTTTCTCAAAAGTTTGGGAGATTCAGTAGTGCGTTCAGGAGATCAGAATCCCTCTCTTTCCCTATGAGGATGAACAATACTGGTGGCCAGATAAGAATGGATCATTCTCTATCAAATTTGCTTACCATCTGCTCATTCCTGAAGCTCAGAATAAAGATGTATGGAAAAAAGTTTGGAATCATAAACTTATTCCAAAAATTAACATGTTTTGGTGGGTTGCTACTCATAACAAAATCCTTACTCAGGATAACCTTGAAAATAGAGGGTTTACTTTGGTTAACAGATGTTTCCTGTGTGGTTCAAAAGAAGAATCCATTTCACACCTCTTTATCCACTGTGAGTTTGCCCGAGAATTATGGGGCACAATACTTAACAACTTTGGTATTGAATGGGTCTGCAATTCTGACCTTAAAGAAGTAATTCTCAGCTGGAACCCAACCTTCACACATCCCTGGCTTATGAAATTATGGAAGTAAGCTCTGCCATGTTTGAGTTGGACTTTATGGAAAGAGCAAAATCACAAAATTTTCAGGGACACTGCTAGAAATGCTTCTCAGGTGTTCAACTCCTTTGCTAAGACCATTATGGAAAGTGTTACAACAGCTCATATTCGTGTTGCGAAGAAACCCCTATCTCAAATTGAAAGCCAAATTGCAACCAAATGGAAGGTTTTAAACTAGATCCCTGGGTATAATAACTCCAAAATACTACAGAGACTTAATACTAAATGGATCCCCCCTAAACCTAACTGGATGAAACTCAACTTTGATGGGGCATCCAAGTTGGATGGTAAAGCTAATGGAGGAGGAATTATAAGGAATGATAAAGGATGGATGTCTGTTGTCTATGCTAGTGGAATTGGATGCCAAAGCAACAACTATGCTGAAGCAATGGCTTTACTATGAGGATTAAAGTTAGCTATATCCCTAGGAATAAGGAATTTGAATATACAAGGAGACTCGAAGATGGTCATAGATGCCATTAATAAAGCTTCAAAGGTGGGAATCAAGCTAAAAGACATCATTACTGATATCCAATTTATTTTACAAAAGTTTTCTGAAGTTGAGATTTCCCATACCTACAGAGAAGGCAACAGGGTCGCTGATGCTTGTGCCAACCTTGGGCAGCAATTTTCAGGTTGGAGGGTGTGGCGACAAGGTGTTCATATTCCCTTAAACATTAAGGAGATAATTCAAAAAGAGATGACTTGTCAGGAATGAGGCGTATTGATGACCCTGAAAAGACCCCTGTTGATACCCTCGGCTCCTTTGCAAGCAAGAAAGGCAAGAAGAGAAAGGTTGATGAAGAGGAAGAAAATATTAAAGAGACTACGGAAGGGACCCACAGGAATCCGGGCAGGGCCACGGGGGGCCAAGGTGGAAAATCTCACAATCCTTCCAAAATTAATAAGGAAGGATTCCCCTCTGGAGTGCGAAGGTCGGGGTGGATTGCTGGTAAACCAGCCCCAAAGGCCAGACTGATTGATTATTCAGAAAGTGCCTCGGAAGAAACAACCCAGGAGGAAGAGTCTGAGGAGCTAGAAATCCAAAAAAAATCAAAGGACACTAGAGGGAAGCAGGCTACTAGGGATTTTGAGGTTACTGAGGAGCAGGGTGCTGACACTATGGGAACTGCTGACAATAAGGGGAAAATGTATGTCGAGGAAGCTGGTGAGGGCACTGAGAATGAGATTGATTGGAAAACTGAAAAAGGGGCCCTGAAGGACCGCATTCAAAAGCTGGAGAAGGTCTTTGCCAAAGGGCTTTGTAATACAATTATGCTGAACATGTCTATGCTGGAAGTGATGGGTAATATTGGGTATGCTGAGAACGCGGAGAATGAGAAACTCAATGATCTTATCAAATCAATAGTTATGTAAGGGGAGACCTATCTGACTTTGGTCGTCCCATGGCTTGTGTTTTATTTTTGTCTGTTGTTCTCGGTTGTGCCGTCATCTCTCTGAACGCATTTTTTGTTTGTTTGCCTTGTCTTTTTTGACTGTATAGGGTTTGGCCCCTGGTTTGTTGCCTTACTTTATCAAAAACAACAAATGGTCATAACTGGATTGAGAATACCATCAACAACCACAACTAACTAAATACCAACAATTGACCACAATCAACCTCCAATACCATCTGAGATTTAAACTTGAATAATGCTAAAAATTCTTGGGTGTTAAAAATTCTAATTTAAAGTGTTTGAAACGTCCAAGCTCTTAAGTGTTAAAAAGTCATTTTTCGTATAGTTATGTCTCATTTTTACATTATGTTTAATTAGTTATTATTTTTACATGTTTTTAAATCATTGCTTATTTTGATAAGAAATTTATTTGAGATGATTTTAAGGGTTACAAAAAAAATTAAGTTGAGAAGAGTTTAAATATTACAAAGGCATTTTGATTGAAAATATTCTATTGATTCTAAGACAAATTCAAATATCTAGAAGATCTAACAATGATTATTATGGTTGAAGTTAAATCAATAAAAATTAAAAATTACACTTTGTGAAAAGGAGCCAAAAATAATTACACATCAAATGGGAAGGCTTTAAATATTGGTGTGAAACTTTTGATGAAAAGAATTTAAAGAGTGTGAAAGTTTTTGTCAACAAGCAAAACAAAAAATAACTCTTTATAAATAAGATTGAAATAGAAATTACATTTTCCACACATTTTTTTTTTGGGGGGGGGCTCTACAAATTATTGACACATAAAAATATCCCCAAAACATTTATTAGTTGTTAAATTTCATAATTCTAACATGATTGTGTACTTGTTAATTATTGCTCCAAATTAAACATTATTAACGTACTTTTTTCACTTTTAATGATCCTTGACCTCTTTTTTATTCTCCTCCATCTCCCCTTTCTCTTTGCTTTTATTTTCCCTTATCGTACCCCTTGTTTGAAGTGTCTCTATGCTGGAGAGGATTGCCTAGAGTGTATGCACGTGTTTTATCAAATAGTGACACTGGGTAAATGCCACTAAGTGATAAAACTGTTTACACAATAGATACCTATAGAAATACATAATCTATAGGTTTGAAGTTTTCCTAATGTACTAAAATAGATGACTGGAAATATAATGAAATGATTAAATAATAAATAATAGAGAAAACTATGGAAAGAATATTAAAACAAACACACCTGGTTATTGTAGCTAAAATCTAGAATTGGAACAAATATTTGAAACTGATATCGAAGTGTCTTATACACATTCGTGCGTGCGCGCGCGCACACACACACACACACACACACACACACACACACACACACACACACACACACAGAGAGAGAGAGAGAGAGAGAGAGAGAGAGAGAGAGAGAGAGAGAGAGAGAGAGAGAGAGAGAGAGAGAGAGAGAGAGAGAGAGAGAGAGAGAGAGAGAGAGAGAGAGAGAGAGAGAGAGACCATATTAGGGCATATTGTTACATCAAAGTATATCACTTGCCCCTCCTTTCTATTCCCTTATTTATGTCTTATGCTTTGGCATATAAGTATTGGGTTATTGAAGAGCTTTGATCATGACATGTTTATATGATTATATACATGTGTTAAATATGTGCATTAATGATTATTATAGCTTTTGTATTTATCTATTTTACGTATGGTGTACGTAATCCTTTTCTTTTGAGATGATTGATATGAAAGTACATCCCTCACCTTAAAAAGGGGGCGTATGATTAGCTTATCATATTTTTGATTACATGATTTTAAGAGGTTATAGAGAGGTACCATATTTTTACTTCTTCTATTGTAAAGCAAAGAGTTTTTACCAATCAATAGAATCAATATAACATGAATTATAGAGATCTTTCCACTTAGCAGGGTCACTAGGACACACAAATCAGTTATTCCAACCCATGACAAGGTCAGTGGAACCTATGATAGTTTAAAATATTTTAGAGATAGCACCTTGATTCATGTACCACTAGGTATATTCCTTTCTAACTTTCATTTTTCTTTATTTATTTCATTAGTTACTTGACTATCAATTCATTCAGACATTGATCTACATTCATTTTTTTAAGTACATCATATTTTCACATATTATAGATGGGACATTAGAGCTTTCAATATTTTTCATGGACCATCAATGGCTGTCAAGACATTCATGAAAGTAGCAAGTAGAAGGTGTTTTTATATTTTTAAGGTCATAAGAACTTGACTCTCATATAAGGTAACATCTCTCCTCATTTTGACTAGTTTACCTTTTTTTGGACTGGTTAACCATAAAAATCATAAAATTTTAAACTAATTCAGATCATATGATGTGTTATAATTAAACACTAATCTAAATGTAAAGGGTAAAAATTAATTTGATAATTATACTTCTTATTTATGGAAATTACTAAGAGGAATAAGATACTTAATGTTTTAATATTATGTGTAGATCTGAGATTGATTGTAGAAGTTAAGAAAGGTAGGAAACTAGACTGAGTTATTCAAATTAGGAACTGAGTTTGGGGTTGCATGTGAATGAGTTTTTCAACCTTTGGATGGTACTAACTGACACTATGTTATGAGTCTGATAGTTTAGTATGAGTGATCCTCACTTATTTGTTTCCATATATAGGATGTTATGCTTGATTATGAGCATTTATGTGTGAAAATTTTGAAGTTAATTATGTCTGGATCTGCAATCCCAAATGTATCTCCCTCTTTGAAACCCTAGGTCCACTTTCAACACTAGGATTTTAGTTTGAAAAAGGAAAAATAAGATGGGTTGATTTTCCCCTAACCACTCTTCAATAAATGACTAAGCACTACCTACATATCCAATACTCTTAAGATAAAAGTCAAATCACATATAGTTCTCCTTATTAGGTGTATGTGTGAAATAATAATCCTTTAATGATTACAACCCATCATCTATCTCTTTGAAGTGTAGATAAGGTAGTCAAGTGTAGAGAAGCTTTGATTTGAAGACTACATAGATGAGATGGTTGAGCTTAGCAGTCTCTCTTACAAAAGAAGCAAGTCATCCATTGAACATTATAGATATCATTATGAGAGTAAGTTACTTTTGAGGTTGGTGTCCTTATAATCCTAAAAATGCAAAAGCTTGTAAAATGTAGAACATATTGGATATGAGGAAGCATGGCTTCAATATCGCTGGTGTTTTCCCATATTGAGTTTAATCAAGGTATGTCTTGTTTATCTATCTTTCATTTTTTATTTGTTTTCCTTACTTGCATGTTTTCAATACCTTGAAACTAGTTTAACATATCAAACACTCAATAGAGCTCAACAATCATCCATCACAAGCATAATAATTGATCTTAAAGGTTAAATAACTTCACATTAGTCTAGTAATTATATGTAAGCATTTAAATTACAATCATGTAAGGAGTAATATTGTGGGTATGGTTTGAAGGATTATATGCAATGGATGTAGCATATGGGAATTGCATGTGAAGGGTTGCATAATCATGTTTATGATGTAGATGATAGTCATAAGAACTAGAATACATCTTAAAACAATATTATTGGTGTTGTGTTATGGCATATTACTTGGGGACACTGCTTGTTGGTAAACAATTCATGTTGGTGAAGCTTAGTGTGGAATATTCACCTAATTTATGGGTCAATTAGCTATTTTTGGGAAGGCAATTTAGATCATAATGGATCTTGTGTTATAAGCTTAAGCTATTTTTGGGAAGGCAATTTAGATCATAATGGATCTTGTGTTATAAGCTTAATATTGTAAGGATATTTTAGATTTTAATAAAAGGATGAGGGACCCTTAATCTTATTTGTTATTGATTAAAAAAAGAGGACTTTTGGAGAGCCCATGATTGGTACGTCTTTGGCCTAAGATTCACCCATGGAAGACTCTGAATAGTATATTACTAAGATGCTTACTTAATTAGGAAACTAAGCATATGATAAATTGAACTTATAATAAAATCCATGGAGGCCACTTAGTTGTAAGAGCAACGACTCCTAAGATCCTTTTTTTCAAATACTATTGGCACACTGTTTTTGATGTCCACAAAATCATTAGGACCTGCCTCTAATGTAAGTTATTTCTAGGGACACAAAAAATAGTGCCTCTACCTTTGAAACATGTTCAAATAGAGGCTACAATCCAACAGTGGGGATTAAACTTCATTGAATAAAGTTTATTAGTTCCAACGAATAACACAGATGGATTTTAACAAGTACAAATTACTTCATAAAGTAGGTCAAAGTTATATCCACCAAAGCTTCCACCAAATCTGCTATCATCAAACTTTTGGAAAGGAACATACTATCTAGATTTAGGGTCCTTAGCAAGATTGTCACATGTAATAACCACGAATTCACCTTTGTGGAAGTGCTATCATTCTGTATCTTTTATAAATTCGACAAAAAATACTTAAAATTTTAATACATAATCTCAAACACATATAAGAATAATACTTAATTTAAATTAATAAAAAAATATATAAATATCTTAGAATCATATAATTTTATGACTAATAAATATTTAGAAACCATTATTAAATGAATACAATATTAATGATTAACTCTAACAATTTTAAATAAATAAATACATAATATAAAATTTGTAAACAATTATATTAAAATTTTCAAATGATTGATTAAAACCATACATATAAATTTTTTTTAAATAACTAATTTACTAATGTATGCACATATTCTACAAGCAACATTGTCGTTATTTTTTGAACCAAAAAATAAACTCTATATCATAAATATATTAGAAACTCATATTCTCTAGTATTCCACCATATAAATTTATTAAGTCGCGATTGAAAAATTGCACGGAAGTCGTTATGATGTTAAATATGATGGAGACATGGGGTGGACTTAAGTAGAACGTGCCGTGAAATCCGGCCAGCCAACCAAATGGCGGTCAAAATAGTGGTCTAAAATGATGTCCAGATGAGTTTAAATGCATTTCCACCTCAGCTACGCCCTTTTGACAAGAAGAAAATGAATAGAGATAGGGGAAGATGGGTAGACAAAATTTAATAGTTTGATATGAAACTCTATTCAATTAAGTTAATGAAAGGATAAATAATAGTAAAATAAATACATTATACCAATTTAATATATTATTAAAATAAATTAAATTTTATTGAATTAAAAATAAAAATAAAAAATTATATGAATTTTTATTTTTCAAAAATATATTAACCTAAATATTAAAGTTATAATATTTAAATAATTATGAACAAGTCTCAAAGTAAAACTTTTAGACTTAAGAGAGTAAAATACATCATTAAACACATATTTAATTAAAAGAAATTGAATGACATATTATTAAGATATTTATTTGAAGATGAATCAAAATATGTGATAAATTAAACTTATAAAAAACTCCATGAAAACCAAATAATTACAAAATCAATGGTTCATAAGATCTTTCATTTTAAATATTATTAATTCACTTTCTTTTTGAATGTCGTCCATAAAATCCTTTTTAAATATTAATAATCAGATATTAATAGTTACAAGAGCAAGGGCTCATAAGAGCAATCTCTAATTTAAAACTCGGAGATACAATTTTTCAGAGGCCATAGCCAAAACAAGCAGAGCAAATCGCCCAATACTTTGCCGTTAGTCAATAATTACGAAGCAGCAACAAAAAATCATTATTTCAAAATTCAGCGTTAGCAGGATCCATACGGTCTACAGTCACTCGCATGTTTTATATTTACAATTATTGTGACTAATCCTTCTTCAAGAACAGAAAATGAAAAATTAGATTTCAACCGATTCACTAATGAACCCTAACAGTCATGCCAATGTCGAAATTAGCCTTGGAATCCGACCGCCACGAGCTCCTTCGGGATGTCAATGAATCATATTGTGCAGCTCCGCTTTCCGAATTCTTCAGATCGTTAATAATATCCTCCAGTTGTAGGGGATCGCACGGAATAGTAAGCAGGCCGGTGTGATAATCAAAGCCGAACTCCTCTTCCGCCATGCGGAGCAAACCCTGGAAAACAGGGCGGTTCAAATAATCCAAAGGAATAACAAACCGCCTCGGCTGGCGGTCCTCCTTGGCAGCGTAGACCGCGAGGTGGCCTTCGCACACGTCTCTCGGAACAAAATTATCTGAGTGCCGCCGCCTTCCGATCTGCTTCTCCTGCTCCTCCTCCTCCTCCTCTTCTTCCAGCAGTTGGTCGGATGAGCGGCGGCGGAGTTTGAAATAAAGCGCTTGCTTCAGACTCCCCAGCCTCTGCAACTTCTTCGTCATTTTCTTTATCCTCTCCAGACTCTGGCTTCTCTGCATTGCCAATCTGAAATTTGAATGAGGCGGGGTGGAATGAAAGGAAGGAGAAGGGAGTAGTTATATGCAGATGCGAAATTAAGGGTTTTGCGGCGTATGTGGTGGCGCTGAAACGGCGCGGCGGACTTGTGGCATGGCTTGAAAGACGGGATAAGAAATTGTTATCCCCCACTTTGGGCCCCATTTTGTCTCCTCTCTAACTAAACGAATACAACTCATGCAACTAACTGATTTGGCAAAGTCGAATTGATTTTGCTTTGCACTTTTGGATTTAGGGAAACACTAAATATATACATGGTTAAAATTTTGAGGCATTAATGATGAAATAACATTTTCATGTGAATGGAGACCTAAATTTAAAGTGTTTGAAAGGTCTGGGTGTTAAAAAGTTATTTCTCTTATAGTTATGTCTATGTTTAATTAATTATTATTTTCACATGTTTCTAAACCACTGCTTATTTTCATAGTAACTTTGTTTGGGATGAGTTTAAGGATTATAAAGGAAATTTAGTTGAGAAGTTTTCAAAGATTGTAAAGGTGTTTTAATTAAAAATTCTTTTGATTTTAATACAAACTTAAATATTGGGAAGATTTAACAATGATTGTGATGATTGAAGTCAAATCAAAGAAAATTAAAATTTACATTGCACATCAAGTAGGAAGGCTTCAAAGGTTGGCGTGAAACTTTAATCAAAAGAGTCTAAAGAGTGTGAAGGTTTGTGTCAACAAAAGAAAAAAAAAAACTTTTTATAAATAAGATTCAAATAGAAATTACATTTTCCACACACTTTTTGGGCTCTACAAACTATTGACACATAAAAATGGTCCCAAAAAAATTATTAGTTGTTAAATTTCATAATTCTAGCATGATTGTGAACTTATCAATTGTTGGTCCAAATTAGGCATTATTAGTATACTTTTTTCACTTTTAATGATCCTTGACCCTTTTCTCAAGCTCCTCCATCTCCCTTTTTCTCTTTGCTTTTATTTTCCTATATCAAACCCCTTTGTTCGAAGTGTCTCTATGCTGGTGAGGATTGTATAGCGTGTATACATGTGTTTTACCAAATAGTGACACTATGGGTAAATGCCACTATGTAAAGTGATAAAACTATGTGCACAATGGATACCTACAGAAATACAATAATCTACAGTGTAAAGATTGCCTAATGTGCTAAAATAGATTATTGGAAGTACAATGAAATGATTGAAGAAAAAACAATAGAAAAAAAGATGGAAATAATATTAAAACAAACACACCTAGTCATTGTAGCTAAAATCTAGAATTTGAACAAAAATTTGAAATTGATACAAAAGTGTCTCATATATATATAAGGGTATATTGCCACATCAAAGTATATTACTTATTATTTCTTGTGTTTCAACATATAAGTATTGGGTTTTTCATGAGCTTTGATAATGACATGTTTATATGATTATATACATGTATTAAATATGTGCATTAATGATTATTATAGCTTTTGTGTTTATCTATTTTACATATGGTATACATAATCCTTTTCTTTTGAGATCACTACTATGAAGTTACATCCCTCACCTTAAAAACGAGGCATATTATTAGCTTATCATATTTTTGATTACATGATTTCAAGAGGTTATAGAGAGGTACCATATTTATACTTATTCTATTGTAAACCAAAGAGTTTTCACCAATCGATAAAATCAATATGACCTAAATTATAGAGAATTTTCCACTTAGCAGGGTCAATAGGACACACAAATCAATTATTCCAACCCATGGAAAGGTTAGTGGGATTCATAATAGTTTAAAATGTTTTAGAGATAGCGCAACATGAATCGTGTACCACTAGGTGTATTCCTTTCTAACTTTCATTTTTATTTATTTGTTTCATTAGTTATTTGACTATCAATTCATTCAGACATTGATCTACAATCATTTTTTTTAAGTACATCATATTTTCACATAGTAGAAATGGGACATTAGAGATTTCAATATGTTTCATGGACCATTAGTGGAAGTCAATACATTCATGCAAGTAACGAATAGAAAGTGTTTTTCTATTTTCTAGGTCGTAAGAACTTGACTCTCATATAAGGTAACATCTCTCCTCATTTTGATTGGGTTACCTTATTTTGGATTAATTAACCATAAAAATCATAAAACTTTGAACTAATTCAAATTATATGATGTGTTACAATTAAGCACTAATCTAAATGTAAAGGGTAAAAACTAATTTGACAATTATATTTGTTATTCATGGAAAGTACTAAGAGGATTAAGATACTTATTGTTTTAATATTTTGTGTAGATCTAAGACTGAATGCAAAAGTTAAGAAAGGTAGGAAACTAGACTGTGAGTTGTTCTAATTAGGAACTAAGTTTGTGGCTGCATGTGGATGAGTTTTTCAACCTTTGAATGGTATTAACTGATGATATGCTCTGAGTCAGATAGTTTAGTATGAGTGATCCTTACTTCTTTATTTATATATAGGATGTTATGCTTGATTATGAGCCATCTCTCTGTGCAAATTATGAAGTTAGTTATTGTTATTGTAGTGTTTTTTTCCATTGGGTTTTGCCTACACGGTCATATGGTCATTCCATGTTATTTAAGCTTCCTTAGGTTAGTTATAAAGGGTCCATAAAATAATTATATTTTAATGTAATTATTTAATTAGGAAAATTAGAGGCTTCCTCATGTTGCCATAATTTTCTCTATATGTACCCCACTTTTCCTTTTTGGAAGGTAGATCGGTTAATGCAATTTTGTTTTTTGGAATCACGTGTTTTTGGAGCTCTCACACTACCTCACAGGATTCAACATTAATTGCGTGAAATTTGTTCAAAGATATTGACACATTCTTTCATGGTATCAGAGCCTTCTTGATAGCTTCATGCATCAGACTCTCTAGTAAGATCCTCCTGCATTCACCATTGTTAGTTTTTCTTCTATCTTGGCCACCATTTTTGACCTTGGAGGCATTTTCTTAATCTGCCTCAAAACTTATGTCAAAAGACCTTTGATAAAAAATACATTTGCATATATTTTCTAATTTTTTTGAGATCTAAAATGATTTATTTTTATATTGTTGAAAAATTTCATGTATTTTTCTAAAAATCAATTTCTTTCATCTGGTCGAACATACTTACGAACGAATTAATCAAGCCTACAAACCTTGAAATCTTGCCCGTAGACCTATTCAAGTTTTTTTTTGGGGGGGGGGGCATTACTTGATTTCAAACCAAATCGGGTTTTCAAAGTGCTACAACTTTCTTGCAAGACCCATTTGGGATTTCGACATTACTTTACTTCAAATTCATGAAGTTAAATAAAGTAGATCGAAAAACCCAAATTACATTGGAAGAAGTGATCAGGTTTCTTAATGTCAACAACTAGAAAGTAATCGGGTTTTTCAACCCTAACAACTTACTCGCAGACCAAATTGGGTTTTTGGCATTACTTTACTTCCAACTAGTGAATTTAAGTAAAGTATTCTAAGAAACCTGTAATACACTACAGGAAGTAATTAGGATTCTCAACCTCAACTACTTCAAAGTAATCAAGCTTCAAAAGGATCACTACTGATCCTCGAAGTAGTAAAGCAAGTCAAAAAACTTGAAATGCACTAGAAATATCTATTCAAGTTTTCCAGTGTCAATTACTTCTTACTTTTTTAGCGAAGTAAAGTAGTTATAAGAACCCAAAGTAATGCAACTGCAAGAACTCAAAATGCACTAGAAAGACCTACTTGGGTTTCTTAAGGGTGATTACTGACTACTCACTACTTTTTTTAGCAAAATAGTTTTGAAACCTTGAAGTTACAATTGTTTGAAAGACTGAATTAGTAGCTGGTCTAAAGCTCGATATGCATTGCAAGACCAATTCAATTTTTTGAAGGAGTCATACTTCTCCAAGAGCTTGAAGTAAAGTAGTTGCAAGAACCCGAAGTAAAGCAACTATGAAGCCCTAAGCGACATTTAAGGAGGCATCAAATTTAAGGTGAAAGGTAATGAATAAATAGAGTAAATCTAAAAAAAATTCAAATTTTTGGAAAGGGTCCAGGAATATGTGGGAGTAAGAGCTTACAAGTGATATAACTTTCAATCTGTAGTTATTTCTTGGGTGCTATTTTTTTGAAAGTGCATATTTTTTCGAGCTCTACACATTGGTGACATTATTTTAGGACTTTTATAACATCCATTTTTTACATGGTGTAATAGTTTAAAACTCTCTTCAAACCTTTGTACCTTTCCTCTTAGATGCATTATCAGTTTTGCCTGATGTCCCTCTCATACTTTCTCACACTGATTACTCATAGATGCATTCTTGGCTATGCCTAACATCTAAGACTGAGTGTTTGTGCATTGTAACTTTAAGAGGGGTATTCTTGATAGTTTAGGGGGTACTTATACTGTGTGCTTTCTATTTTTTTCTTTCATTTAAATTCTAAAAATTTGTCTCATTATAATATGCATTAATAGATCTAAACATTAAACCACTCACACCATTTAATAATCTCAAATATAATTCTAAAATGCATCTTGCCTTAAGAGGTAAAGGACTCTATTAGATCACTATGGATGAGGAAACTGAGCCATCTACAGATGCAAAAAAGGTTAAGTGGTAAAATATATGTGATGAGGCCTATGGATTCTTATGCCCGTCGATATCTCTTGACCTTCTATGTCATGTTGAATCTGTAAAAACTCCCAACAAAGTCTAGACCATTCTAGATAAGCTTTTTAGAGTGTAGGACATCATGAGGGGTCATGAGCTCATCACATTGAGCCCATGTGACTATGACACCCTACAAGACTTATTTACAAAGTTTAAATCATTGAGACTGTAATTGAAACAATATGGCATTAATAAAATAGATGACTAGTTGATTTTATATGTGCTTGTAAAACTAGGTCACAACTATTCAGTTTTCATCTCTACATTTTATGTTACCAAACGTGCACTTGGTTCTACTTGTAAAATGCCATCATTTGATGAGTTTGTTGTTGATATGAATCGAGAGCAAGATAATTTGGCTCAAATGGGTGCACCAAAGTCTTCAAAATCACATGCCTTGATTGTCAATCAAGACAAGAAGAAGCCTTCTAATAGTGGCAAATAAGAGAAGAAACAGTCTAAACTTGATCATGAGCACAAGAATAATAAAAAATCAGATGCCAAGCCAAAGGCTTCACCAAATGAGTCCTCCTCAAGTGGGAAACCTAAGAAGGAGAAATTCAAATGCAACTTTTGCAAAAAACTTGGACACGATGAATCTCAGTGCATGAAAAAGAAGATTGACACCTTGACTAAGATGCTTGAGAAGAAAAACATCAGTGTTCCTAAATCCTCATCTTAGAACACATCAACATAAGATTTTTCAAAGGGTAAATATATAAAAAAGGGTAAAAACAAGGGCAAAGCACTTGTTGCAGTAACTTCTCAGCCTTCAACTTGGGTTATTGACTCAGGTGTTTCCTATCACATAGCCTCCTCAATGGACCTATTTTCAAAATAGAGCCTTGTTATATGCCTTCAATTCTAATGGGTGATGACACTTCGACAAAAGTCGTCAATAAAGAATCAGTAGAAGTAAGTGATAGGACCTTTAATGATGTTTTGTGTTTTCCTTCACTATCCACCAATCTTTTGTCAATATATCAAATCACCCACATAGGTGTCGGGAAGCGAGTTGAGTTCACACCTGATTCAATGGTCATCAAGGAGTGGGTAAAAACAAGGGCAAGGCACTTGTTGCAGTAACTTCTCAGCCTTCAACTTGGGTTATTGACTCAGGTGTTTCCTATCACATAGCCTCCTCAATGGACCTATTTTCAAAATAGAGCCTTGTTATATGCCTTCAATTCTAATGGGTGATGACACTTCGACAAAAGTCGTCAATAAAGAATCAGTAGAAGTAAGTGATAGGACCTTTAATGATGTTTTGTGTTTTCCTTCACTATCCACCAATCTTTTGTCAATATATCAAATCACCCACATAGGTGTCGGGAAGCGAGTTGAGTTCACACCTGATTCAATGGTCATCAAGGAGTTACACAGTGACACCATAGTGGCTTATGAGAAGGTCAATCATCAGTCTAGGTTATATACCTTCTCACAATTTTCCCCAGATCAACCCTCTACTGCACTTCTTACTCATGCAAATAGAGTGAGCAAATTATAGCATGAACAGTTTGGCCATTTAAACTACCATTACCTATAACAACTTAGTCATTAGGACATGGTTTTAGGGTTGCCTAAAGTCAAATTATCTGATGGCCTATGCAATGGTTTCATTCTTGGTAAGCATCCAAAAGAGAAAAATGACAAGGGCAAAGCAAGGAGAGCCGAATAGAAGCTAGAGATAGTCCACATTGACTTAGCAGGTCCATTTCTAAAACCTTCATTTAATAGGATAAGATACATGCTCATATTCATCGATGACTTTTCAAGCTACACCTAGGTATTTTTTCTCAAAAAGAAGTCTGAGGTCTTTGATCACTTTATATACTTCAAGGCACTTATGGAGAAGCAGTCAAAATGTTCCATTAAAATCTTAAGGACTGACAATAAAAAGGAGTATGCCAACAATAGGTTTGAGTAGTTTCACACATCAAAAGGGATTCAAATGTAACACATTGTTTCATACAATCCTCAGTAGAATGGTGTGGTTGAATGCAAGAACTGTACCTTGAAGAAAATGGAAAATTGCATGCTTCAATCAAAGTCTCTTGATCCTTAGTATTGGGCTGAAGTATTCAACTATGCATGCTACATTCAGAACTGAGATCCACAAAAAGCCTTGAAGGGAATCACTCCCTTTGAAGCTTGGGACAATCACAAGCACATAGTATATCACTTTTGAGTGTTTAGATCACCAGTACTGGCCCATGTTCTTAAGAAAAAATGTAAGGCAATGACCCTCAGAGTCAGTCTTGCATCTTTATGGGGTATGCAGAGGATGTTAAGGGATATAGGCTTCTCCATCCTAAAACTTATGAGTTATTCATTGAAAGGAGTGTCAAGTTTTGTGAGGGCCCACTTGAACAAAATCTTGACACTCCAAACTCTTCAAAAGTCTCATTGGGCATTGATTTCACTTCTAACAGTGACATAGATCCTCCTGATGATGAGGATGACTCTTTTTCTTCTTCAAGTTCAAGCAATGAGAGTAGTGATGAGGATTATCCTCCTCCATATCACACTCACACTAAATATGATGAGGACTCACCTCCTGATTCTCCAATATCATATAATTTTAGTCTCACTTGGGCCAAACGACACTTCAAAGTGCTGGGAAACGGGTTGGAAATCCATCAGATACAAGGCAAACACATTCATAGTTTTAGGGGACTTCACATGCCTACTTGGCCATTGCCTCAGATCTGCAAATGTTTCATGAGGCATCTGACATTCTAGAATGGGATTTTTCTATGTAAGAAGAGTACAGTTCCATAATTAGGAACAAAGCATGGGACTTGGTCCCTCTTCCTAAAGGAAGAAAATTAGTTTGTTTCAAATAGGTTTATCAAACCAATTATGGTGTAGATGGGTCAGTTGATAAGTACAAAGCTCATTTTTTTTCAAAGGGGTTTTCTCAGGTGCCTGGCATAGACTACACTGAGACATTTGCTCTTGTAGCCAAGATGACATCTATAAGACTCAATCTAGCCATCATAGCCGCACATCAATGGGATGTTCACCAAATGGATGTAAAGAGTGTTTTTCTACATAGTGACCTCAAAGAAGAGATATATATGGAGCAACCACAAGGCTTTATGGAAGATACCTCCTTAGTCTTCAGACTTAATAAATCTATCTGTAGAATCAAATAGGACTCTAGGGCATGGTATGCCCAGATAGACTCCTTTCTCTTCACAATCAAGTTTACCAGATGCCACTCAGATGTGAATGTCTACATCTTGCAACTGGATGAATCTCTGTTGATCTTAGTTCTCTATGTGGATGACTTACTAATTACAAGGAGCTCACAATCATACATCTTAGTAGTAAAAACTACACTTTCAAATAGATTTTCAATGACAAACATGGGATTTTTACCCTACTTTCTCGAGATTGAAATCATTCAGTTAGATTTTGGGATAACTTTATCACAATCCAAGTATTCTCTTGATTTTCTTGCAAGGTTTAACATGGCTGATTATAAGCCACTTCCTACTCCCTTCTTGTATGTAGTGAAGCTTGAGATTGATTGTCCTACACCACTTATTGATGCAACTCCGTATCGATAACTCATGGGTAGTCTTATCTATCTCACACACACTAGACCTGACATATCCTATACATTTGGGTTGGTCTCCTGATTTATGCAAGAGTCATATGAGTTGCATTGAAAACAAGTAAAGTGGATTCTTCATTACAGTCAGGGTTCACACAACTTCAGAATACACTACAGAGCAGGAATAGAGGTTGATTTGATTGGATACACAGATTTAGAATGGGATGGAGATATTTAGAGTTGAAATTCTACTTCATGCTATAGTTTCTCACTTGGTTCAGGTCTAGTATGTTGGTCAAGCAAGAAGTAACATGCAATTGCTTTATCATCTACAAAGGTAGAATATAAAGGGGTTGTCAATGCCACCACTGAGGCAATCTAGCTTCATAGGATTCTCACTGAGTTTGGTATCTAGTTTCATAAGCCAACAATTATCTACTATGACAACCAAAGCACTATCTATATTTTCAAGAATCTAGTTCTCTAGAAAAGAACCAAGCACATAGAGATTCACATGCACTTCATTAGGGATCTTATCAATGAGCAAGTCATTGATCTTCAATATTGTCCAACATCGGAGGAAATTATAGTTATTCTGATCAAGACCTTCATAAAGAGTAAATTTGTTCATCTACGAGCTCTCATTGGGGTTAGGGTTGTTCCACCTTCTTATTCCTCATATGGAGGTTCATCACTACTTACTTGGTACCTCATCAGGGTTTCAATGTTAGGACCCAATTCTCATCTCACCTAAGCTATGCTTAAGGGGGGTGTTAGTGTAGTGCTTTTTCCCATTGGCTTTTGCCTACACGATCATATGGCCATTCTATGTTATTTAAGCTTTCTTAGGTTATTTATAAAGGGTCTATAGAATAATTATATTTTAATGTAATTATTTAATTAGGAAAATTAGGGGCTTCCTCATGTTACCCTAATTTTCTCTATATGTACCCCACTTTTCCTTTTTGGAAGGTAGATCGGTTAATGCAAACATGTTCCTTTTCTTGGAATCATGTGTTTTTTGAGCTCTCACACTACCTCACAGGATTCAACATTGATTGCATAAAATATGTTCAAAGATATTGACACACTCTTTCAATTATGCACGTAATCCCATAAATTTCTCTCCTTTGAAACCCTAGGTCCACTTTTAGCACTAGGTTTTTGGTTTGTAAAAGGGGAAATAAAGTGGGTTGAGTTGACCCTAACCACTCCTTGATAAATGACTAAGTGCTACCTACATATCCAATACTCCTAAGAGGGAAGTCAAATCAGATGTAGTTCTCCCTATTAGGTGTATGTGTGAAATAATGATCCTTTAATGAATGCAACCTATCATCTATCTCTGTGAAGTGTAGATAAGGTAGTCAAGTGTAGAGAAGATTTGATTTGAAGACTACATAGATGAGATGGCTGAGCTTCATAGTCTCTCTTACCAAAGAAGCAAGTCATCCATTGAACACTGTAGATATCATTACGAGAGTAGGTTAATTTTGAGGTTGGTGTCCTTATAATCCTAAGAATGCAAAAGCTTGTAAATTGTAGAACATATTAGATATGAGGAAGCATGGCTTCAATCTCATTGGTGTTTTCTCATATTGATTTTATCCAAGGTATGCCTTGTGTATGTCTCTTTCATTTTGTGTTTGTTTCGGTTACTTGCATGTTTTCAATACCTTCAAACTAGTTTAACATATCAAACACTTAATTTAGCTCAAGAATCATCCATCACAAGCATAATAATTGATCTTAAAGGTTAAATAACTTCATATTAGTCTAGTAATTATATGCAAGCATTTAAATTACAATCACATAAGGAGTAGTATTGTGGGTATGGTTTGAAAGATTATATGTAATGTATGTAGCATATGGGAATCACATGTGAAGGGTTACATAATCATGTTTATGTTGTAGATGATAATCATAATAATTGGAGTACATCTTAAACTAACATTATTGGTTTTATTTCATGGCATATTACTTGGGGACAACACTTATTAGTAAATGATTCAAGTTGGTGAAGCTCAATGTAGAATATTCACCTAATTTATGGGTCAATTGGATATTTTTGGGAAGGATGTTTTGTTATAAGCTTAATATTGTAAGGATATTTTGGATTTCAATAAAAGGATAAGCGACCCTTAACCTTATTTATTATTGATTAAAAAGAGGACTTTCGGAGAGACCACGACTGGTATGTCTTTCGCCTAGGATTCACCCATGGAAGAATTTGGATGGCATATTATTAAGATGCCTACTTAAATATGAAACTAACCATGTGATAAATTGAACTTATAATAGAATCCATGGAGGCCATGTAGTTGTAAGAGCAACAACTCACAAGATCCTTCTTTTTAGATATTATTGGTGCATTGTTTTCAGATGTCCACAAAATCATTAAGGTCTGCCTCCAATGTAAACTATTCCTAGGGACACAAAAAATATTACCTCTACCTTTGAAACATGTTTAAGTAGAGGTTAAAATCCAATAGTGGGGATTAAATTTCATCAAATAATCTTTCTTGCATTCCAAAAAATTATACAAGTTGATTTTAACAACCACAGACTATTTCATAAAGTGGGTCAAAGTTATATCTACCAAAGCTTCCACTAAATCTGTTATCATCAAATTTTTGGAAGGGAACATACTGTCTAGATTTGGGGTCCCTAACAAGATTGTCACATGTAATGACCCTGAATTGACTTATGTCGAGGTGATATAATTTTGCATCTTTCATAAGCTCTTGTAATGCATAAAAAATACTAAACTTTAACATAATTTCAGACACACATAGACACAATACAAATTAATAATAGAAAAAATATATAAATATATTAGAATCATACAATTTTATGACTAATAAATCCCTAAAAATTATTTTTAAATAAGTACAAAAAAAAATTAATAACTCTAACAATTGAAAATAGTTATATTAATCAAATAAATAAATACATAAATATAAAAAATACAAATAATTATATCAAATTTCTAAATGATTGAATACATACATATATATTTGAAACTCATATTGTCTCAGGATGGCATAGTTGAGTATTCCACTATATAAATATATAAAGTCATGATTGATATATTATTAGAGAAGTAGTAATGATCTCTCATCATCCCTAGTCACACTCTTATCATCCCTCATCATCTCTAATAACTCCCTCATCAACCATCATCATTTCTTATCATCCTTAGTCAATCCTTCATCATCTTTCATTATCCCTCATCATACCTAATCACTCCCTCATCAACCCTCATCATCTTTAATCATCCCTAATCACCCCTCCTCATTTGTCTTCATCCCTCATTGTCCCTAATCATTCCCTCATAGGCCTTCATGATACCTAATCACACCATCATCCCTAATCAATCCCTCATCTAGTAGAGTGTGTTCCAATCCATTAGTCAGTATAAATTTGTTTTAGACTGAATAATATCTTTTTTTAGATGAATCTTGAATTGTGTTTTGATTCATTTTATTCTGATTGGAGTATACTAGGGTGATTATTCTCATTCATGTATAGTAGATTAGATAGGTTCATGATGGATTACTCTAGGAAGATTGTTGAATGATTTACATGGTGGAAATAAGATAATACCATCTTTTCACTTGCATGGTAAAAATTCATTTTGAATGATGAGGGATGATAAAAAATGATGATAGATCAAAAATTAACTCATTGTGCTTGTTTCATATGAGGTGAAATCCTTCTTATAGACAGTTATTTCCAAATCATTGAGCGAAAGGGTCGAAGCATTTGGATATTCTCATGTTTTTGAGTTATTATCAAAGAATGATGTGGGTCATGAGTATAAATTATTAACATTTGTGCCACTAAATTTTTATGGCATATTTTCTCCTTGCATTGAAATCTTTGTGCTTGTGTTTATGATAGGAAAGTGGAGAGGGGTTTATTTTGAACTACCAATGCTTGCATCATTTCTCTATGATGTGGTCTGCACAATGTATTTTAGTGTTTATCATTTAGGTTTCATTTTTAGGATTTTGGGCTAAGGGTTTAGGGTTTAAAGTTTATAGTTCAGTGTTTGGGGTTGATTGTTGGGTTCTAGCATTTAGGTTTTAAGGTCTAGGGATTATCCAGTTTTAGAATTTACGGTCTATGGTTTTGGGTTTGAGGTTTTATGGTTCTAGTTTTATGGTTTAGGGTTAAACTTTCAAGGTTTAGATTTTAGCTCTTAGGGTTTTAGGATTAGGGTTTAGTGTTAAGAGTTTGGGGTCAAGGTTTTGGGTTTGGCGTTCAGTGTTTAGAGTTTAAGGTTCATGATTTTGAATTTTGTGTTTAAGGTTTAATAGTAAGGGTATAGGGTTAAGGTTTTATGGTTTAGTGTTTAAGATTTAGGATTTTAGGCATATGGTTTGGGATTTAGGGTTAAGGGCTTAAATTTTAGGTTTTAGGGCTTAGGGTCTAAGGTTTAAGGTTCTATGTTTAAGGTCTAGGTTTTGGGGTTTAGGTATTATTATTTTAGATTTAAGGATAATGTATTAGGGTTAAATGTTAAAGGTTTATGGTGTTTAGGGTTAACATTCAAGGTTTATGGTGTTAGGGTTTGGGGTTTTGGTTTTAAGGTTAATGGTTTAGGTGTAAATGGAGTTTACTAGGGTGATTAGCTATATTTATGTCTGGTATGAGTGACTTGTTTCTATCAAGTTTTTCGCTTTCACATTCAAAAGGAATAAGAAACTAAAGCAAATGGTCTAGGGTTAGATGTTACCCGGATGAGGTCTGCACATCGTTATCCAGACATTGAGAGAACTCCTCTTTGGTTGTGGAGGATGACACCTACAGAAGAAAGAGACTTAAACAAGGAGATTGTTAGATGGAGATAAGGTGGACTGCCAAGCAAAAGCTCGGTCTCGGAAGTGCAAAGGCTTCCTTGTGGGATGACAGTCCACTGTTGATAAAATAATGTCTGATAAAGATAAAAAGTGAAAGACTAAGCAAAAGAAATAGAAATAATGCATACCTGTTGTCTTTTGTCGGTCTGCCACAGTCGCCGACGCCGGTTAGTTTGTTAGCATCGGTTGGTCAAGGTCATTGACGTCGGTTAGTCTGTCGACGTCGGTAGGGGCAGTGGGCCTGGTGGCCAGCGTCGGTTGGGGCAATGGTCTTGGATAGGGTCTGAACAAGTTTTTGGTCGACAGAATGATCTGTAGAATGGTTTGTGGTAGTCTGAGAGTCTATTTGGAGGTCTGTGCAGGGTTTACAGGGCAGAAAGTATGGTCTAAAAGAGGGACCAGACAAAGGATTGGGGTGAAAAGGGAGAATAAGGATTCGGGTCTGGTTTGGTTGATAGCCGGGTCTGGGTGGTAATGTGGCTTAGAAGCAATAAATAGAAAACTGATTACAGAGACATTCTAAGCTACTAAAATGACATAAAAGAAGGATACTTACCTCTTACCTATTGAAGAAGCCCAGAGGTGTTTGAAATCCTGTTGCTGAGCAGAAGGCTCCCTACAAAGAGGTAGAGTGGCTGATGCAGAGTCCCTGTGATGCTTGTTGTGCCTTAGAGAGAGAGGGAGAGAGGTCAAATTCTGGGAGAGAAAGAATTGGTATTCGGGACAAGAAGATCAGAAGATTAGAGAATTGGCCGATTGTTTAAGATTGAAGATTGGTAGATCCACATTCTAGACGCAAAAATGCAGTCTTGAAGGCAATCGACACCGGCAATACCACCGACGTCGACCGACTGTAACTGACGTCGGCAGCTAGAATAACGGAAAAAGGGCTAAAAATAGCCTTTTGCCCATTCTTCCAACTGCCAGGGTCAATTGGTCATGGGAAAACGGTCGAAGGCAGGTTAAATGAGCACGAGAGGATGAGTGGGAGAATGAAATGGGGTCTTAAGTCATTTAAGACTTGGCATGGGGTAGTGGAGGGCATCTAAGGAGAGGTATCCTGGGAGGGGTGAAGTGTCAAAGGAGAGAGAGAGGGGGAATTATTAATTTAAAATAGATAATTATTTTAAATTAATAAGACATAGGTGGGTTAGGGATGGTTAAGTTTGAAAGGGACCAAAAAGGAGAATGACCAAGGAGTAGACACGATTTCGGTGTCTACATTTGCCCCTTTTTGTCTTGTTGGTTGTTCTAGACGAACTGCAAGACAAAAATAGGAGTTGATTGCCCCAGGTATAGGATAAGGTCAATTTTTGTCCTGTTGGTTGTTCAAGTGAACTGCAAGACAAAAATAGGAGGGTTGGTTGCCCCGATTATGGATGAGGTATTCTCCCTCAAAGCGGGAGTCGAGGGAAGGGAACCTGATATCGGGTGCCGATTTGAAAGAGAGTGGATGGATATGGTGAAGATGGGGTGCGAATGCTACAAAATTTAGGATTGCACGCATACCACTTCATGAGATGGCCAGGTCAAATTGTTGCGGGTCAAGGTCGAGGAGTGCCAAAATCAAAATAACCAAGCCCCAAGATTTAGTCGTAGCTGAATGGGTTATTCGATCCAAGCTGTAGCTCCAATGGTCATCATGTTCTAGGTATCCCAAGCTCAGGAAGTGCTCCTAGAAACACGAAAATGTCACAAGTAGTGTGGATCAACTTACTCGCGATACTATACTTGTGAGGGTCAAAACATGGGTTGCAGACAATTTTGCTAACCATTCGTGAGGTAGCATACATGTTAAAACAACCAAGGCAACGTTGTCTTGGAAGTGGTCGTAGTTTGAGGAGATAGCTACGATCTCCAAGGTCATTGGTTGAGTCGAGACTGAGATAGATGGTCCATTAGATGGACGGACGAAGGAATGGCCGAGCTAACCCCAGAAGACATCATGTCAACTGAGTGCTGCCTACATAGCCACTGTGTGAAGGGCCTCAGGCCAATGTAGCTCTCCCAAAAAGGGAGGAAGAGGGTCGGTTATGGATGGTTTGGACGAGGTCAAGTCATGGTTAGAGGTAAGATAGTTTGTCCATCAGGTAGATGAATAAACGGATGTGGTCGAGCTAACCCCAGAAGACGTCATGTAATCTGAGTGCTGCGTACATAACCCTTGTGTTGAGGGCCTCAGACCAATGTAGTTCAGGTGAGGAGGCAAAATGGTTGATGATTGGATTAATTCAATACCTGTTACTACCAGATTTTTAGAAATTGACTGGCAAGAACTTTAGTTTGTGGAGTCACAAGGTTTTGACAATATGTGAATATATGAATATTGATCAAATAGTGCTCGATAAAGAGCAAAGGCCTACCACTGATACCAATGACTATGATAAACATCATCGTGAGGCTCTCATGTTGTTAAAATTGTCAGTAGCAGATAATCTAATCTCAGAGGTCAAAAATGTGACTATAGCATCAGATTTATGGAAAACTTTATCTTCAAAATATCAGGCTTCTGAAGCCGGTAGAGTGTTGTATTTGAAGAATTTGTTGTTTTCCACTCAGATGTAAGAAGGTGGCTCCATTTTTGAGTTTTTGTTGTAGATCAAGGACATTAGTGACTAGTTGGAAGTAGTACAGAAACTTGTTGATGAGCAAGATTTGATTGCTCTTGTTATTCAAAATCTTCCACCATCATTTGAGTCATTTGTGGAGTCCTTGCACATGATTGCTAAGATACAGACTTTGGATTTTGAAACATTGTCTACATTGCTATTGCAAAAGGAGAGACGACAGGAGCAGGCAGTGTTGTCTACATCCACTTCCACAGAGAGTGCATTCTTATCAAGGAAAAGGGTAAGCAGTCTGGTAAAAATAGCTATCCATCAAAATCTTCACAAGTAAGTGGTAATAAGAGATCTAAATGGAAATGTTTTTACTGTAAGAAACCTGATCACCTTAAGAAAGATTGCAGGAAAAGACAACAAGATATGGCTAACCCTAGAAAGAAATCTCATCATGCGAATGTAGCTGAAGGTGAAGGTGAGGAATCACTAGATTTTGCTTTCATGGCTTCCAGTGGTAATTTTGCAGTGGATCAAGCTTGGTACTTTGATTTAGGGGCATCTCGCCATTATACATGCCATAAGGACTAGTATGTGGATTTTGTTGAAGATAACAGTAGTAATGAATCTATATCTTTGGGAGATGGTACAACATATTTTGTGAAAGGATTTGGTAATGTTCATATAAGTTTTGATGGTACAATAAATTATACATTCAAGAATGTTAGGTGTGTACCGGATATGAACAAAAATCTTCTTTCAATCAGTGAGATCACCTCAAAATCTGATTTTGTTGTAAAATTTCAAGAACAACAATGTTTAGTCACCACTAAAGATAACAAGATTATTGTTGTTGGGATCAATGAGAAAGGCTTGTATAAGCTTGCAAATCCAATCAAAGCAAAGGAAAGTGCACTTACAGCAGTTGATAGCACAAGTTCACTATGGCATGAAAGGTATGGGCATTTGAATTTTTAGTATTTGACTACATTGAGTAAGACTAAGATGGTTAAGGGGATTCCTTATATTCGGCATAGTCATCATGTATGTATTGGATGTCAGTTGGGGAAGCAAGTTAGACATTCATTTGATGTTGGTAAAGCTTTGAGAGCAAAGGGAGTATTAGATCTGGTACATGTGGATTTGCATGGTCCAATGTAGACACCTACCCCTTCTGGTGCATGTTATTTCCTGTTACTGGTTGATGATTTCTCTAGGAAAAAGTGGGTATACTTTCTAGTGAAGAAATCTGATTGTTTTTCTAACTTTCTTACTTGGAAAGCTATGGTTGAAAAATAGGTAGGATGGCCAGTGAAATCCCTTAGAATGGATAATGGGGGTGAGTTCATCTCATAACAATTCAAGGAGTTTTGTGCCACTGAAGGCATACACAGACAATACACTACACTTTACACTCTGCAACAAAATGGAGTTGTGGAAAGGCGTAATAGGACGGTGATGGACATGGCTCGCTATATGGTCCAAAGCAGAAATGTCCCATACAGTATACAGTAGTATACATCCTCAACAGAAGTCCTACAAAATCTTTGGAGAATATGACTCCAGAGGAGGCTTGGTCAGGTCGAACTCCAAAAGTAAGTGATTTCAAAAATTTTGGTTGTGTAGCTTTTACAGTTATTCCTAGTCAAAAGAGAAGAAATTTGGATGCAAAAAGCAAAGCATACATGTTTGTTAGATACAGTGATCAGTCAAAGGCCTACATATTATTTGATGTTTCTACTAACAAAGTTGTGGTAAATAGGGATGTCATAGTAAATGAACAAATGCCATACTTCACAACAACTGGTCAAGTTTCAAATATTGAGTCATTATTATCTAATGATTCAATTATTATTTATAATGTGAAAGTGAGCAGGATTCTTGTTCATCAGTGGAATCACATTCTAGGGAGGGAATTGATACAGGTCATTGTGAGGTTCCAACAGAACAACCAAAGAAGCCAAAGTGGTATACTGCCACAATTGAAGCACTTAAAGAAGGAGACTTGCTTTAAGGTGTGGAAGGTAGAAGACTGAGATCGGGAAAGCAGTTTGGTAATAGAGGTGAGCATGTCAATCTTGCTCTAATAACTATTATTTCATAAGTATTTGAGCCTACTTCTTTTTCAGAGGCCAAAGGGAAGTCTAAGTGGGAATCAACTATGCAATTGGAATATGATTCCTTGATGAAAAATAAGACTTGAAAGTTGATGGAACTAACACCAGGAAAGAAATCCATTTGTTGTAAGTGGATTTATAAGGTAAAATACAAAGTAGATGGTTCCTTGGACAAACATAAAGCCAGACTTGTTGCAAAAGGTTATGCACAAGAGGAAGGGGTTGATTATGAGGAGACTTTTGCTTCAACCACCAAGATGGTAACTTTTTGTTTGATTGTTGTTATTGCTACTAAGTTTGGATGGCAGGTGCACCAAATGGATGTAAAGAGTGCTTTCTTGAATGGAGATCTGGAGGAGGAAGTCTACATGGTTAAGCCACAGGGTTTTCAAGTTCCTGGTAAGGAACATCTTGTTTGTAGGTTGATCAAGTCCTTGTATGGACTTAAGCAGGCTCCTTGAGCCTGGTATACAAAAATAGACTCATATCTTAGGGAGTCAGGTTTCCAAAGGTGTAACTCAGAACCAACTCTCTATGTAAAGGTGTCTGGTGATGATATCTTGATTCTCATTATATATGTTGATGATATAGCCATCACCGGGAGTAGTACTAGTCTCATTCAACAAATGAAAGCTGATATTTGTTGTACTTTTGACATGACAGACTTAGGACTACTGAAATACTGTTTAGGTGTTGAGTTTTGGCAAAGTGGTAATACTATATTCGTGTCACAAAATAAGTATGCCAATTAATTGCTAAAAAGGTTCAGAATGATGGATTGTAATCCAACTCACACACCTATGGAAGCAGGAGCTAAAATGTCAACAGACACTGATTCAGCTCCGGTCAATGAAACAGTGTATCGGTAGCTAGTGGGTAGTCTCATTTACCTCACTACCACCAGACCAGATATTTGTTTTGCAGTGAGTTTTCTATCTTGCTTCATGTCTAAACCACAGGAAGTCCATTGGTTAGCTGCAAAATGAGTATTAAGATATGTCAAAGGTACTCTTGACTTTGGCATACTATATAAGAAGTCTGTATATTTTGAACTTTCTAGATATTCTGATTCTGACTGGGCAGGTTCAATTGATTCAAGAAAATCTACAACAAGCTATGTTTTCACTTTTGGTTCAGGAGTTTTCTCATGGCAGAGCAAACTACAAACTATAGTGGCATGATCTTCAACAGAAGCAGAGTATAAAGCTATGGTCAGTGCAGGTTGTGAAACCATGTGGATAAAGAAAATTTTGGAGGATCTTCAATTTGAGTCATCAAAGCCTACTCCAATTTTTTGTGACAACCAAAGTGTTTTGAAGATGGTGAAGAATCCAGTATTTCATTCCAGGACCAAACACATTGAGGTTCACCATCATTACATCTGACAGTTGGTTACAAATGAAGACATCAGTCTCTTATACTGCCCCACTGCAGAGCAGCCAACTGATATAATGACCAAACCACTTGGTACAGACAAGTTCATAAAATTTAGAGATAAACTTGGTCTTGTTTCTGGTTTAGTCATTAAGGGAGGGTGTTAGCATATTATTGTATTTACCTTAGGTTATTTACTAAGGTAATTTATGTTGGTTAGTTGCTTTAACCACCTTGGTTAAGAGATTAGTTGTTTGTTCTGTCTTTGCTATTTCATGCAAGCCGACGTAGGTTAGTTTTGTTATACTCATCTCATGCTTCACGGGTATTTCATTTGTTTGCCTATTTAATAGGCCTTCATGCTTGGTTGAAAAAACGTTGAATATGTTCTTTGCTATTCTCAATCTCATTTTCTCTCTGTGTTTTGTTTAATCTAATATATTTTTTCAGCTCAACACATTGGTGTTGTTAGATTGATATCATGTGTCACCAGTCAATAATAAAATTTTGAAGAAGGTAATACATTTTTAAATCAATGTGGTATACATAAAATCTAAACTAAGAGTCTTGAGGTTGATATCTTTCGGTATTTTTTTAGATAGATGTATATAAGATTTTTGTTCTAGAGCGTATGTAAATCTTCTATTTAATTTGATGAATGCAAGATTTAATTACCAAATAATTATAAATTTTACATATTTAAAGATACATCAATGCATAATTTATTATCGTTTACTTTGATCACTTGACATTAGTGTAAGATTTTATTATAAAATTTATTGTCATCTATTTTGATAATTTAAAAAAAAAAATTAAGAAATTCAAAGTACCATCTACAACATCTAAAACATATATTCGAAAGATTCAAAAAATATAATATTTTTTTAAGTCCTAAAAAATTATTTTAAAAAAAATCTCAACCACAAAATATGTAAACAAGAATTAACATTGATAAAAAAAAAGTATTCTTAGTAAATTAGTCCAAATACCCAAACATAAAATGAAAATTTAATCTCTTTAAACAAATCAATTTCCTCTTAAGGTTTGTACCCAAATTTCTTCAACTCACCAAATAGATCCTCAACATGCTTAAAAAGTGTAATGAGATAAAGTGGAACATGAAAGAAAAGTGATACTTTAAGCACATAAAACATGCCTTAGTAAAAGCTCCCATATTTATTCGTCTGATTATACAAAAGAGTTTCATGTTTTTTCTTTCTCTTCTCATCACACGAAGGCACTCAAATCATTGACAGAATACATGATATAATTTAATATAATAGCTTTCATTCATCACTTAGTAAAGGAAATTTTACGTCAACAGGAAATGGACAGGGAGAGGGGAATATGGATAGATAAATTTCAATAATTTGATATGAACTCTGCCCAACCAAGCTAATAAATGGACAACAATTAGTAAAATTGATGAACCATATTAAGTTGGATACATTATTGAGATAAATCGAGTTCTATTGAGGAGTGAAGTTATATATCATCATAAAATATTTTAGTTTTATAAATCATCATTTTATAAAGATATAGTGAATTAATTGTTAGTGTAAATAGTATGAATACGTTTTAAAGTAAAGTTTTAAGAATTAAAGTAGTAATTTATTGAATTATTGAACGTACATTTTATTAGAAGATATTGTAATCGGATTGAGAATATCATCAACGGCTATAACCAATCCACTACCAACGATCAACAATGGGGATTAAATTTCATTGAATAAATTTTCTTGCATTCCAACGAATAACACAACTAGATTTTAACAACTGCAAACTATTACATAAAGTGAGTCAAAATTATACTTACCAAAGCTTCCACTAAATTTACTATCATCAATTTTTTGGAAGGGAACATAATATCTAAATTTTGCATCCCTACCAAGATTGTCACATATAATGACCTTGAATTCACTTTTGTCCAAGTGATATCATTCTCCATCTTTCATAAAATCTTGTGATGAATAAAAAACATTTAAAAATTAATACACAATCTCATACACACATATAAATAATACCTAATTTTAACTAATAATAGAGAAAAACATAAATATCTTAAAATCATAAAATTTTATGATTAATAAATATTCGAAAACCATTTCAAAATAAATACGATATTAATGATGGAAAAATTTTATTAACTCTTACCAATTGAAAACAATTATATTAAAATTTCTGAATAAATGAATATATAAAAATAAAAATTGTAAACAATTATATTAAAATTTCCAAATGATTGCTTAAAGACATACATACACAAATTTAAAAACTAACTAACTTACTAAAATATAAATTTATAAAGTCGTGATTGAAAATTGCACTGAAGGAATAATAATGTTGAATGGAGACATCGAGTGGACTTAAGTCGAACGTGCCGTGAAATCCGGCCAGCCAACCAAATGGCGGTCAAAATAGGGGCCTAAAATGACGTATGGTCCATATAAATTTAAACGCACTTTCCACCTCAGCTATGCACTTTTGACAAGGTGGCCCCCATGCGTTGGCATTGAAGGGGGCATGGCGTCCTTATCATCGCCACGTATTGTCTTCCCATGTGTTTAATGGAGATTCCCATTGTAAGAATCCCTTGCCCCTCTATTTATGTGTATGGCCATGTAACAATAGATATACACCATTTAATCTAAATTTGGCACTTATTTGATGGTCAATGTTTTTTTTGTTTGGAAAATTTAATTAAAGAATTATAATAACTTGGTTTCATAGTAGGTTTTAAAATTATAATATATTAAATTATTAATTATAAATATATGGATTTTTTTGTGGATTGATATAATTTTGGTGGGATTTTTATTATATATGTTTTTGATCAGAGTTTTAATTGGTTTGGGATATAATTGGTGGCTCAAATTTTCAAGTATACAAGTACTAAAATTATCAATAATGATCACAATCGACTCAAAAATAATAACAAATGGTCATAATTGGATTGAGAATATCATTAATGGCCACAACCAACTTAATACCAACAATCGACCACAATCAACCTCCAATACCATCTGAGATTTAACCTTGAATAATGCTTATAACAATCAAATCACTTTACCAACTCACCCACATTTCAACGATTCAAATTTTTTATATTAATATACTTCACAAAATTCATTTACAACAATATCATTATATTTAAAATATTTAACAATTATTTAAAAAACACAAAATATATTAAAAAGAATGCTACTTGATATTTAGATGACATAAAATTTTATAAAATGAAAAAATATATAAATTAATAATTTCATTTCTCTCAAAATTTATAATAACTATTAATTTAAGATTTTATACATACAACATTAACTAAAATTAATATAATATTTTAATAAAAATTATAATTAACAAATGTACTTTTAAGACTAATATCTACCCTATATGAAAATTAAATGCACACTTAATCCTTTATTATTCTATTTTTACTAAATTAAAGTACCAAATATATATATTTTCTCTTTGTATCTTTCTTTTTAAAGACATCTATCCGTTGTTTTAATATACGCTGGTCTTTGATTAAGATGAAAATTAGATAATTCAATATTAGAGATTCTTCCCAATTTTTTTTTACATAAAATTTTAATTGATAGATGATTTGGGTTTCTTTATTAAAAAAAAAAAAAAAAATTACATAATTTTTAATTGAAATATATTTGGGTGCAGGTAATAGACATTTTGTGGGCTTAATATTAAAGATGTTTATTTTATTAAAAAAATATAAATATTGAATTTAAGAATCAATTTTTCGTGATAATTACTTATTTCATATTTTCTTTTTAAATAATAAAATATGTAAATATTAAAAAAAATTATATTTATCATAATTTATTAAAATTAATAGAGGTTAAGATATTATAGTAAATATATATTTAATTTTTCAATCAATGAATCTTCTAAGTGTGTTACTAATAGTTTTACATGTGACATAGTGCTAGAAGGGAAGAGAGAGGTTTGGAAGCCAAACCTAAATTAAAATTTTGAATAAGACCATTTTTTAGGGATTAAAATAAAATAACCAAGGGGTAACAAAGAGCTCGTCTCTTCCCAAAAACAAGGACCCTCTTGAAAATCTCTATAATAATCCTTAAGCTCAAAAAATTAAACTATAAAAAATATTTTAAAGCATAAACAGATGCACAATTATTGTTATAGGTAGCATAGATTCATTTATGCAAATATTTTGACCTAGGCTAGAACCAGTTAAACTTACAAATGACAATATAATCTTCAAATAAAGATATTAACCCATTTACCTCAGAAAGAGAGATCTCCAGTTCATGGAATTTCTCTGATTTTTCCATAATGTACAGACTAGGAGACGCTAAAGGTGGAACCAAAAGAGACTTGATATGAATAGTGTCTTTGTAGGAGAAACCCATTGAATCTTGGTTTAACAAACTACCAACTACAAAACCCGGTGCTATATAGTCAGATATGAAGAGAAAGGAGTGGTCAGACAAGAAGAGAAAGGAGTGGTCATAATTGTAGGTTGTTACAAACCCTAATTGCTGTAGGACCCATCCACCAATCATCTTTAGGGTTTCATCACCCATTTCATCATCCATCTCCTTTTGAAAGAATTTTTTCCCTATATAACACATTTATTCCTCATTTTAATATTTCAAATAATAGGTTTCTTATAGTTCAAGAATCGTAACCCTTATAGGTAAATTTTTAGTTAAAGATGATTGTCAAAGCCTCAACAAACCTCACTAATTAATTTTATGTACTACCAAGACTAAATTTGTTAATGCCCAACTCATGCAAAAAAAACTCCCCTCCAGTCCAAAAGAACTTTGAATGCAAGGCACGAACAATAAAACATTAATTTGAAAGCTCAAATTATATATTACCATTTATTATTGTTGTTGTTTTTATTGTTGTTGTTGTTGTTGTGTGTATATATAACCCTGAACTAATAAAAGAAAAGTAAGCAGAAGAGGAGGTAGTTTTTGGGATGGTGTTCTAGACTTGCTAAACATGTTTAACTGTAAAATGATGTCTCCATATTGATGTGTTGTAATTGTCACTACATTATGCATAAAAAATATTTCATCTTTTTTATTATTTTAATAATGTAATATGTTATTTAGATGTATTTGAAATAACTCACTCTATAATATGTATATCAAAACATGGGACTTCGTCCTTCATAATGTTTATCTAGATTCTAGAGCATATCATTCACTAATGCCAAACGTATTTATGGAGAGAATTTCATTAGATATCGCCAAAATTTACAAATATATCTTTAAACTTTGGATTCAAATGCATTAAGGTGTATCAAGCTCATTAAGAATTTAGTGGTGCGAATTTCTTAGCATACATAAAGGGATATGAAAATGGACATATCAATAGGAGATGCCCCTCCTGGTTATGGAATGTTTATGGTAAGGAATTGGGGAGAAATTTATGAGGAAATATACAATTCAATATTTATTATGACATTATTCGACTATTTGGCAAAATGAGAGTAAAATTATATAAATAATCAAAAATGTAATTCATCTTCAAAGATCTTAATTATCATCTAAATTATTTTGTGTGTATAGTGGAAAATGATTTGGGTAGACACCTTTTAAATGTATACCATTTTTTCAAAAGATTCCTCAATTTGGAATGCATAATAACTCCACTTACCCTGATATCATTCCAAGACACATGGATTTTTTTTATGGTGCCTTATTAAGAGAAGCCAGAGGGAAAGTTTTAAATCCTCATACCTCCCTCAAGGGATACTTATACTTATTTTAATAAATTATAAATTAAACTTATAAAAAACTCCATGAAAACCAAATAATTACAAAATCAATGGTTCATAAGATCTTTCATTTTAAATATTATTAATTCACTTTCTTTTTTAATGTCCTTCATAAAATTCTTCATTTTAAATATTAATAATGAGATATTAATAGTTACAAGAGCAAGGGCTCATAAGAGCAATCTCTGATTTAATAGTTATAAGAGCAAGGGCTCATAATGATCACAATCGATTCAAAAATAACAACAAATAGTCATAGCCTATTTCAGGCCCATTAGTCTATGCAACACTATGTATAAGTTATGTACTAAAATGCTAGTAATGAGGATTCAACCTTTGCTAGACAAAATTATTTCTCCTGCTCAAAAAGGTTTCATCCCGGGCAGGCAGATTCTTGATGTTGTGATCACCACACATGAGACTATTCACTCCATGGATAAGAGCAGAATCCCTGGGATGGCTCTCAAGCTTGATATTTCTAAAGCTTATGATAGAGTCTCATGGACTTTTCTATTCCAAGTGATCAAAAAATTTGGGTTTAATGATAAAATGTCTCGCTTGTTATGGAACGCGGTCTCTTCTGCAAAATTCTTAGTGCTAGTTAATGGTGTTCCTAGAGGGTTTTTCTTGTCCTCGAGAGGAATTCGTCAAGGAGACCCTCTCTCCCCGTACTTATTCATCATTATGGCTGAGGCACTGAGAAGATACATACAAGCAGATATAGCCTCAAAAAAGCTAGTGGGCATCAAACCTGCCTCCTCCCTTCATCCTATGGTGGTACAACAGTTTGTGGATGATACCATCTTCTTTGGCATCTCATCAGTGATTGAAGCTAGAAGATGGAAGAAAAGCTTAAATAATTATGCCAAAGAGTCGGGACAAAGGATAAATTTCCAGAAAAGCAATGTGTATTTCTTCAACACTCCTAATGAACTTAGACAAATAATCATTGATATTAGAATGTGCTGAAGCTGGCCTACCAGCTACCTACCTGGGTCTTCCACTCTCGGTCAAAGAGGTATCTCCTGGATTTTGGAATGGAATTGTGGAAAGAACGCAGAGGAAACTTCTTGGTTGGAAGGGGAAACTACTCAACAATGCTGGTAAACTACAACTTCTTTGGGCTTCGCTACAAGGTATTCCTACATACTTCCTGTCTCTTTTTAAAATTCCTGCGTATTTTACTGAGAAACTGGAACATATCCAAAGGAAATTTTTATGGACGGGAGTGGAAGACAAACAGAGAATGTCTTTAGTCAAATGGAAAAAAGTGTCTTCCAAAATCTCATGGTGGACTTAATATTAGGTCCATCAGGAACATGAACAGACCCCTTCTCTCAAAAGTTAGTTGGAACCTGATCCATAAAAACAATGATTGGGGGGAAATAATGTATGCCAAATACATGCATAGCATTGATGATTCCAACTTTATTCAACAGACGGGATTACCCCAGGGATCTGTGATATGGAATAAAATGCTAAAAAGTAGAAGCCTTCTCAAACAGGGAATTAGATGGAAACTTGAAAATGGCCAGCATATTAAATTCTAGGATGATATCTGGTTAAAGGACAAGGCTCTCATCACACAAGGAAACTATGGAGAGATTGCTGACTTGACTACCTAGTTTTTTGGAGATAGGGTCAGTGATTATATGAAAAATAACAATGGGATGAGGAGCTAGAAAAATCTTTTGGATTGTTGTGTGCACCGACTTGACCTTTTCTCAAGAGTTCGGGAGATTCAGTAGTGCGTTCAGGAGATCAAAATCCCTCTCTTTCCCTGTGAGGATGAACAATACTGGTGGCTAGATAAGAATGGATCATTCTCTGTCAAATCTGCTTACCATTTGCTCATTCTTGAAGCTCAGAATAAAGATGTATGGAAAAAAGTTTGGAATCATAAACTTATTCCAAAAATTAACATGTTTTGGTGGGCTACTGCTCATAACAAAATCCTTACTTAGGATAACCTTGAAAAGAGAGGGTTTACTTTGGTTAACAGATGTTTCCTGTGTGGTTCAAAAGAAGAATCCATTTCACACCTCTTTATCCACTGTGAGTTTGCCCGAGAATTATGGGGCACAATACTTAACAACTTTGGTATTGAATGGGTCTGCAATTCTGACCTTAAAGAAGTAATTCTCAGCCGGAACCCAACCTTCACACATCCCTGGCTTATGAAATTATGGAAGTAAGCTCTGCCATGTTTGAGTTGGACTTTATGGAAAGAGCCAAATCACAAAATTTTCAGGGACACTGCTAGAAATGCTTCTCAGGTGTTTAACTCCTTTGCTAAGACCATTATGGAAAGTGTTACAACAACTCATATTCATGTTGTGAAGAAACCCCTATCTCAAATTGAAAGCCAAATTGCAACCAAATGGAAGGTTTTAAACCAGATCCCTGGGTATAATAACTCCAAAATACTACAGAGACTTAATACTAAATGGATCCCCCCTAAACCTAACTGGATGAAACTCAACTTTGATGGGGCATCCAAGTTGGATGGTAAAGCTAGTGGAGGAGGAATTATAAGGAATGATAAAGGATGGATGTCTGTTGTCTATGCTAGTGGAATTGGATGCCAGAGCAACAACTATGCTGAAGCAATGGCTTTACTATGGGGATTAAAGTTAGCTATATCCCTAGGAATAAGGAACTTGAATATACAAGGAGACTCTAAGATGGTCATAGATGCCATTAATAAAGCTTCAAATGTGGGAATCAAGCTAAAAGACATCATTACTGATATCCAATTTCTTTTACAAAAGTTTTCTAAAGTTGAGATTTTCCATACCTACAGAGAAGGCAACATGGTCGTTGATGCTTGTGCCAACCTTGGGCAGCAATTTTCAGGTTGGAGGGTGTGGCGACAAGGTGTTCATATTCCCTTAAAACATTAAGGAGACAATTCAAAAAGAGATGACTTGTCAGGAATGAGGCGTATTGATGACCCTGAAAAGACCCCTGTTGATACCCCCAACTCCTTTACAAGTAAGAAGGGCAAAAAGAGAAAGGTTGATGAAGAGGAAGAAAATATTAAAGAGACTACGGAAGGGACCCACAGGAATCTGGGCAGGGCCACGGGGGGCCAAGGTGGCAAATCTCACAAGCCTTCCAAAATTAATAAGGAAGGATTCCCCTCTGGAGTGCGAAGGTCGGGGTGGATTGCTAGTAAACCAGCCCCAAAGGCCAGACTGATTGATTACTCAGAAAGTGCTTTGGAGGAAACAACCCAGGAGGAAGAGTCTGAGGAGCTGGAAATCCAGAAAATTTCAAAGGACACTGGAGGGAAGCAGGCTACTAGGGATTTTGAGGTTATTGAGGAGCAGGGTGTTGACACTATGGGAACTACTGACAATAAGAGGAAAATGTATGTCGAGGAAGCTGGTGAGGGCACTGAGAATGAGATTGATTGGAAAACTGAAATTGGGGCCCTGAAGGACCGCATTCAGAAGCTGGAGAAGGTCTTTGCCAAAGGGATTTGTAATACAATTATGCTGAACATGTCTATGCTGGAAGTGATGGGTAATATTGTGTATGCTGACAACGTGGAGAATGAGAAACTCAATGATCTTATCAAATCAATAGTTATGTAAGGGGAGACCTCTCTGACTCTGGTCTTCTCATGGCTTGTGTTTTATTTCTGTCTGTTGTTCTCGGCTGTGCCGTCGTCTCTCTGAAGGCATTTTTTGTTTGTTTGCCTTGTCTTTTTTGACTGTATAGGGTTTGGCCCCTGGTTTGCCGCCTTACTTTATCAAAAACAACAAATGGTCATAACTGGATTGAGAATACCATCAATGGCCACAACTAACTAAATACCAACAATTGACCACAATCAACCTCCAATACCATCTGAGATTTGAACTTGAATAATGCTAAAAATTCTTGGGTGTTAAAAATTTTAATTTAAAATTAGAAAACGGATGGAGAGCGGGAAGGAGACGGCTATGAGCGGGGAAGGGCACGGCGGCCTGCTGTCGAGCCCCAGGCAGAATGCCTCAGCACCTGGAGCAAATTTCTTGAGGCAGGAAGGACATTATGCCAGGGAGCGCTTGAAGCTGAATAAACTCAATGGTTGTTTAATGAGAAGACAGGATCGACCAGTCCTTGTAATTCCTCAGGAAACAGTTCAAGAGGATGTTGAATACCTTTCCTCCCACACACTGATTTGCAAATTCTTGGGTATACGGATCCCTCAAGCGGCATTGGGAGCCTGGATTCGTCGCTCTTGGACAGTTAATGGGGATTTTGATATCATGTTAGCAGGACACAATTACTTCTTGGTAACCTTCTCCTCAGTGACAGGCCGCAATCGAATTTTTGAAGGGGGCCCCTATTTCTATGAGAGAGTACACCTGTTTCTTAAACCCTGGCATGTGGGTTTTAATTCAGCTGAGGAGCTTCCAGCATGTGTTCCGGTTTGGGTTCGGCTTCCACGACTTCCGCTGGAATTCTAGAGGGAGGACATCCTCAAACAAATTACGGCTATGCTGGGTACACCAACAATGATTGCACATCAATCTCTGGATAAAAAGATCATTACTTATGCCCGTATTTGTGTAGATATGGATCTCAATAACCCTTTGCCAGACTCGATAGAGATTTGTATGGGGTCCTCGTCATGGATTCAACAGATAGATTATGAATCCATTCCTTTTAGATGCAGAATCTATCATGTTTATGGGTATCTTCATCGTCAATGCCCGCAAATTGCCAATTTTAAAGGACCTGCCCCTGAATATTCAGCGCCAAATTCAGCCTCTGAGAATAAAGGAACTGGCAATTCAACTCAGAACGAATTTGCTAAACCTCAATCCCTTAGGGCAGATAAAGGCAAAAATGTAAATAATGGCAGCTTAACGCATAGAACAACAGATCATTTTCACAATGGTATGGATGACTTTACCCCTGTCAAGAAGCGTGCCAGAGGCCGTGGGCAAAGGCGAGGATATGTTGAAAGGCAGTTTGATTAGGGTTTCAACAAATTCGAAGTCTTGGACAGCATGAACATTGAAGATGACATTCTGGAGGAAGACATGGGCGCTACTTTGGAGCATAAGCAAATTTTAGAATCCAATGAATCTCAAGATATGGAGCAGGAAGTTTTAGACAATCCTCTGAGAGCGGAAGAGGAAGCATCGGAAGCTTTGAAGGAGCTAAAGGAGAAGGAAGTCAGGTGGGCAGATTTAGTCAAGGAAGTAGAAGCTGGCAGGAAAGATAAAGGGCCTGCTGGAGCATTGGGTCTAACGCAAAAATCTTTTAAAAAGGCCACATCTTCAGCTCCTCTCAAGGGGGGTCAAAAAAAGGATCAAGAAAGAATCAAAATTACAGGTGATTTTTTAGTAGAATCAAGGGTTGTAAAAACCTTAGATGAGCACTTCCCCCAATCCAAATAATGATTGTCCTATCTTGGAATGCAAAGGGTTTGAATAGCTCCCCTAGGCAAAAAGCTACGCGTAGATTAGTATGGGAACACTACCCAGATATTTTTTGTATTCAGGAGACTAAACTTTCGATGGATTCATTGTTTGCTTGTGTGCCTAATATCTGGTCTATTGGCCATTGGCAATGTATAGGCGCTCGAGGTAGCTCAGGGGGATTAGCTATGGGATGGGATCCAAGTAAAATTACACCTCTTCACTGGATCTCCAGCATTTCAGCTTTGTCAGTAGTTGCTTCTTCATTGGAAATTGGTGAAATAACCTTGATTACCACAGTCTACGCACCTGTCGACATTGCTAGTCAATTGCAACTCTGGGAGCATATTCGCTATATCAAAAAATGTCATCCATTCTTGTCGTGGATAGTGTCTGGTGATTTTAATGCTGTCATGAACTTGGAGGAGAAAAGAGGTGGTATGAGTCATCTTGGCCCTTCCTCTGACTGCCTTCGGCATAATGTGGAAGTGCTTCGCCTCTCGGATATTAAACCTTCAAATGGGTTGTTCACATGGAGCAACAGAAGATCAGGTAACGCTTCCATTTTTGAGCGTCTGGATAGATTTTTAGTTTCTTGTTTTTGGCAGTCCAATGCCTTTTCGCTCACTTTTGAGATTTTGGATTGGAGAGGATCCGATCACTGGCCCATCAAACTTGCTATTGGGCTGATTGGGGGTCCTAAAAAAGCTCCTTTCAAATTTAAACTGATGTGGCTTAAGGACCCATCTCTTTATGACCTTGTCAAACAGTGGTGGAGACAGGGAACCCCAGCTTATGGAATAGCGATGTATTCTTTCCTTAAAAAATTGCAGTATGTTAAAAGAAAACTATAGGTTTGGAATAGAAATTGCTTCAAAAATTTACAAGGTATGAAGAAGTAAGCCCAAAATCAGCTGGACGCCATCATAAGACAAATAAGAGACAGTGGTCTTTCTGAGGCCCTGCACTTGGAGGAAGCTAGAGCTGCAAATACCTTATCGGAGTGGGAGCTTCGAGAAGAGATCTATTGGAAACAGAAGGCCTGCATCGATTGGCTTCAGGAGGGAGACAAAAACATGACCTTTTTCCATAATTTTGTCCAGGCTAGGTGCAACAAATTTTTTTTCACTACCTTGGTTACTCAGAATGGCACTCGGCTGAATTCTTCCCAAGCTATCCACAGGGAAGCTGTTCAGCATTTCTCAAAACTTTTTACCAGCGATCCACACCCAGATGAAGCTGTTGAAAATAGAATTTTATCTTGTATTCCTTCATTAGTGGACGAAAGAACGAACAATTGTCTTTTGCGTCCAATTACCATGACTGAAGTTGAGGAAGTGGTTTTCAGCATTAAGCGTGGGAAAGCCCCTGGACTTGATGGATTCCCGGCTGAGTTCTTCCAGGATTTTTGGGACATCATTAAAATGGATTTGATAGAGGTTATTCAGGAATCTTATCAAAGCAAAGAAATGCTAAAAGCTTTAAATGCTACATTTCTTTTCCTAATCCCAAAAAAGGAGCAGGCGAATAGGCTTGACTTGTATCGACCTATTGCACTCTGCAATGTAGTCTACAAGATAATCTCGAAACTTATTGCTCTTAGATTGAAAGGGCTACTCCCTCTTCTTATTTCGGAGGAACAAGGAGGGTATGTGGCAGGCAAAAAAATCTTGGACGGAGTGGTGATAGCTTCAGAAGCTATTCATTCCATGAGCACCTCCCAAGAGAGAGCTATGTTCATTAAGCTTGATCTTGCCAAAGCTTATGACAGGGCCAGCTAGAGATTTTTGACCAAGATCCTTATGGCATTTGGTTTTAAGCAAGAATGGATTAGCTGGGTGTTAAGTTGTGTAACCACGCCTTCATATTCAGTTCTTATCAATGGTGCGCCATCAGAGCTTTTTGGTGCCTCTAGAGGCCTTCGGCAGGGAGACCCCCTCTCACCATATCTATTCATTCTCATGGCCAAAGGGCTGGGACGGTTTTTCAAATTTCAAGTCTCCCAGGAGGCTATACATGGCTGGCGATGGGGGAATGGGATTACTCCCCTAACACATCTCCAATTTGTTGATGACACTGTTTTGGCAGGTAAAGCTCGCGTTCGAGAAGCGGAAGCTTTTCGAAGCACGCTGGACAATTATCTAGAGGCTTCAAGACAGAAGATTAATGATCACAAGTCATCAATCTTCTTCTTCAACACTCCTGATCTGATTCAGAGAAGAATAGCAGCTATATTGCGGTTCCAGATTCAGGTTCTCCTGGTGATCTACTTAGGCATTCCCATTGTGGTTGGGAGACAACCCAGGCTTTTTTGGCAGAATGTGTTGGACAAGCTAAGGCATAAAGTTGGCCATTAGACAAACAGATGGCTTTCCACAGTAGGTAGAGTGATTCTTCTTCAATCTGTCATTCAAGCTTTGCCTATATACCGTAGTATGATTCAAACTGCTCCCACTTATTTTCTCAAAGAGTATGATGCTCTTTCTAGAAATTTTTTGTGGAGCAAAAATCTGTAGAGCTCTAAATGGAGCCTTATCAGCTGGGCTACAGTTTGTAAACCAAAATAGGAAGGTGGCCTTGGTTTGCGGTCGGCCATTTTGGCCAGTCAAGCTCTGGCGGCCAAGCTTTACTGGAGATGGTGCACTAATCAGTCGACCTTATGGGCTCGAATATTGACTACCAAATATTTTCTTGACATTGAGCCCCATGACATACCCAGGCTCCCCGTGGAAGGCAGGGGTTCGATGATATGGCGCACACTTAAGCTTGGTGCTCAGCTTGTTAAACAAGACCTCTTTTGGATATGCAATAGCGGTACGAAAGTGCTGTTCTAGGAAGACTCATGGGATGGGACACCTCCGCTTCTTCATTCGCATCCGCATTTGCAGTTGCTTGTGGATTCATTCCTTTTTGCTGGTTGGAACAAGGTGATCCATTATAAAGAAGCTGTCAGCCAGGGTAGAGCAATTGGATTCAGATGGAAAGCTTCCTCAGTCTGGCCGCCGGAGGGTTTGGATGAGGAGAAGCGTGAATTATCCCAAATCCTTGAATCCAAAGGATGCAGCGCTTTGCAAGGACAAGACGAGCTCGCCTGGGGGGGTGACGCCTCTGGACAGTATTTCGTGGCTTCTGGTTACAAGACTTTATCTAAACAAATTGCTGAAGGAGGTCAGTTCCTGTGGGGAAAGAAAATTTGGAATCAGATATCTTGGCCCAAATGTAATTTCTTTCTTTGGGTGCTCACACACAACAGATGCCTTACCTGGGATAATCTTTGTAGACGGGGATTTCAGGGGCCTTCTATATGTGTCCTGTGTCATAATGGAGAGGAAATTGCTGCTCATCTTTTTTTCCAATGCTTGTTTGCTAAACAGGTCTGGCACTTATGGTGGAATGCTTGGAAATTTCCTTGTTGGCATGTCTCATCTTTAACAGAGTTCTGGGATAGACTGGGATTAGCTCCAACAAGGAATTCCCTATTACAATTTGCCTGGGCTGTCAGACCTATCTTTATTCTGTGGAATTTGTGGCTCGAGAGGAACAGATGTGTCTTCAGGGGAGCGCAACTGGAGTTAAGGCTTATGTGGACCCATATCATTGCAGCTCTACAGGAAATGCTTTTGATCAGAACCGCGGCTAGGAAAGAGTGGGATCCTGGAGATGCCAGGCTTTGTAGAAGGCTCGGGTTGGACTTGACCACGGACTGCGCGTCGTCTAGCAACAATATTAGGCGACGGGAAAGTTTAATGCAGCCGCATCCTGTCAACAGAAACGGCAATTGGTCTCCTCCCAAGCCTGGTGTTTTAAAAGTGAATATTGATGGCTCCTCCCGGGGAAACCCAAGAGAGGCAGGGATAGGCAGAATTATGAGAGATTGCAATGGAAGCATCCAATTTCTCTTCTCAAAGTATAAAGGCAACCACACAAATAATTTGATGGAAGCTATGGCCATCTTGGAGGCCGTGAAATCCTGTTGTGAACGCGATTATCTCAATGTTGTCTGCGAATCAGATTCGCAAGTGATCATCAATTTGCTTAACAATCGTAATTCTGGTAAAGGAAATTGGCTTTTAAATTCTATTGTTCAACAAATTAAACAATACAACACATCTTTCAATTCTATTTCTTTCCATCACATTCCTCGTGAATGGAACAATGTTGCGGACTCCCTTGCCAAGTGGGCCTCAGAGAATGGCCCTGTTTGGAACATTACTGATCTGGATATGCTTCCGTTTGATTTGCATCAAAAATTGGTTCATTTGTTGAATCCAAAAAGAAGATCTTGTAACTGGTATTCTTCTTTTGTGATTAATAAATTTTTACCCCCTTCTTAGTTAAAAAAAATTCTAATTTAAAGTGTTTGAAACGTCCAAGCTCTTAAGTGTTAAAAAGTCATTTTTCGTATAGTTATGTCTCATTTTTACATTATGTTTAATTAGTTATTATTTTTACATGTTTTTAAATCATTGTTTATTTTGATAAGAAATTTATTTGAGATGATTTTAAGGGTTACAAAAAAAATTTAGTTGAGAAGAGTTTAAATATTACAAAGGCATTTTGATTGAAAATATTCTATTGATTCTAAGAGAAATTCAAATATCTAGAAGATCTAACAATGATTATTATGGTTGAAGTTAAATCAATACAAATTAAAAATTACACTTTGTGAAAAGGAGCCAAAAGTAATTACACATCAAATGGGAAGGCTTTAAATATTGGTGTGAAACTTTTGATGAAAAGAATTTAAAGAGTGTGAAAGTTTTTGTCAACAAGGAAAACAAAAAATAACTCTTTATAAATAAGATTGAAATAGAAATTACATTTTCCACACATTTTATTTTTTGGGGGGGGGGGCTCTACAAATTATTGACACATAAAAATATCCCCAAACATTTATTAGTTGTTAAATTTCATAATTCTAACATGATTGTGTACTTGTTAATTATTGCTCCAAATTAATCATTATTAACATACTTTTTTCACTTTTAATGATCCTTGACCTCTTTTTTATTCTCCTCCATCTCCCCTTTCTCTTTGCTTTTATTTTCCCTTATCGTACCCCTTGTTTGAAGTGTCTCTATGCTGGAGAGGATTGCCTAGAGTGTATGCATGTGTTTTATCAAATAGTGACACTGGGTAAATGCCACTAAGTGATAAAACTGTTTGCACAATAGATACCTATAGAAATACATAATCTATAGGTTTGAAGTTTTCCTAATGTACTAAAATAGATGATTGGAAATATAATGAAATGATTAAATAATAAATAATAGAGAAAAATATGGAAAGAATATTAAAACAAACACACCTGGTTATTGTAGCTAAAATCTAGAATTGGAACAAAAATTTGAAACTGATATCGAAGTGTCTTATACACATACGCGCGCGCGCGCGCGCGCACACACACACACACACACACACACACACACACACATAGAGAAAGAGACCATATTAGGGCATATTGTTACATCAAAGTATATCACTTGCCCCTCCTTTCTATTCCCTTATTTATGTCTTATGCTTTGGCATATAAGTATTAGGTTATTGAAGAGCTTTGATCATGACATGTTTATATGATTATATACATGTGTTAAATATGTGCATTAATGATTATTATAGCTTTTGTATTTATCTATTTTACGTATGGTGTATGTAATCCTTTTCTTTTGAGATGATTGATATGAAAGTACATCCCTCACCTTAAAAAGGGGGCGTATGATTAGCTTATCATATTTTTGATTACATGATTTTAAGAGGTTATAGAGAGGTACCATATTTTTACTTCTTCTATTGTAAAGCAAAGAGTTTTTACCAATCAATAGAATCAATATAACATGAATTATAGAGATCTTTCCACTTAGCAGGTTCAATAGGACACACAAATCAGTTATTCCAACCCATGACAAGGTCAGTGGAACCTATGATAGTTTAAAATATTTTAGAGATAGCACCTTGATTCATGTACCACTAGGTATATTACTTTCTAACTTTCATTTTTCCTTATTTATTTCATTAGTTACTTAACTATCAATTCATTCAGACATTGATCTACATTCATTTTTTTAAGTACATCATATTTTCACATATTATAGATGGGACATTAGAGCTTTCAATATTTTTCATGGACCATCAATGGTTGTCAAGACATTCATGAAAGTAGCAAGTAGAAGGTGTTTTTATATTTTTAAGGTCATAAGAACTTGACTCTCATATAAGGTAACATCTCTCCTCATTTTGACTGGTTTACCTTTTTTTGGATTGGTTAACCATAAAAATCATAAAATTTTAAACTAATTCAGATCATATGATGTGTTATAATTAAACACTAATCTAAATGTAAAGGGTAAAAATTAATTTGATAATTATACTTCTTATTTATGGAAATTACTAAGAGGAATAAGATACTTAATGTTTTAATATTATGTGTAGATCTGAGATTGATTGTAGAAGTTAAGAAAGGTAGGAAACTAGACTGAGTTATTCAGATTAGGAACTGAGTTTGGGGTTGCATGTGAATGAGTTTTTCAACCTTTGGATGGTACTAACTGACACTATGTTATGAGTCTAATAGTTTAGTATGAGTGATCCTCACTTATTTGTTTCCATATATAGGATGTTATGCTTGATTATGAGCATTTATGTGTGAGAATTTTGAAGTTAACTATGTCCGGCTTTGCAATCCCAAATGTATCTCCCTCTTTGAAACCCTAGGTCCACTTTCAACACTAGGATTTTAGTTTGAAAAAGGAAAAATAAGATGGGTTGATTTTCCCCTAACCACTCTTCAATAAATGACTAAGCACTACCTACATATCCAATACTCTTAAGATAAAAGTCAAATCACATATAGTTCTCCTTATTAGGTGTATGTGTGAAATAATAATCCTTTAATGATTACAACCCATCATCTATCTCTTTGAAGTGTAGATACGGTAGCCAAGTGTAGAGAAGCTTTGATTTGAAGACTACATAGATGAGATGGTTGAGCTTAGCAGTCTCTCTTATAAAAGAAGCAAGTCATCCATTGAACATTATAGATATCATTATGAGAGTAAGTTACTTTTGAGGTTGGTGTCCTTATAATCCTAAAAATGCAAAAGCTTGTAAAATGTAGAACATATTGGATATGAGGAAGCATGGCTTCAATATCGCTGGTGTTTTCCCATATTGAGTTTAATCAAGGTATGTCTTGTTTATCTATCTTTCATTTTTTATTTGTTTTCCTTACTCGCATGTTTTCAATACCTTGAAACTAGTTTAACATATCAAACACTCAATAGAGCTCAAGAATCATCCATCACAAGCATAATAATTGATCTTAAAGGTTAAATAACTTCACATTAGTCTAGTAATTATATGTAAGCATTTAAATTACGACCATGTAAGGAGTAGTATTGTGGGAATGGTTTGAAGGATTATATGGAATGGATGTAGCATATGGGAATTGCATGTGAAGGGTTGCATAATCATGTTTATGATGTAGATGATAGTCATAAGAACTAGAATACATCTTAAAGCAAATATTATTGGTGTTGTGTTATGGCATATTACTTGGGGACACCGCTTGTTGGTAAACAATTCATGTTGGTGAAGCTTAGTGTGGAATATTCACCTAATTTATGGGTCAATTAGCTATTTTTGGGAAGGCAATTTAGATCATAATGGATCTTGTGTTATAAGCTTAATATTGTAAGGATATTTTAGATTTTAATAAAAGGATGAGGGACCCTTAATCTTATTTATTATTGATTAAAAAAAGAGGACTTTTGGAGAGCCCATGATTGGTACGTCTTTGGCGTAAGATTCACCCATGGAAGACTCTGAATAGTATATTACTAAGATGCTTACTTAAATAAGAAACTAAGCATATGATAAATTGAACTTATAATAGAATCCACGGAGGCCACTTAGTTGTAAGAGCAACGACTCATAAGATCCTTTTTTTCAAATACTATTGGCACACTGTTTTTGGATGTCCACAAAATCATTAGGACCTGCCTCTAATGTAAGTTATTTCTAGGGACACAAAAAATAGTGCCTCTACCTTTGAAACATGTTCAAATAGAGGCTACAATCCAACAGTGGGGATTAAACTTCATTGAATAAAGTTTATTAGTTCCAACGAATAACACAGATGGATTTTAACAACTACAAATTACTTCATAAAGTAGGTCAAAGTTATATCCACCAAAGCTTCCACCAAATCTGCTATCATCAAACTTTTGGAAAGGAACATACTATCTAGATTTAGGGTCCTTAGCAAGATTGTCACATGTAATAACCACAAATTCACTTTTGTGGAAGTGCTATCATTCTGCATCTTTTATAAATTCGACAAAAAATATTTAAAATTTTAATACATAATCTCAAATACATATAAGAATAATACCTAATTTAAATTAATAAAAAAATATATAAATATCTTAGAATCATATAATTTTATGACTAATAAATATTTAGAAACCATTATTAAATGAATACAATATTAATGATTAACTCTAACAATTTTAAATAAATAAATATATAATATAAAAATTGTAAACAATTATATTAAAAATTTCAAATGATTGATTAAAACCATACATATAATTTTTTTTTAAATAACTAATTTACTAATGTATGCACATATTCTACAAGCAACATTGTCGTTATTTTTTGAACCGAAAAATAAACTCTATATCATAAATATATTAGAAACTCATATTCTCTAGTATTCCACCATATAAATTTATAAAGTCGTGATTGAAAAATTGCACGGAAGTCGTTATGATGTTAAATATGATGGAGACATGGGGTGGACTTAAGTAGAACGTGCCGTGAAATCCGGCCAGCCAACCAAATGGCGGTCAAAATAGTGGCCTAAAATGACGTATGGTCCATATAAATTTAAACGGACTTTCCACCTCAGCTATGCACTTTTGACAAGGTGGCCCCCATGCATTGGCATTGAAGGGGGCATTGCGTCCTTATTTGTCGCCACGTATTGTCTTCCCACGTGTTTAATGGAGATTCTCTTGCCCCTCTATTTATGTGTATGGCCATGTAACAATAGATATACACCATTTAATCTAAATTTGGCACTTATTTGAACGTCAATGTTTTCTTTGTTTGGAAAATTTAATTAAAGAATTATAATAGATTGGTTTCATAGTAGGTTTTAAAATTATATGATCTATGTTATCTTGGACTGTAATGAAAATGGCGGAAAGAGAGAAGGAAGGCGCGAAGGGGGAGAGCGCAGGTCATAGCTACAGGGCAGCATTGGGAGTGCAGCAGTCGGCCCAGGGAGTGCAACAGCCGGCCCAGGGAGTGCAGCAGTCAACCCAGAGCCTGAGGAGTGCTGGAAAGGTTTTCCCCCATTGTTTCTAGGTCCATGTGATGCTGAAGAGCCAACTGGCATGAGACTTCCCAAGGTCAATGGATGCTTGGAAAGATACAAGGAGAGGCCCAAATTGGTCATACCTATGGACACGATTGCTGAGGATATTGAATATTATACAAATCATTCTCTGTATTACAATTTTTTGGGGCTCAAGACTTCGCTCCAATTCTTGGAAGCATGGGCTCAGAGGACATGGGCTTCCAGAAGGAGAAATGGATATCACAATGTTAGCCAACAGTTATTTTATGGTCACTTTTACCTACTTGACTAACTATAGCAGAGTCTTTACTGGAGGTCCATACTTTAACAATCAGGTGGGGCTGTTTATCAAGCTGTGGCATGCTAGTTTTATACCTTCAGAGGAATTGCCAAACTGTGTTTCAATGTGGGTGTGGCTGCCTCGCTTTCCAGTGGAATGCTATCATGAAGATACCCTGCAATTGCTTACATCCCTCCTGGGAAGGCCAGTCGGTTCATCAATGTCAATCCTTGGGAAAAAGGTAATGACTTATGCCCACATTTGTGTTGAAATTGATCTTAGTAAGCCAATACCTGATGCTATTGAAATGAGTGTGGGACCCTTTTCTTGGGTACAACAATTGGATTATGAAACTCTTCCCTTTCATTGTCATCTTTACCATGCTTATGGTCACTTGCAATGATGGTGTCCTAAATATAAAACCTTTGAATCTCAGCCTGCTCAACCTGCTCCTAATCTGCCTAGAATTGACAAAGGGAAGGGCCCGATTCCAAGTGAGGCATCAAAAACTGATGGTTTTATCCCAGTTAAAGGGTGATATAAAAGCAGGGGTCAAAAATGGTCTTTGAAGGAAAGACAGGCAGATGACTCGCTTAACAGATTTGAAATTCTAGATGACCTTAACCAATAGGAGGTGAACCCAAGGTTGATGATTTTGGATCAGTAGATTGAGGGCCCAGCCCAGGAGAACAATGTTTCAGTTGATTTAACTGAATCATAGGATGTCAGGGATGGGCACATGGATATGGACAAGCAGATGTTGATATCGGATGTTTTGACTTCCTCAGCCGTTCCCTCTAAAGAAGATGGGAATTTATCTTTAACAGGGAAATTTAGAGAATTAGGAGCAACAAGGAGTAGTAAATCTTCTCCTCACTTGGGACTTTTACAAAAAGACCTTAAGAAGGGTGGGGGGGAGAAACCAGTCAAGATTGGTAGGAAAAAAGACTTGGAAAAGATGAAACTAATGGGAGAGACTTTGGTGGAGTCAGGGTCAGTGAAGACTCTAGATGCTCACTTTCTAAATCCTTTGAAATGATTGTACTATCCTGGAATGTAAGGGGTTTGAACAGCAGCCCTAGACAAAATGATGTTCACAAATTGTTTAGAAGTCAAAGACCTAATGTCCTTTTTTTGTAGGAGACTAAGCTTTCAGTAGATGCTATGTCCAGATTAGCACCTAAGTTGTGGAGACAAGGGGACTGTCAATGCATTGGGGCTATCTGGATCTTTAGGAGGATTAGCTTGCCTTTGGAACCCCTGCAAGATCGGCCTCATAGGATGGTTGTCCTCTAAGTTTTCCTTGACTATGATGGCTTCTAGATTTGAGATGGGGAAGTCATTCTTATATCTAATGTCTATGCCCCTACTGACTGGTGGGGTAAACAATCCCTATGGGGCCACATTAGTTTTGTCTACAGCTTGGCTCCCCTCCAACCTTGGATTATGGCTGGAGATTTTAACGCTATTTTGGATTTGACTGAAAAACGTGGTGGTATGACAAAACTTGACCCCTCTACTTTGCTTATGCAAAATTACATTAAAGTTTTAAATTCAGTCGACATTTAGCCCAACAACGAACAATTTACTTGGAACAATCGGAGGACTGGCCAACATTGCATTATTGAGAGACTGGATCATTTTTTGGTTTTTGGCTACTGGGTCAGGGGTATGTGGTCTACAGGGTCTAAAATTTTGGACTGGAGAGGATCAGATCATTAGCCTATTAAGCTGAAATAGTGTTTCAAAGTACTAGCCTCACTCTCCTTCCTTCAGATTCCAACTCATGTGGCTGAGAGATCAGTCATTGTTCGAATGTGTGGCCAACTGGTGGAGGTGGGGCAGGCCTGCCCATGGTACGACGATGTATATTTTTGCTAAATCATTGTAGTTTGTGAAGTATAAGCTTAAACAGTGGAATCATCAAATCTTTGGGAATATTTTTCATGTTAAGGCTGATGCGTAGGCTAAGCTTGATGGTATCACGAGAAGAATTAGGGAGGAAGGATTGACTGAAATCTTACTTCAAGACGAAGCTCAGGCTATGAAAGACCTAGAGAAATGCGAGCTATGGGAGGAAGTGTTTTGGAATCAAAAAGCTTGGATAGAATGGCTCCAAGAAGGTGATAGAAATACTTCTTTTTCTTTCAATCATCCAAAGCTAGGAGGCACGGCAACTCTATCTTAGTCCTGGTCAATGAAAGAGGTGAGTGGCTTAATTCCTTTCCTGCAATGTCAGATGGAGGTGGTGCAGTATTTCTCTACTCTTTTTAAGGAAGATGCGAATGAGGAATTACCAAAAGAAGCACAGGTTCTCTACTGCATTCCACCCCTAGTGACATGCATGAAATGAATGAGAATTTAATGAAGGATATCACACTTGGGGAGCTTGAGGTGACTATTTCCCAGATGAAAAAGGGGAAAGTGGCTGGTCCTGACGGCTTCCCAACTGAATTCTATCAAGAATTATGATGATATTATCAAATTAGATCCTTTAGCTGTTGTTTAAGAATCTCAATGGAATAAGCAAATGCTTAAGGCTTCAAATGTGACTTATCTCACCCTCATACCGAAATGTGAAGGAGCTGATAGGCTAAGTTAGTTTCGCCCTATATCTCTTTGTAATGTTGTTTATAAAATCATATCTAAAATCAAAGCAAAAAGGTTAAAAACTAGGCTTAGCGATGTGATTTCTAAAGAATAGAGTGGTTTTGTGGAAGACAGGCAAGTTCTTGATGGTATTGTCATAGCGGTTGAGTCCATTCACTCCATGGCCAGCTCCAAGGATAAGGCAATGTTTATTATGCTAGATATGGCCAAGGCTTTTGATAGGGTCAGATGGTCATTCCTTGTGGAAGGTTCTCAAAGCTTTTGGTTTTGTGGATGAATGGACCCAATGGGTCATGATCTGCATTTCCTCAATATTCCTTTTCGGTATTTATCAATGGGGAACATACAGAGTTATTTGGTGCCTCTAGAGGGCTACGACAAGGAGATCCCTTGTCTCTCGTATATCTTTCTTCTTCTTGATGAAGGCTTGGGGAGGATGATCAGAAGGAATAGAGAGTATGGGCATATTCAAGGCTTGTGCAATGGGGGGGTGAACTATTGGCACAGTCTCACTTGCAATTTGTTGATGACACTATTCTAATGGGCATGGCCACAATGAGTGCAGCTGCCAATTTGCGCAGGGTGTTGGATGTTTATCTAACGGCCTCGGGGCAAAAGGTCAATGAAGATAATTCATCCATCTTCTTCTTTAATACACCAGCTCCCATACAGTAGTGAATTGCTCATACTATGAATTTTCAGATTGAGACTCTCCCCTTGATTTATCTGGGTATTCCTATTATAGCTAGCCGTATACACAAAGAATCCTAGTAGAATATTTTGGATAAATTTTGGGTGAAGGTGAATCATTGGACTCATAGGTGGCTTTCTTTTGTGAGACCATGTTTAATTAATTCAATCTATGGTGCAGGTTTTGACCATTTACAGATGTATGCTACAAGTTGCCTCGGTGGGAATTGTTATGGAATTTGACTCGGTTACTAGGCAATTTTTATGGGCTGGTAATTTGATGACCTCAAAATGGAGCTTAGTTAGATGGGAGATGGTCTGTAGCCCCAAAAAACATGGGGGACTTGGCCTAAGGCAGACGGACTTAAATGGAGTTGTTTTGACGACTAAGCTTTATTGGCGCTGGTGCAATGACCAAGACAAGGCCTAGGCTAGAATTCTCTCTCAAAAGTACTATTTTGGGGCCACTCAGAGTGATATTCCTCATTATCCACTCATTGGGAAAGGCTCAGTGATATGGAGGACTCTCAAAAAAGGGGCTGCTCTTATTAAGGAAGGCTTATTCTGGATTTGTAAGTGGGGATCCAAGGCTCTCTTTTGGACTGATTCTTGGGATGGTAACCCTCCCATTATTTCTCAGTTCCCTAATCTGTCAAACCTTTGCCAGAGATTCCTTGATGCTGGTTGGTCTCAGGTGAGTGACTTTAAATCATACATTTCCTGCGGACAGCTGGAGGTGGCAAAATAGAAAGCGCCTGAAGTTTGGCCGGTTGTTGGAATGTAGGAGGAGCATGATGAGCTACTGAACCTCCTTTCCAGACATGTCGATATAGCTCCCTCTAGGAGGAAGATGAGCTTGCTTGGTCTCCCAATCCTAAAGGAAATTACACAGTTGCTTCTGGATATCAGGCTTTATTATCTTAGAGATTGGGCAACGGAGAAGTGCAATGGTGGAGATAGGCCTGGAATAAATTCTCATGGCCAAAATGCAACTGCTTTGTTTGGTTGTTGGCTTGGAATAGGTGCTTGACCTGGAACAATCTCCCGAAAAGTGGCTTCCAAGGCCCATCCCTTTGTGTTATGTGCGGAGCGACTGAGGAGGATTCTGCTCACCTATTTTTTTGTTGCTCCTTTGCTTTGCAACTCTGGCATTATTGGTGGGACATATGGCAGTGCCCTTGTCTCCATGTTTCATCCTTGGTCAATTTTTGGAGTGGAATGGGAGAAACCCTCTCAAGGATGGCTTTTCTGTAGAATGTTTGGTTAGGGGGGCATCTTTTTGCTGTGGTAGCTTTGGTTGGAGAGAAATAGGCAAATATTCTGGAATGAGAGGATTATGGTGCAACAAGTATGGTAGAAAGTCATAGGGATGATTCAGGAGACTGTGTAGGCCAAGAGTGAGGTTTGTCACCCTTTATCCAAATAGGACACTGAGGTGGTGGCACGCCTAGGATTCCAATCAATTTTCAAGTAATTTGGCTTGTGTCAGGAGTGGTTGACAGGGCACAGAGAAGATTCATAGGGACGGTCAGTGGCAGCACCCTCCCAATGGGTTTCTCAAGATCAATACGGATGGATCTTCTAGGGGCAATCTCAGCCTTGCCAGTACTTGTGGGATAGACAAAGACTCTGAAGGTACAGTGATTTTTCTCTTTGCGGTCCATGAGGGGACACAAACCAACAACATGATGGAAGGCCAGGCTATTCTTTATGCTCTTGAGAAGGCTCAGGCATTGGGTTGGTGTAGGATCATTTGTGAATCAGATTCTCAAGTCGTGATCAACCTGCTTGTTAAGAGGAAAGTGTTGGATGTCAATTGGCAATTGGCTGGGATTGTGCAATAGATTTTGAGGATTAGCTTGCTCATGGACACAATTATGTTTGTTCATATTCCCTGTGAATGGAATAGAACAGCGGATTGTTTGGCAAAATGGGTGTCTAAGCATTTAGATGGTGGTAATTCTGAGGATTGGGAGTCTCTCTCCCCGGAGCTTCGCTTTAATTTGGAACGTATTTTGGAGGAAGATAGGAAGGCTCATATCAACATATAGGTGGGTTCGTCCCTAGTTTTTTCGCGCTTGTTGATTTCCTTTGGGGATTTTGGTCCCCCGTTCTTCTTGTAATGCTCTTGTTCTTTTATTAATATATTTTTACCCTTTTTAAAATATAATTTTGGTGGGATTTTTATTATATATGTTTTTGATCAGTTTGTGATACAAATGGTGGTTCAAATTTTCAAGTATACAAGTATCAAAATTACTAACAATGGTCACAATCAGTTTGGAAATACCAACAAACAGTTATAATCGGATTGAGAATATCATCAACAGCCATAACTAACCCACTACCAAAGATCAACCACAACCATCGTCCAATATCATCTACGATTTGAACTTGAATAATACTTGTAGCAATCAAGTCACTTACCAACTCACGCACATCTCATCGATTTAAAAATTTCAAATTAATATACTTCACAAAATTCATTTATGACAATATCATTATGTTTAAAATATTTAACAATTATTTTAAAAACACAAAATATATTAAAAAGAATACTACTTGATATTTTGATGACACAAAATTTTATAAAATATATAAATTAATAATTTCACTTCACTCAAAATCTATAATAACTATCAATTTTAAATTTTATACATACAACATTAACTAAAAATAATATAATATTTTTAATAAAACTGATACAAATTAAAAATAATATAATATTTTAAATAAAAATGATAAAAATTATTATTAACAAATGCACTTTTAATACTAATAACTACCCTATATGAAAATTAAATGAAAACACTTAATCCTTTATTATTCTATTTTTACTAAATTCAAGTACCAAAAATACATATTTTCTCTTTGTATCTTTCTTTTTAAAGACATCTATCCATTATTTTAATATAAGCTTGTCTTTGATTAAGATGAAAATTTGGTAATTCAATATTAGAGATTCTTCCCAATTTTTTTTACATAAATTTTTAATTAAAAAAAAAATTACATAATTTTTAATTGAAAAAATGTTTGTGGGCTTAATATTAAAGATGTTTATTTTATTTGAAAAAATTATAAATATTGAATTTAAGAATCAATCTTTTATGATGATTACTTATTTCATATTTTCTTTTTAATGTTGGTATAATTTATAATTAAAGATTTAAATATTAAAAATAATTTATATTTATCATAATTTATTAGAATTAATATAAGGTAAGATATTATAGTAAATATATATTTAATTTTTCAGTTAATGAGATATAGGTGAGTTGATTAAGTTGTTTGATTATTTTAATTTTTATCCATATTCAAATCTTAAAAAAGGTATATGAGATTGGTTGTGGTCATTGGTTATTCTCAAAACCGGTAGAGATTGTTATTGGTAATAGTTGATATACATTTAGTAATTTATGGTATACATGTACTATTCAAGTGATTAATAAATCACATAGGTATCTAGGCGATTATGTTCCAGACTAATCCATCTTCTAATAAAAAACTGTTACCTAACACACGCACATACACATACATATAATATTTCATAATTAAAAACATGCACATACACACACATATAATCTTTCATAATTAAAAACACTTAAATTGTAATGTTTGCAGAAAGATATAATTTTAAGTCAATTAATAAATTTCCTCCATGCTTTCACTTGAATCCTACATAAAAAAAAAAGAGATATATGATAATTTCAAAGACAATTTTAATATTAAATGGTTAAAAAACTGTTTATTTCACGTTTTAGTTTTAAATTAATTGTTAATTCTTAAATTTAAATTTTCCTCAAAAGGGATAGAAATCTTCCTTAATGACATCCGCTTTGATAGTGTTGATGATGTTATATCTTGATTTCTCACCAAGCAAATTTACTTAAATATTTGTAGATTTTTATGGTTGATAATTTGATTTGATTAATATCTAACTGAGATGTAAGTCATACAATGTTATGGGATAGTTGTATGTTATTTCAATTACATGATTTCATTGTTATGAGATAGTTGTATTGTTTATTCTTTACCTTGTGATCATGTTGATTTATTATCATAATAGTATTTTATCATATATATCACGATGTTATGGACTAACTACTTTCTTGTTGTAAATTGGATGCAAGAAAGATTCATCCCTCAGAGCATGATAGAGGGAGAGCCTCATCGAAGAGGGTGACATAAATAGAGGTGTTGGGGGACGATATAGAAACAGTTAGAACCCCTACACACACCATATTAAATAGTACACGTTAAAGGCATAGTTTGAATTGTTAGTGTTAGTACATTTTTTATGTTGTCTGCATTTAAATAATTATTTATGCATGTTAGTCAAGTATGTTAGCTCACTTTAATGATTATGTGGATAAATTTTGTGGGATTGCGTTGTGGTTGTTATAAGTAGATTTAGATGAATAATGTTACCGTGTGTTTATGATATTCATGATTGCTAATTTTTTAATGAGAACATAAATTTGTGTGAATAAGTATTTGGTACTATCGTATATAGAATAACCCTCATATGTTTGAAATATTTTAGAACATTGACTAGTCATCTGTATAATATTTAGGCATATCATTATATGATTTAAATGCCTTAATATATATATAAATTATAAAAGACATAGATATTTATATAACATAGTAATAACTCAACAATTACGTTGTTATAATTATGATTGGTATAATAGTGTGTAATTTACTATTTTTTATAAAGGAATATAACTGACTTTATATTTGTCATATTACCATTAAGTCATGATGATATTCAAAGTGCTAGTTATAATTAGCAAATGTATTGATTTTTTAAATTAAAAAATAAAATAAATAAAGTAATTATATTTTAATGTATTATAATTAGCCATTGTTTTATAAAAAAATTGTATTGCATTGAATTAAAAAATTAGGAAAAAAAAATATAAATACCAAAAATGAAAAAGAAAAAACACAAAAAGAATGGCAAGCTTTAATGGGTGAGCCTTAAAGAAAATGCATTATTCATGCAAAGAAAAAAATAAAGAAAAGGCACAACATAAAATAATAAGAGGAGCACGAATTGGAGAAAATGAGAGAGGACAATGGAGCACAAGAGGAGAGAAAGAGAGCATAACGAAATGCAAAAGAAAAAAAAGGAGATTAAAGGGTCACAAATTTTGTCAAAGGTTACAAGTTAGTTTGATTTAAATTTAAATTGATATTTATATGAAAATTTAGTAAGAGGAAACTAATAATGTTTACAAATTTTTAAGATGAGAGTTTTAGTGCTAAATACACAGTCAGTTAGGTAAATTGCCCTCCTCACACCAAGACCCTGATCTTAGAAATAAATTTAATGCAATATACAAGTAGTCTACCACAATTATGTAGAAGATAAAACCTCTATGTTAGGTGCTTATATAAGGCTACAACAAGGGTAAATCAGTTGGACTTTCTTAATTGATGAAATCTTTGAAAAACTTAAAGGAACATTATACTAAGTCGACTTGCAATTATATAAAATATAACATGATATATATTCCAGATGGATAAAATGTATAACGTAACTATGTAAATGAATCACATAGTATATAGGAGTCAACATTGATGATATTATGGTAGATAAAGTTCTAAGCTAGTGTTGGTTAATAAATAGAATACGGTGTGATTTTGTTAATCAAAGTCATGGAATTTATAAGTTTGATTCATGTATAATAAATAACAAACTATATATAAGGGTGATCTAAGTATGATGCACATTGAACTATATAAATATGAATAGATTAGAAGTGGATACACTGATGCATTGCTAATTAACACTTGTTAGGAATGGTAATGGCATTCTAACCCAAGAATCCGAAGTGTTGGCAACAAAACATCATAAAAGAAGTTTCAGATATGATATGAAAAAATAAGACAAATCATATATTATTCAAAAAAGAAGCATAATAAAGCATGATAGTACAAAAGAAGATGCTTATATATGCTAGGTAAAATACTGAACTAGTTAAACTGATTAATGTGGGATAAAGCCTTACATAGGACAAACTCACTATTAGATAAAATAGATAGTTAATACACTAGTAAATGTGATAAAATACATGAAATACATACTCTAACACCCCCCCTCAAGTGAAACTAGGGGCTAACAAAAGCCAAAAAAGAAATAGTGGCATATCCACAATATAAGTCTCGATAACTAGCCTTGATAAGGCACTCATGTACAATATGTATCCATGAAATGAAGATGGAAGATGTCCTCATGAATAACCCCCCAAAGACAAATTTTAAAACTCAAAGCATCTCTGCAACTTGTTGGACCCCAAATTTTGACTAAGTGTTTTGGATTTTTAGCATGGAATTAACATGACACAAGAAGAACATCACACAGGAAGACCATGGTGTGGAACTAACATGATGTAAGAAAACCATGGTGCAAAAATAACATGGCATAAGAAGACCATATCGCAGAACTAATAAGGCACGAGAGGACAAGGTCATGAAAGTTATCAATGCGAGAAGATCTAGTCAAAGATGAAAAATCACTATGAAGAACCCAAGAACATAAGACTCAAAACATCAGTGAAAGACATAAGGAGCGCATGGGAAGTGTGAGATGATTGAGGAGAAATTCTCAAGGACCATCTAGACTTAAACCATCACAAGTTTTGCATTAACCCACGAAGAGGAGGAAAATTAACAACAAGGATATGACATCGAATAAGAATATAGGGGGTACGAAGGCTCGGGTCTTTAGGAGAGAATAATTAAAATATTACCACGACTTGTAGTCTACTAAGAGATCGTTGGCCAATCACCAATTGTCATTATTGTTTAAATAATTGGTTAGAGAAAAATAAGTATAAATACCCCTATGTGGAATCATGTAAGATGACTGATAATGGATAACATATTGTGACTATATAATATAGACTTACAAATGTTACAATCAGTTCAGGTGTTGTGTGTTTTTATTAAATTGATATTTGAGTATGGATAATGGGTTGAATTTACTAATTATATTACTTATCTTTCATAATGAGATTTATAGAACATGCATTATACGAGTTTGTGTAGACAATCCTTTGAATTTCATGGCATTTATCTTTATGTTCTTGATTGTTGCGATTAATGAGTCAAGGTATATAGTAGTGTATTTATTTTTTTGTATAATTTTTGATCAAATATATGAATAAACTCAAGTGTATGACTAGTGTGTTAGTGAACAACATAACCCATGGGAACCAGTATCTTATTTCATGATTTGGGGGAGTGCATAAGACCTTAGTATTGCATGAAAATCGAATGTGCAATCTTGTTGGGGCTACACTTAAAGAAAATGTGATTAAGAGAATAAAAAAACCTAATATTTTGGTTTCATTTCCAGGACCTGTAGTGCTTGCTACATAGTAATGGAAGATGCTTGAAAGTATTGAATAATGGATTACTGAGGTCAATGATAATTTTATGGTTCCTTATCTTGAACCAAGAATTTTTTCACATGAATGGGTGAAACAATATCTCTACAACACATCTATGAAACATTTTTTATCGAAGTCCCTGTTCATTTACATGTTCGACTCTCTCTTTATGGTCAAGGTCAATCAATAAATTTTGGGAGGAGACAAAATTGAAAATTAAAACGTCAAAGGAATTTAGCATGACTAGGAACTCCATGGACATGGGTTGTTAATATCTAGTGGAAAAGAGTGTCGAATAGCTACATTCTAGAGTATGTTGTAACCACTTACTCTTGTCCTGAAAAATCCAAGTTTTAGTTTCTTAGAGAAACATGTGGTCAGTATATTAGGCATTCCAAACTATAAGTAGAGAATTTATTGATTATGAACTTGAAACTCTACCAATGGAAGACTAAAACCATCCTTACATGAGTTGTATAGTTGGAAGAGGAATATAGAGGTGTTGGTGAAGAATTTTAGGTTCAGAATGGTAGCTAATTAGTGGGAATTATGAAAGTGGAAATATGATGATTGGCAAAGGATCATAGGTGGAAGAAACATAGGAAGGGAGTGATAGAACTTAGGAAGTACTACTAGGATTTGTAGGGAAACATGAAGGCACAAGGAGGAATCCATCACTTTCAAACCATGCCCCATGCCAATTTTATCATATAAAGGAAAAACTAACCAAACAGAAGACACTAAGGAACTAAGTTTAAACCAACCATGTTCCCCAATCATAATGCATGCTCATGATTTTGAATTAGATGAACTAATTATACATAATTGGAATACAAATAGTATATAGTCAGAAACTAATCCTATAAGGGAAGTTATAGTTGAGTCAATTTTAACTCATACTAAATTAACACTTTGTTTTTCTCTTCAAGTGAATTTCATTGCCCAACTTGGTATGTTTGGTAAACTTGACATTTATATTGGATAGAGTACAAGCCCAAATATCATTAATCAACCAACTATCGCACCCCACATCATGGGTGTTGTTGTTAGGGGCACTAGAGGTAGATTAAGAAGTGGCATAGGAGGAAGTGGTGGAATTTCCCCTCAAGAAACAATATCTAGGGGTTTTCAATAGCCATCGATGCAAGTACCTCAACTACCAACATTTTATTATGAAATGACGCTTCACTTACCTGAATATTAGGGCATGGAGAATGATGTGGAGTATGTCCATAAGTGCGAACTCATTTGGAGGGTGTGAGGCCTAACTTTTTCTGAGTAAAAGGCCACATAATTCATGACCATGCTTATGAAAAGAGTGTATAAGTGGTATAGGAATTTGGACACTCAACAAGCAGTAATTGACTATGATCAACTCAAAATAACACTCCTTCAGGAATTTGACATTCCCAATTTGAGCAACAAAGAGTTGTTATGTTGAAAGATATAAAGTAGGAGCTCATTGAAAGTGTATGGGAGTATGATTAATAGTTAAAAACACTATTATCAAAACTTTCATTTGAAATTAATGTTGCTTAGCATGACCAATGGTTTATGGGAGCTTTATTAATTCTCCTTATATGAGCACTATCTCAAAAGACCTTTCCTAGCCTATGCAAAGCCATGAAAGCTGCCCTTCATGCTGAAGTTGCTGGTTGGATTAACACTAGAATCAGTCCTTGCATGAAAGCCCAAATAGCTTCAATGGAATCACAACTAGAATAATTGACTGCAAACAATATGTACGATAATCATAATGGTCTTTGGTGTCTTGATTGTGAGTCTGAAGGTCATGATCGAAGCAACTACTCACACAAAAACATTCACATTATACTAAATTAGTCATGTGAAATTTTTAATGAAGATAACGATGTATGTTTTTGTCCTCTCGTATAGTGGGTAGCTCATTTTAAAGTGTTTGAATACTACAAAATATATAATGCCTACACTCATGACACAAATGATTACCAACTAATTAGTGATATACATGAGGTATGTGCATGTTTTACATGCCAAACCTATGTTTCCAATAATTAAGATAACGGTGGATATCATGGATGAGGCCAAGGATAAGGATGAGGAGGTGGTCATTTCCCACCAAGAATATGTTATAAGTGTCGATCTCTAGATCACTATCAATGAGATTATCCAAACTAGCTAACATGTGTTTTTTGTAAAAAAGAGCATCAATTAGAAGAATATCCTGACTTATACATGGCCATCACTAAGGAAAAAAATGAGAAAGGTGCATGTATGATTTGCATTGAGAAACCTAACTAGCGGTTGTGCTCTAGCACCCCAACAACTCAACAAGTTAATATCACCATGCATAGTGGTGGACAATCTTAGTTTACATATATTCATCCTATTGAGAAGATATAACATGAAGCGCCTCGTGCAAGGAAGTGTCTTGATGCCCAAAAAAATAAAGATGTGTTCTAAGATTCTATGACATTCGTACAGGAACTTCAAGGATAAATTCAGTTTCTTAAAGACTAAGAAGCAACACAATGTGCTGATTTACAAAAGGCCATAAAACTTTAAAATGTGTCACAAGATGATTTCTAATAACTTTGCAAGCCTATGTTAGATGAGGACATTATTCCATAATTGAGTAATTAGATTAAAATTTAGGTACAAACACCAAATGATGCTCAACCTCAATTGATTCGACCAACTAAGGATCATCAATTGAATCATATTTAGTGACAAGATACTCCTATTCCTCCTAGCCCTCAAGAAGACAAGAAAACATTTATAAATGCTATCATCGATGGTTGGGTGATTCAAGATATCTTGGTTGACACTATCATTGAGGTTAATGTCCTTGTAAAGGATGCATAGCATAAAATGACTAGTCCAACATTGCAACCATCACTGCACATATTATTTATGGCTAATAAAATTCATGCTCTACCAATTGACATCTTTAAGAATGCAATGGTCAATATTCTTGGAGTACCTTTCAATGCTAATTTTGAATTTATTGACTTAGCTGAGGTAGATGATTTTATAGATCTATTAAGGTGACCTTGGTGCTATTCAAACAACACAGACTTAAGTTTCGAAAAGTGCTACATTAGTTTTAAGAATACTGATCAACACAATGTTATTTCATTGGATCAAACATATGTGCCCCCATACATAGAACATGTTAATGTGAAAGAAGATATTAACCACATCTATAACATCATATCCATAGATGGTGAACATCATGATCCCAATCCTAATGGTATCCTTCGATGGATGGACACTCAGTCCCTTTCTAATACTACAAGTAATACTTGTAATTATTGGGCCCATGTTGACTATGACATCACTAAAAGAGTGTGCAGTGTAATTGGTAGTTATGAGAACGTTCTGTGCCAGTATCATAAATGCCACAAATTTGTTCACCTTAGTATAGGAAAAATCATGTGAGGACTAGTTAGGGATGCACCATTAGAAAGACTTGATGAAGTTCCTCAGTTTCATGGATAAATGGAAGTTTGTGACTTTATTTAGTGCCTTGAAGACTTTTATAACTCTGACAATTATCGTATAATATCATTGGTTCACCTTTTTTATGGCATATCCAAAAGGTTGTGGCAAACCCATAATAAGCGACTTCTCTAATAGGATCAAGTAAGCTCTACCTTGCATCACCGATTTTATCATGACAATCGAGTCTGGGGTACAATCAGCTATAGTGGAGTATGAGCACTAGAACCACACATAAAAGCTTGTGTATCCATGTGGAAAACTAAAGAGTCTTTCTTTCCAAAGTACCTATGGGCACATGTTTTTTACGAAACTTTATGAACTTGGTCTAGAACATGGTATGTTCATGAAGAATGATATGTGGGTACCCATTTTGGGCATCTATTGAAAGAGAGCATGAACTCAACATTATCTTATTCATCTCTGAGAATGGATTTACACATCAGACTCTAAGCTATGCACAAAGAAATTATTGGTAACCCTATTCCCATTGAATATCACCTAAGATATATACATTATGTTTTAGAAGAAGGTTTAGTTCTCTTTAATGATCCATCTAAACAACCCATTCCCATGCTAGACCTAGTCTTTGATTAGGAACATTGTGAAGAGATATGCCTAGGGAAGCAAAAATTAGTGTTTTAGGTGGATGAATGTGAAGGGTTCGAACCACCTGACCCATTGGAAAACCATTTGGATATCCCTACAGACTATGGCACCCAAACTATTCATGATACTAATCTTGATGTAGACCACCCATATTCAGAACCTCTTCAAACTATCTAATGTAACATCGACATAGAGGAAAAACTGAAAATAGCTACCGTAGGTAACTACTGGACTAATATAGAGGTTTTAAAAATATTTGAATTGTTAAAATAATACCAAGATCTCTTTTTGATAAGTTATAGTGGATGAAAGGTGTTCATCTATCTCTAGGGAAAATGCATATCAAACTAGTTGATGGGTGCTCGACTAATCAAGAAAAGGCCATATAGGATGGATCTAAATTTACGTGCACACGTAATTGAATAAATTGATAGTATGTTGTGCATCAGAGTGATCAACCCAATTGATGAATCTGAGTGGGTCAATCCTATTATCATAAGTATAAAAAAAATGGATGCATTAGGATTTGCATTGATTATCATATACTTAATGCATTTTACATTACTAATCCCTTCCCATTGCCATTCGTAGAATAAATCCTTGAAGGTGTTGCTAGGTGTGAAATTTATAAACTTCACAAATGAATTCTCTAGGTACCATCAAGTCCAGATCATCAAGGAGGATTGACCTAAGACTGTGTTTTCCATCAAATGGTAATCCTTGACATATACCATCATGCCTTTTGGGTTGAAGAATGCACCTGATGTAGTTTCTCATATAGTCATTGAGGCCTTTAAAGATTTCATCCATAAATTATTTCAAGTTTACTTGGATGGCTATATAGTTTATGGCTTGGTAAAGGACCATTGTTCAAATCTATGGATCATGGTTGAGCATTGTCAAGTACTAAAAATATTATTGAATTTTAAAAAGTGTCTTTTTGATACACCTTTCAGTGTTCTTCTAGGTCATATTATCTATAAGGATGGAATTTTGGTAGACCCAACAAAGGTAGCTATCATTCTTCACCTCTCAGTTCCAAAGTCTCAATGCAAAGTTCATGCCTTTATAAGACATACCAAGTATTATTAGAAATTCATCCGAGGATATGTAAATATTATCGTGCCTTTGGAGGAAATATTAAATCATAACAAGCACTTCATCTAGACCCACTCTTGCCAAGAAGCCTTTAAGGCCTTAAAAGATGAACTAGTCGCTACTCTAATTTTGCAGTTCCCTGATTAGACAAAACCATTCCATGTCCATGTTGATGCCTCTGGAATGGCCATTGGTGTAGTCCTTTCACAACCAAGTGAAGGTCACCTTGATCATTCTATCTATTTTGCTAGTAGAAAACTTACATTAGCTAAGAGGAATTGCACCACCATGGAGCATGAAGCACTTTCATTGGTTTATGCTCTGTAGAAATTTTGACAATACTTGTTGACAACTCCTTTTGTATTCTATACAAACCATGAAGCTTTAAAATATTTGATAAATAAACCTATGTTACATGGACACATCTATCACTAGATAGTATTATTTCAAGAATTTTAATTCTCTATCATGGTCAAACTAGGAAAAATAGATTATGGTCCTAACCATCTTTCTTGAATTAATTTTGGAAAACCACCATGCGTCATTGAAAATGACCTACTTGATGTACAAATATTCCATGTTTCTCATGTTCTTGAGGAGTTATAAGATATTACAACTTTATTTACTGACTTAGTTCTTGATGGTCTAATTCTACAGGCTAAGAAACAACTCACAGTCTATGCCACACCTTTTCAACTCATTGGAGTGGACCTATATAAGCTTGGACAATATGAAGTTATTAGATGTTGTGTCATGAAACATGAGCATTCTAAAGTAATCCAAGAAGTTCACAGAGGCATTGTTGGTAGACACTATGATGGAGAGGCTAATGTGCGTAAGGTATTGCTAGCTGGACTATGGTGGTCTACACGTTTTTAAGATACCAAAATGCATGTTAGGAAATGTGATATTTATCAATGCATCATAAAACTAAATCATTGAGATGCCATGCTGTTATGTCCTATTATATCCCAAGAACTATTTGAAAAATGGGCCATTAATTTTTTGGCCCCGTTAATCTAGTTGGATGACATATAAGTTCCTATTATATCATTACAGTAATTGATTATCTCACGTGCTAGGTTGAGGCCATGCCAACAAGGGATTGTATTGTTGTTATTACTGCATGATTCATATGGGAACATATCATAACCTATTTTAGCTACCCATTAAGTTTTACTAGTGATCATAGCACACATTTACTCAATGAGACTATCTGCATCTTACTTGCTAAGTTCATGATTGCCTATTACAACATAAAACTATATCATCCCCAGGACAATGACACTTCCTAGGAATTCAATAAAATCTTAGGCACAACACTTTCAAAGATTTTTAATATTGGACACACTAATTGGGATGATAGAGTTTCTATAGTACTTTGGGCTTACCAAATAACTTATAAGCACCTAAATAAGAACATACTATTCAATCTAGTGTATGGCATTAAATTAGTTCTACCAATTGAAATTTTGGTACCATATCTTCATATTGCATGCGTTGGATAATTGTTAAGATCTTAGAGTACAATTGATTACTTTTGTATAAACAACTAAACATGGAATTGAAACTAGAAATAATAAGTAACTAGAAATCAGAAACAACAAATAATAGGAGATACAAAAAATAACCAATCTATATTAAACTCTTCTAGAAGGAAATACAATGAAGAAATCTCTCTTTCCTCAAACCTCGTAGATGTACAATAATTCTCCCTCAAGAGTTCTCTCTCTCAATCAATTACAATCAACTCAATTAATGAATTGTACATGCTATGAGGATCTAACCCTACTATATAGAATACTATAACACTAGGGTTCATGAGCCATGCATTTGCCACCCTTAGATCCACCTCTTAAATCAAAGGCTCAAATCTGTTCTCCTAAAAATAGCAATTCTAGAAATGCACAGAAGTCAGTGTCAGTCTGAAGATGACCGATGCCGGTTGACCCCTAACTGATGTCGATCGACCCCTAACAGATGCCGGTCGACCCCTAACCGATGTTGGTTGGTTCTAACCGATGCTAGTTACTATGTAAGCCCAACAACCTCCACATTAGCTCATTAGTGAAGCTTTTATCTCCACAACTCAACAATCTCCCACTTGGAAGTAAACAACTGCACCTGTACCTGTACAACAACATCCTCTAAACATCTTTGGCTTGTTTTTCCCTCTTCAAGTTCAATCTTGAAGACCAAAAAAAGTTGAATGAAGATTCAACTTCTCCTTTGTTACTGGCTTTGTTAACATATCAACAAGGTTCTTATCCGTATGGATCTTTTCCAGCTTCAACTGTCCATCCTCCAATACCTGTCTAATGAAGTGGTACCTAAGCTGTATATGTTTGGTTCTTGAATGAAAGGTTGAATTCTTTGCCAAATGAATTTTACTTTGACTATCACTGTATAATCTGCAACTCTCTTGCTCCTTTCCCAACTCTTCCATGAACTGAGTCATCCAAATCATTTCCTTGCTAGCTTCTGTGACTACAATGTATTCTATGTCTGTAGTAGACAAGGCAACAACCTTCTGCAACTTTGAAATCTAGCTAACCGCCATTACACCAATAGTGAACACATATCTTGTGGTGCTTCTCCTACCATCCAAGTCACCTGTCATATTTGAATCTACATACCCATGTAGAGAAGTGTTTGACCCTCCATAGCATAAATTCCTATTGCTGGTCCCTCTCAGATATCTGAGAATCCACTGAACTACTTTCCAGTGTTACTTTCCTGGATTGGCCATAAATTTGCTAATAACTCCCACTGCTTGGGCAATATCTGGTCTGGTACATACCATTGCATACATCAAGCTCCCAACTGCTGAAGCATATGGAACTCTACTCATGTACTCAACCTCATCATGTGATTTAGGACATTGTTCTTTGCTCAACTTGAAGTGTTCAACCATAGGTGTGCTTACCAGTTTTACATCCTGCATATTGAACCTCTCCAACACCTTATTCACATAATCCTCTTGAGACAAAATCAAACTATGATTTTTCCTGTCTCTCTTAATACTCATGCCAAGGATTTTTTTTGCTGCTCCTAAATCCTTCATGGCAAATGTGTGAGCTAATTTTACCTTAAGCTCAGTAATTTTTTGCATGTGTGAACCTGCAACAAGCATATCATCTACATACAATAACAGGATAGTATAACAACCACTATCCAATCTGTTAAAATAAACACAATGGTCAGATTGACATTTACTAAAGCCATGCCCTGTCATAAACCTGTCAAACCTCAAATACCATTGTCTTGGAGCTTGCTTAAGACCATATAAGCTTTTCTTCAACCTGCACACAAGTTTTTCCTTACCTTTGACCTCAAAAACTTCTAGATGATCCATATATATCTCTTCATCCAAATCTCCGTGAAGAAATGTTGTCTTAACATCAAGCTGATCAAGATGCAAATCCTCAATAACAACTAAAGATAATACAATTTGAATAGAAGTCATCTTTACTACAGGAGAAAAAATTTCACCAAAATCAATACCTGGTTTCTGTGTAAATCCCTTTACTACCAACTTGGCCTTATGTCTCATTTGTCCATTCTCTCCTTCCTTTAACCTGTATACCCATTTGTTTTTCAGTGCTTTTTTTTTGGCTGGCAACTCAACTAAATACCAAGTATGATTCTATTCCAAGGAATCAATTTCCTCATTCATGCCATGCTCCCACTATTTCCTGAGTTTCACCTACATTGCCTCATCAAAACTTTCTAGTTCTCCACCATCAGTGAGCAATAAGTAGTATAAAGAAGGGGAATAATGAATTAGAGGTTTACTTACCCTTTTAGACCTCCTTATGGGTGTTTGAGACTCATTTAGAGCTTGCTGTTTGCCCAAATTTTCTTCTGACAGTGACCGATCCTGATCATCTCTGATCGATGCCGATCTGCACCTGACCAATGTCGATTCCTCTAGATCGACGTCGGTTTCCACTTGACCGGCATTGGTTTCCACCTGACCAATGTTGATTTCCACTTGACCGACTTCGGTCTCTGTATTTTTCTGTGAGTGATGATTTTTACCCATGAGCTCATTTTGGATCATAACCTCTTCCAAATCAAGATTGCCCTACTCAAAATTATTCAGCCTCTTGAGCTGATCACTGTACATCACCTTCTCATTGAAAATTACATCACAGCTTCTAATAATTTTGTTAGTTTCTAAATTCCACAACCAAAATCCAAAATCTCCAAAACCATAACCAATGAAAGTGCACCGCATAGATTTAACATCAAGCTTCTTTCTATTTTCTTTATCAATGTGCACAAAAGCTTCAGAACCAAAAACTCTGAGAAATGAAAGATCTACCTTTTTACCTATCTAAGTCTCTTCTAGAATTCCACCATCCAATGCAGTAGAAGGTCCTCTGTTAATCAAGTAAACCACAGTATCTACAACTTCTACCCAAAACTGTAAGGGCAAACCAACATGCAACCTCATACTCCATGCACGCTCCATTATTGTTCTATTCATCCTTTCACCAACTCCATTTTACTGAGGTGTCCTTGGAACCATCCTTTCCCTACGTATTCCACTCATAGAATAGTAACTGTTGAATTTATTATTGCAGTACTCACCACCATTGTCAGATCTAAGGCACTTCAATCTCAAACTTGTTTCATTCTCAACCAAAGCTTTCCATTTCTTAAATGTGTCAAAAACATCAGATTTCCCCTTTATGTAATAAACCCATACCTTTCTTGTAGCATCATCAATGAAAGAAACATAATACTGTGATCCTCCAATAGAAGCTACCTGAGCTGGTCCCCACACGTCTGTGTGAATAAGCTCCAACTTGTGCTTCTTCTTTGTTGACCCAGTTTTGAGAAACCTCACTTTTTTCTGTTTCCCAAAAATACAATGCTCACAGAAATCTAGATCTATGATTTTCAAATCTAAAAGCTTACCTTTTGACTTAAGAACATTCATTCCCTTCTCAGTCATGTGACCAAGCCTATAGTGCCACAACTTTGTATCTACATCTAAAGTAGATAAAATAGAAGGAGAATAATCAGTAATACAAGTAGATAGATAAAGTGTACCTACTCTCTTACCTTTTGCTAATACAAGTGCACCCTTAGAAACTTTCCAAGATTCAATTGTGAGAGTTACTGTGCAACCCTCATCACCCAACTTTCCTGTAGAAATTAGATTTCTCTTCAGGATGGGTACATGCATGACATCCTTCAACACCCATGTGTTTCCATTCTGCAATTTCAGCTGCACTTTTCCTTTGCCAACAATTTTACAAGGCTCATCATCCCCTAAATAAACTTTTCCAAAATCTCCATGGACATAATCATTGAAAAATTCTATATTTGGGGTTGCATGGAAAGAGGCACCAGAATCTAAAACCCATGATTCTACTTTATTATCCAAAGAAAATATAAGAGCATTCTGTGCAACAATACCTGCAACTTTTGCTTCTTTATTACCTTCATGCTAATTTTCTTTGTTATCCTTCAACCAACAATCTTTCTTTGCATGCCTTTTCTTTCCACAATTCCAACAGGTTATTATTCCATTTCTAGATTTGGATATACTTCCCATCTTTGACCTTGATTTCCTTTACTTGCCCTTCTCTCTTTGCCTTCCCCTGCTTTCAACACTTAAAGCATTTCCTGATGTTTTCCCTATGCTTTTCCTATGAATTTCTTCATTCAAGATTACACTAACAACATAATCAACTTTCATGATATTTGAAGCAGATGCAGTATTACTAACTGCAATCACCAAACTATGCCAACTTTCAGGTAAAGAGCATAAGATTAAGAGAGCCTTAATTTCATAATCAAAAACTATTTTGACTAAATTTAACTGATTTACTATTGTATGGAAATCATTAAGATGACTAGATATAGATCCACCTTGCTGCATTTGCAAATTAAATAATTTCTTCATAAAATATGTCTTATTCGAAGCTGAGGGTTTTTCATATAAATTTGCCAAAGTATCTATTAACTCTACCATTGTCTTTGCCTGTGATAAGTTAGAAAACACAGAAGCTGACAGGCTCAACCTTATAGATCCAAGAGCCTTTCTATCAAGAATATTCCATTATTCATCTTCCATATTTGTGGACTTCGTTGAAACCGCACCCAACGGTAAATATAGATCTTTTTGATACAGATAATCTTCAATCTGCATCCTCCATAATTGATAATTCTTGCCATTGAATTTCTCCATTCTTTGTTTACTTTTTTCTGCCATTGCTTTGCTCCAACTCAATTAGAAACCTCTGTGAGTGAATTATGTAATCAAAAAACACTAACATGCTTTGATACCAGTTGTTAGGATCTTAGAGTATAATTGATTACTTTTGTATAAGCAACTAAACATAGAATTGAAACCAGAAGTACTAAGTAACTAGAAATCAGAAACAACAAATAATAGGAGATACAAGAAACAACCAATCTGTATTAAACTCTTTCAAAAGGAAATACAATGAAGAAATCTCTCTCTCCTCACACCTCGTAGATGTACAGTAATTCTCCCTTAAGAGTTCTCTCTCTCTCTCTCAATCAATTATAATCAACTCAATTATTGAATTGTACATGCTATGAGGATCTAACCCTACTATATAGAATACTAAAACACTAGGGTTCATGAGCCATGCATTCGCCACCCTTAGATCCAACTCTTAAATCAAAGGCTCAAATTTGTTCTCCTAAAAATAGAAATTCTAGAAACACACAGAAGTTGGTGTCGGTCTGAAGATGAACGATGTTGGTCAACCCCTAACCGATGTCGATTGGTTCTGACCGATGCCAATTACTGTGTAAGCCCAACAACCTCCACTTTAGCTCATTAGTGAAGCTTTTAGCTCCACAACTCAACAATAAATGGATGAGGAGTCATCATTAAAATCATATTTGGATGCTTTGTTGTAGTTGGATGAAACATGTTTCATGCTCATTGAAGCTGAGATGTGGAAAAATATAAATAACAGGCATGACATGATCGACACATCAAACATAAAACATTCACCCCTAAAATGAAAGTCTTGCTCTATGACTCCAAGTTCACACACCATTTTAGAAAACTTTGTATTCACTAGGATGGTCCTTTTGTTGTTCATAACATTCAACCTATGAGCACTTGCCATTTACAACAATTGTATGGCCAATTTCTTCCTGGACATTACAATGGTAGCCAGCTACGACTGTTATTCTCTACCTAAAAGTATAATTTTTATAACAATAAGGATTATGCCATTAGTTTAGGATTTCTTGTTTTTAATAAAAGCATTGCCTTAGTTACGCACAACATTTCTTTTATAAATGGTTTGTTTATTGTTGTACTTGTAATTTTGTGGAGGACCATGAGAAATTTTAGTGTTGGGTAAGAGGTAATACATGTATTCATGATTGAGGATGCACGTGCAACTTAAAGCATGCAAGTTAAACAACCCTAGAATAAAATATTCCTATCGAATAATTTGAAAATTTGAAAAGTTGAACAACTATCTTCCACTCCAAAGAAAAGTGCAGGACAAGATGTGTTATTAATATTAAATGAGTAGTAGTTACGATAAGTATGACAACATCATGACAAGATAATACCATTAAATTCATTTATGGTGAGAATCGATGGTCAAATAATGGTAGCCATTACAAATGCATTAATTATGAGAAGTGATGGTCAAAAAGAAGGGGGGTAGTAAATGCAAGTTACCCCTTCGAACCTATAAAAAGGATTTGAGAGCTAATTTTAATTTTAACCTTTTATTTAATTTGAGTTTTATAGAGCCAAAGAGTGAACTAAGTCCAAGCAATTTCAAAGCAAGTGTAAGTTTAGAACATCAAAATCCCATGAGTAACTATTGTCAGGATCTTGCTCCTCAATTAGAGCACATATGATTACTTCTTGTATTAGCAACTAAACACGAAATTATACCAAAATCAATAAGTAACTAGAAATATGAAACAACACAGGATTTGAGAGACAATAAACAATTGTATTAAATACTTAGAAGAAAATACAATAAATAAGATGCCACTTCTTCTTCCACCTCAAAGGTTCGCCACGCCTCAAGACCTTCTTCCCTCTCTCTCTCGGTCCCAACAATCAACTCAAATATATAATTGATGTTCACCTCTCCAACCAGTCAGTAACACACTACCAGTACACCAAGTACACAACCGTACTCCAAGTAGATCCCCTGCTCTCTGCTGCTACCTACAAATCACTAGACCTTACTCACCAATGTAGATCTCCAATAGAAGCCATGCTCACCTGCTGACTAAGATCATACAAACATGAAGAACCCCTCTGATTCTCCAAACCAATACCCACTCATGGTACTGTGGCACTAGGAGGAACACACCATTGCTCGCCTCTCTCAGAAGGAGCTTATATGCTCTCTTACTCTCTAGCTACAAGTTTACAATACAACCAATGAGTCTCTTAAATAGATCTCATGCAAAAAATAATTAGACACCTAATTAAAATAATTATATCCATAGATTCTAGTCTAAATTTGGCTCTTGACATGCAAACACTTGGTTTGTTAGCTAACTGCTCGTAAAATAGTCAGTCCGAACCACACAGGTGACCGACGTCGGTCCCTATTTGCCTAGGGGTGCCGACGCCGGCTGACTAATGATCGACGTCGGTTGCCTTCTGTCTGTACCCTGCCGACATCGGTTGTCCTAACTGACACCGATGAATATAACACTCAGTAAACACTCTGCAACCTCCCTAACTCCTCCTGTTCGCATCGTGGTGAAGCTTTTAGCTCCACAATTAGATAGATATTAACTAAGTAATCAAGCATAAAGCTAACCCTAAAACATGAATTATGATAGAGAGAACTGACAATTGTAGGTTGTAGAGGTAGACATTCACCATTAAAGGGAAATAAAGCAAGAAAATCTGAGTTATATACACTACAAACATGTATTCCTTCAAGAACATTGGATGGTTGTGCCTTAGCCTTTAAGATCCATGAAGGGTGATGCAGTCTAAGAAGGCCTTAAGAAGTGATTCATTTTCAACCATACCAGAAGAGGAAGTACCACTTGGGTGGGAATCAATACTAATTAGAGAATTAATACTTGAAGAACAAGCACAAAAAATGTAAGGCATACCCCCTAGCCTCACAAGAGCTCTAGAAATCTTTAACCATATCATAAGGGTTGGGGGCACATCTTGCACAACATTGAACTAGTGAGTGACCCTCTCATACTAAAATCGCTTGTATACATTATTCCAATAGTCATGTATCCAAAAACTAACATGAATCTACCTCAACTGTGTGTTATCCTCAACCCACCCCTAGTAGCCCATGTAGGGTCTTTACATGATATCCTTTATTGTCAAACTGTCTAGTAGCTATCGATAATGTATAGTGCTCCTCCTTAACACATGCCCCATCCTAGTTCATCTCTCTAAAAAAACCTATGGATGAGCCTATCCATCCCATGCATGTGTCACTGGCCTACTCATAGCTATGTGCTCATATTCCCAATAGTTTAATATCATCGATGCACCAATACCCCCTCCACACATCTCCTATGTAAAGCGATATAGATCCTTGTATAGATGAGCAAGCATTTTATGACCCCAAGAGTACATAGTGCCATGTTCCTTAATGTCCTGCACTATCTCATTCTTCTTATAAAAAATTGAGACACCAATCCCATCTATAACAACAAATGAAGGTAATAGCACAACCAATAATTTTTGCAATCATGGAACATTGACCATCATAATCATGGTCAATGATATATCACTTTGAATCCCTATATGATGAGTCCCTACCAACATGGAAGATAAATACCTAGATGTCTATTATATGGCTTGGGGACCAATAGCTTCCTATAACATATATGACTGCCTAGAGATTGGAAACTATAGAATTTGATAGACATCCTCTAATGTCACAATCATCTCACTTGTAGGTAGATAGAACATATGTGTGTCTGTGTCCCACCTCCCACATAATGCAGTAATCATGTGTTTAACCCAGGGTATAGGATCCAAAAATGAAACATGTCTTAGGTATGCTCTTTTGAGCACCTCCATCTCTACATAAACCAAGGGCAAACCTTGCAAAGTCTCTATCATCTTCCTCATGTGGAACTCTCTCATGCGGGCATCAACCTATAAAATTACAACCAAATCAAGCATCATCAAAATCAAATTAAATTTGAAAAATAATAATACACATAAAAAACAAGTCAAACAATACTAAACATCACATCTCAGGACTGTTGAATGCTATCATTACATAGAGGATAGTAACATTAGACAATAGCACCACACCCTAGACACTAGTGCTAGAACCTACATAGTAGCACCTAGAATGGGACACTAGTGCTAGTCTATGCAAAAATAGGTCTAAACAAATCCCTTTTCAATAAAAATAGTAAATAAGACAATAAAAATGATACAAATAGGAAAATTTTGAGTCCCTTATTATACAAACCTCCTCCCTGGCTTGAATTCATGCCTCGACCTCCTCATAGCACAACAAGCTATCTCATCATCTCCTCAACATATTTCTATCAAACACAAAATGATTTCAACTCGAATGATTGAAATAAATCACAAAATGAATCAAAATGACATATTTAATTCATAACTTACCCAATGCCACCTTATTAAGGTTACCCCTATGTGCTAATTTTGCTAACTAATATAACTCTATTATTATCACCATATATTGAGAACTGTAACTCAAATTCATGAATTATTTAGTTCACATAGGAATTGACAATGATACGCTATGTCCCATATTTTTTAAACCAATCCCATCATCATTTTAAAATATACAAAGTGACAAAAACAATTTCAATATATTTAACAATACAATAGACTAAGCATCTATCCAATTACACACTAAATTATCAACTTTGACATCATAAATACATTAGTCAAACCTAATAGAAAATCACAAATACTAATTAACATTAGTAAAATCAATCCTTACCAATTTTGGTTACATATCCTCATCATAGTCTAAGATATCTCACTAAAAGGGGGGTAAATATGCATATATTGCTTTAGACATACAAAGTTATATTCATATATACAGACACACGGGTCAATATAGGTTTACATAGGCATTCAAATTCATCAATTTTCAGATATATAGACACATGAGTCTACACAAGTTTACATAGGCATTCATATATATAGATATACGGGTCTACATAGGTTTGCATAAGCATTAACATATATAGACACACATGTCTACATAGGTTTACACATGCCTTCAGATTCATAAAATTTTAGATATATAGACACACAGGTGTACACAAGTTTAAACAAGCATTCTGAGTCACAAATTTTTGGATATATAGATGCATAGGGCCTACACAGGTTTATACATGCATATAGATTCATAAATTTTCAAATATATAGATGCAAATGTCTACACAGGTTTTTCATATATATGGACACATAGGTCTATACAAGTTTATGTATATTTTCATAGGTTTTAAGATATATAAATGCACATATTTACACATGTTTACGTAGATTTACATAGGTATTTAGATGTACACTCTACGTAGATATACATTTTTAACTCGAGTATACCAGTTGATTCAGATATTCAAATACACATCTATATCGCTTAGATATTAGGATTAGGGGGCACAATGCAGAGTACATATTCTTGGTCCTTATTTTTAGATTTATCAAGTTACACTCAATATCATCACTAGTATTATCACCAAGTTTTCCAAATTTGGGTCATAGGGTCTTCTATAGCAGTTGATCCATAACATTACACCAAACCCAATTTACATACTCATATTTAAAGTGGGGGCAAGTGAGCCTTGTTTCTCCACACATTCTATTTACATTACTCAAATTCAGAGTAGGGGCAAATGAGATTTGTTTCTCCACATATTTAATTTACATTACTCAAATTTAGGGTGGGGGCAAGTGAGCCTTGTTTCTCTATGGATTTAATTTACATACTTCATTCCAGTATATGGGACAATCACATAATATGTCTCCCCTTCACATGTTACACTCCAGTTCTTATCCACTTCTCTATCCAAGAAATGGGCCAAATACAAATTAAATTCACACAGGCAAGTACAACTATGCATTCCTATTTTATTTTAATTTAGTAATTTCATTTCATTACATTACTATAATAAAAGGGGGGAAAATATAAACACCCTAATTTGGTCAAACAACCATCAATACTATGTCTTTTGTTGCTCTTTCACATGAGGGTCTTAGTGATGGTTATAGTCCTTGTTCACATGGTCATTTTGAGTATTTTGATCTTTCTTATGTCTTATTTTCACTATTTGTGACATTCTTAACAGTCACGTATCACCTTTTACCATTCTTAGAGGCCCCTAGCCTATCCTCCTTGATCTTTTCTATGTTCTAAGCCTTGGACACTAGTACCACTTTTATGATAGTAGCGCCACATGGCACTAGTGTCCACTTGTGGATTTAGTGTTTGATGATCCTTTTCACTTGTGTTTGAGTCCTAACCCCTCCATGACCCTTTTCTTATAATTTTATATCTTTTTCATGACTTGTAAGCCAAAACACAAGGTATTATATTCAAAACAAATATCCTCTTATATAAAGAGCCTCATAAGGAATTTTACATCTAACATTACTATTCTGGCACTTATTTACATAAAATCAACCAATAATACATCTCAAATACTCTGCATACTACTCAATTTTCACACCTAGACATTTGCATTCTTGATCAAATAAGGACCTAGGCAAAATTTATTTTAGCATACCATATAAGTTGATGGTGCACATTCCCTAAGGGAGAACTACATGCGATTTAAGACCCCTAACATTGGGGTTAATGTAAGCAGTGACCAAGACAATAGGGATTCTGTTACATGTGATCATAACATCCCACAACCCAATTTTTCCTTTCCATTTGCATTTGATCCATTCATTATTTCATGTGTACATGTATTCATTATGGTTTTGGATAAGATTCAGCCAAAACAATGACACAGATGAGCCCCCACATGACACAAAATCACCTACAGGACCTCCAAAAGCTCCTGCAACTTTATTGAAAGTTATAGATAATCACTATAGAAAGGACATTATCACCATAACTAGACACTAGAGCCACATAGTGATACTATCCTAAGAGGGGCCCTATTGTTCGGAGCTAGATCTTGATAAATAGTCAAAAGATGTAATATTTCTCTATGTCTACTTAGTAATTTTTAGTAATCTAATCTACAAAAAACTTTGTGTATATCCAGATAAGTTCCTTTTCTATTTATGCTTACTATTTTGGGAAAGTTCCATAGAATTAATAATTTCTAATTTTATTCTAGATTAGAAATAAACTTAGCCCTTTAATTTATCTTAGGATTTACATAGTAAAACTTTAAAAGGTTAAAACATATACACACCAATGATATTGTGTAGTGGGTGTGCATCCTTTGTAGTAGTGTGATATGATGCTGGTGGTGGATGTGCCTAATATGTTTATTGAAAACTTGAAGTGATCCCTACCTCATTTGTTGTATGCTTTGGAAATAGATCTAAGAATATTTTCAATGCCTTTAGATTTTGTTTGTTAAACTTTGGGTGCCTTTGTGGGTGTGACCACATCATTAATGTTAGCCTCTATCAAATATTTTATCTTATGTTTCAAGCTGATGCATCTATTTGTTGTATGGCCTGGTGCCCTGTGATGTTCACAAAATGCATTGGAATCATAGTTCTTTAAAAAAGGTCATGTCATATCAATCTATTTGATGGGAGGGAGAGATATGACATTGCATTCCAAGAGCTATTATAAAACAAATGCTAGAAATTCTGGAAGGTTGGTGAAAATCTACATGGAGGAGATGATAAAACTAGGTGAGGAGATGGCTCTGAAGCTATGTTAACTATGGCCTTTAGATCACTCTTATTTTTAGTGGCCCTTACCTTATATGGAATCTTATTACAACTCTTAGCAGTTGATTTTGATCCACTTGTATTTTTAGTTTGCCCATTAATATAAGTTTCACTTCTCTTTCTTTGACTATGTGGCATAAATATGTGAAGGTTGGAAACTTATTAAATAATATAGTTTCATGTAATGTTGTTATAAGACTCTATTTGAATATATCTTGGAGATCTTTATCTACGACGAGGCTAGTCAACTTAGCTAATATAGTCTTATATTGTAATATCTAATTTACAATTGGCTCATTTGATTTTTGTTTCAATTGTGCAACTTGAGCATATGAGATCTTATCACTAATGTTTATTGAGAAGTGTGCTAAAAATATATCTACCAATGGGTTGAATGTAGAGATAGGCTAATTTGGTAAATCATAAAACCACTGTAAGGCATAATCCTTGAGAGTGCATGAAAATAACTTAGTGAGGATCTAATCATTGGACATGTAGTCTAAACATGTTGTGTTAAAATCTTAGAGATGGTGCTCTTGGTCACCCTTACCATCATAAAATGTAAGCTTAGATGCCATGAATCTATATGGAAAAGGAGTTACTTCTATGTGATGTGCCAAAGGTGTATGTAAAAGAACATGACAATCCAAGGCATGTGTTGGCATAGTGGCTCCCTGCTCAAGATGCAACACCTTAGCTTGTAGAGTATGAACCTCCTTCATAATGGATTGTACATTTGGAGTGAAGGAAATAAACATAAGAGATTTATCTATCATTGAAGGTTTTTGAGTTACAATTGGTTGTTGTGCTAGTTGAGTTGGCCCTAATGTAAGTGTAACAATGTTATTATCTATGTGATTAGAAGATTGACCATTATTTGATTTATTATTTATTTCCATTATGGATTGCAAAATCTTTGCATGATCAAGGGGATATTATTGAATTATATCTTTAAATCTCTATAGAATCTCATCCTTATTGACAATTAGGTTTTCATTGTTAAGTGGAGGGAGAGTGTCTTGATTACCACCTTGTGTATTATCTTGATCTTGATTATATTGCTCATAATCAAATGCATTATCATTGAAATCCACATAATTAAGGTGTAAAGGATCAATGATGAGATTTACAAATGGTCCCTTAGCCATGGTATAATATTGAATATAAGGACTCTGAATATACTCAATAGGATTGCAACCTAGAGAAGTACTTCTTAATGGAAGAGAGATAACATTTTTAGATGGAATCTAATAAACAAATTGAAATAGTGCTGTTAAAATAAAATGTATGAAATATAAAAATCTTAAAACAACCAATGGAAATAAGAAAAAGATGGATACAAACCCTAGTAACATCTAGGGTTAAGGTTTGAATAATATTTGAAGTAAGTCATGTTCACCAAATATTTTAACCTTTTAGGACTTAATGTATGAAAATCTTATGTTTGTTAAAGAGCTAAGTATAGTAAATCAAGGTAATGATATGCAATAGATACAACCACTTATTATTTACAAAATTGACTAACTTTGACCTTTCTAAAAATAGTAATAAATAGTGAAAGTAAGAATGTAGCTATAAAATGGTTGAGATAGAAGATTTGGAGGCTAAAAACTAAGATAGAGACTAGTCTGAGTGTCAAAAATAGGATCATGGTATCAAAACCCCTTCTTCAGTGTCCTTATTTTGCTAGTAGTGTCCTCTATGTAGGATTGTCTTGAGCTTTTGTGTCAACCTATGTCTGAATCTATAACATTTGTTCCTAGGTGCACGAGTTTTGAAACCATTTATATTGTATATTTTGATTGATTTTATGAGCAAACCCTAATCCTTCATATTGCTAGGGCATTCATCTAACACAAGATGAAAAGTGTGTTTATTGGTGGGGTAGGTTGGACATCCTCAACACCTCTTGTGATGAGAGTTGCCTATATTCTAATACTCTGAAGAGGGATCAAACCCAATGTAGTTCTCCCCACCTATGTGCTGGTGCAAGTACAAGTGAATCTAGTATGATAGTTGAGTGCTTTGAATGTGATTGACACTAGAAATATGGGTAATTTGGGATTAAGACTGTTATAGATGGTAGTATACAAAAGTAGGGTAGATTAAGGATTGATAATCTTAATTGTACACAACTTGTTTTGAGTTTGAATACGTATTTTACGTATGATTTCCATCTAGTGGTTAGAGGGATAAAAGTCATGTATTTATACTATTTTAGTGCTTGTGTGGGTGCTAAAAGTGGTCCAGGCTGACCCTAGGTGGTCTAATATTTGAAAATATATCTATTTGTGAAAAGATGAGGGAAAGGACAATATCACCATTATTGGGACACTAGCGCCATATGGCACTACTATCCCTATTATGGCGCTAATGTCTAGGTGGTATAATACTAGGCATGAAGGGCCATAATGCAAGAATGAAGGTCTGGGACTGCTTTAGGGATGATTATGGATGCTTGTGGCCCGCACAAAAGTTGGATAAGTTAAAAATAGGCTCTAGGATAGGTCTAGGGCTAAGTTAGGGATAAGTGGTCTCAAGTAACACTCGTAACAGACAAGTGTCACTTTTAGGTGATATATATATATATATATATATATATATATATATATATATATTGAACAAAATAAACATTTAGATTTAGTGTAATGAGGGAATATTTGAGTCTAAAGACTGCATAAAATCCATCAATCAAATTTTACTTGGCTTAGATATATTTCAAATAAGACAAATTAAATCCAACATCATCTTAGACCATTAAGCCTAACTAACTTTATTCACTACCAAAGTCTCAATAAACCTCAGTAATTAATTTATTATTATTATTATTATTATTATTATTATTATTATTATTATTATTATTATTATTATTATTATTATTATTGGTGGTTAAGGTCCCCTCACCCATTTTATTAAAATAAAAGAGACAACCATATAAAAGATCCAAAAACCCAAAAAACTAACAAGATTTTAAAAAACCCTAAGTTTTCCAAATCCCTCCAAACCTACAAAACTCAATTTTATAATAAGTCTAAATTACCCTTGTTGGGAATACATCCCATCCTCTTTTTTTGTTTCCTCACCCTTTTTGTTGGATCGAAGAATCTAAAATGTTGATTTCAGGGTTATCTACCCCTTTTTCTTAATTTGACCATAGTCCATTCTCGAGAGAAGGGGGACCCGATATTTTCACTCTCCATTATATCATTATCTCTATTCTTAGAATCCACCTCCCTTGAATCCTTATTTATATTCACATCACCTTTATCTTCAATAAAACCATCCATCTTCTTTGCATACTGAAGAGATTCATTGGGCTTTAAGGTTACATCACTATTGGTAAAAACTATGATATGGGAAGGGTGGGCATCCTTCCACTAAGTTGTAGCTATCTTTGTCTTAGATCTAGGACATGAAATTACCACATGTCCAAAATCAAAGTAGTTCCAACATCTAAATAGGATGCCTTTGTAGTCTAGGGTCTACATCCAACATCAATCCTTAATCATCAAAATGATGTTCGCTAGTAGCTTGTTTGAGATATCCATCCCCACCAAATCTTGGTAAAAGTGGTATGGTGGAAGCTTTTGGTTGAGACATATTTGAAATGAGTTCTCCTAGTATATTTCCAATGCCAGAGAGACATAATTCTGACCAAAATTATAATGTGAGGTGTGGTAATCAAACCTAAATAGGTCTAGTAGTGAGGGATTCCTTCAAGGAATTAAAGTCTATACACTAGGGTTTTAAGAACATTATATCATGGTTCCAACTCTAGGTCTTTTCATGAAGAATTTTAAACATATCCTTCAAGCTATCAAAAACTAAAATGAAGAAGCCTTTTGAAGATGGGTATATTTCTAGATTATTTTTCATTAAAGGTTACCAACATTGTGAAATCCATTAATGTAGTACAGGTAAACTGGGCCAAAAGTGGTTAGATCTATAAATGAGACCCCTGGCCATGAACCAAACCTCATTTCTAAGAACCTCCTCCACCACTTCCTACCCAAAATATATTGAGGGGAAACAGTCCACCACTTGGAGTTGTTGTATTTACTTGATAGATGAAGCACCAGTTCCTAAGAGAATGTCCATAAAAGATCTCCCTATCCCTACCTATTTTAAGGGACAAGTTTTCACCTTTTTACTTATTGCCTATCTTGAGAATGAAGTCTCTGAAGAAACCCCACTTTTTTGTACAATAGGATTTCCAACTTTTGAATCAGATATATATTGTTGTATGAAACGTGCACCCGTGGATGCTCCCTAATGTGGGAAAGCTTGGTGATGGGGCATTTAGCATGAAGGCCTTGCATGGGGTACAAGAGTATAAGGTGTTGGGTGAAAATGTGTTATCATGTAGCTACATGTACAAACATCAGTTATCTTGTTGTAATGATGAGAATGCCCTGAAGATGTGGGACCCTTGTGCTCCTTGGGATGAGCCTCCAAAATAGGTTAAATTTCTTCTATTCTAAGTGCACTTGGTTTAAGACTAGTGTGCTGGCCTAAAGAGTAAAAAGGTAAACTACCACTAATCTAAACCTAGGATCTTTGAGAGGAAAAGGGAGGGAGAAGGTAAGAGATGTTGAAAGTAAAAGGTGATGCACTCAGAATAGAGTGAGTACTCCTACTACCATAAACATAGTGTTAACCTTTGAGAATAAGATAATATCACATAGTTTCTACCAAGTCACTCCAAATGCATAAGTTTTTTTCATAGACATGCGGGAACACAACATGACACTGAGAGGGATGAAAAATGAACCACAAACAATATCAACACATACATAAGTGTGCATAGAACATGACCTACAAGTGAATTTTAAGTTCAATGAGGAGGTGATGGGGATGAATGATAATGAGAGGGGTGAACATAACCCACATATAGAAATCAAAAAACATAAATAACACATAGATCATCAAAAAAATGAAAGGAAGTGAACTTAATTCTCATTAATTTACAAATTTTATCCAATAAAAGTGATCATAAAGGGTAAATTTTGGTAGTGTAAGGATAATGAAGAAAATGCCCCCCTTTTTACAATGGAGAGCTAGGATTTTATAGTGAATCAAGCCTATTTTATAATAAATGTGACACTTGCGGTGGTGGGTATAACTTTAAATTCACTTACGGTGCTTCGTCACTAATTCTTGAATTCTAGTAGGTTGATTAGATATGGAGTTGGTGACAGGATCCTCTTAGGATACACATGCATAGGGGAATAAAATATTTCCCTGATAGAGTCAGAGAGTGGTGTGCACTCAAGTCCTAGTGTCTGATAACTGATTCTACATTTAATCATTCTGATAGCACTTTGAGATTTTCTCAACCACCTCTAATAATCTTCATTGTATACAATAGTTACTCGACACATGGCACTTCCTAATTGATCTTGGGTGTGGCACTATAGGAATGCCACATGTCACTTTAGTGGGATCTTAGAGGAGTCCTTCAGAGATTTTGGATAGAGGCAGTGTGATTGTGACATGTGGAAGGTTGGTGCTTGTCCTGGGTGAATCAAGAATCTCATTGTGTAGAATGAGTGTCAAGCCACCATGTGGTAATGACAAAAATAAGGTTGTATCCTATGTAATGGAAGGGCGTAGATGCAAGATCCTATACACAAGAATGAAACTACATTGGATAGGCACAAGAAAGTCCTTGAATAAGATTGTGCATGAAAGTTGAAGGTCTTTAGTGCATTCTTTATGACTTGTAATTGCTCCTCATGTATTTCCTCTACTCTGACCTTTTAGAACTCGGGGGTTTGACATCCTTAAACATGTGTGCCTTTTTAATTATGTACCAAAAAATCCTACATGAAAGCACACATCAAGAACCTTTAGTGAGTGTGAACCATCTTCTTACTCCTACGTAGACTTGCACTTCTATCTTGGGCTTGAGCACAAATGGGAAGTGCTTGTGCACCTTTTTCTTGAAGCACTTGGGTCATCGCAGGTGCACTATCTCTTTATAAGCCTTGGGAAGCCTTGCACTAATTAGGGGGTTACTTAGAAAGTCAACACTTTTGGTGACCTCTGTGGGCTACTTGCCTGCTAAGTGGGAATCTAGTGGCCTTTGAAGTGATCCATTGGGCATAGAGTCATTAAATCTACAACCTACTTATCCTATGCCTAAATATATTGAATTAAGTTTTTCCCTCAAGAAACAAAAGGGAAAAAGACAAGTAACAGATGTGGGAAACACACTTAGGGGAAAACAAAAATAAACTAAGACTATATAATGTACACAAGCACTTTAGGAAATGTAATGTAAGCTAATCTAATCTACTATATACAAACTACAAACATGGGCCTTCACCCTCTTAGATCAAAATATAAACCTCTTAGGTCCTATGCATTACGTGCCATCCTATTGTTGATATGTGACAGGTGGAGACATTGTGGCATAGATTTACCACAAAGGAGGTGCTCAAGGAAGTTCATCTACCTGGGCTCCCCTTTGATGAATGACTCCATCATGCTGTGTAGAAGCCTTTCTCCTAGATGTTTGATGTCTTTAGTGTTGAACCAATCCTTCCTAGATTTCTCAATGCTTAGTTATGCTATTTGATCAAATAGAGCCCTTTTGAAGTGTGGGAGGTTTATACATGGTGCTCAAGTAGCTCATGGATTCAGTGGGTTTCCTTTGCTCATCTCAAAAATACTGCTTCAAGTCTAACATGCCTCTTGGAAACCATTCTATGACATGCCTAGGCATGCAAGGATTGATAATGCTCATCACCACAACTTCTTCTACATTTTCTCATGGCACTTAAAGCTTGACCAACTAAAATTATTCCTTTAGTTTGAATAAGTCTTTAGATGACTCATTCAAACCTAGGTATGCACTTTGCTCCCTACGGGTCTTTACCATCTACATGGTTATAACCTCCTCTATGTGTACACCCTACCTATCTATGATATGTGATTGAACATGACCATCAGTGTAGAGCTAGGCATGGGTTTATTCCTAAAGGGATGTTGGTTTATCAAATAGGCTTACGTAGAATTCCTCCATCTCATCCCAGAAAGAGTCCTCCTCATGTGTTTATGATTGTGCCTATGATCTCACCTTGGGGTGATCATAGTCACTCTCATTAATCACACAGTCCTTTCAAAGGTTAGCTTCTTCTTCAATGTCCTCCTTCATAGTGACAAATAATAGATGATTCACCTAAGAGAGGTTGGGCCCAGGCCTTTGAATGCACTCTGGAGTGGTACAAATTGACTCTTACTCATTAAAGACCTCTACTTCTACCACCACTTTGATCATCTACTTATCAACCTCTTGCTCCATTTGACTATAACTATCTTCTTTTCATAGTAGGGTTGATTATTCTAGTGTGGTAGCATAAAAAGGACTGCCAATAATGATCTCCTCATCATATTCACTCAAAGTATCCTCCTCATCTGAATGGTCTACACTTGCCTCTAGAAAACTAGTCCTCTTTTGAAAAGGGAGATGGTGGGAGGGCAAGAGGCTTCAATTGGCATAGAAGATGGGGGATTTACAATCTCAAGCATTGTGAAGTCATGATGCATGGTCTAGGAAGGCTATAATGACTACACTTGAGGCTCTTAAGGAAGGATGGGTTCTTGAACTAGCATAGGCATATGATATTAAATTGGCATAGGTGTGGGCCTTCTGAATCTTGGTACTTTGAAAGTATGGGATTTACTTGAAGGCACAACAAAGCTATCCATCCTGAAGATAGGGAATTTGAACATGAAAGCTTTATGTCTATAAGTTGGCTTGCAGGCATTGGGGGAACCTGCTTGAAGCTAGGAAAGGAAGGAGCAAGGGTGTCTAGCTACGCTTCAATTTTTTATATCTGTGCAAGTAACTAGTGTATCTGCTCTTTTTTGGCTATGATTTTCCTAGCCAAGCACTCTTCTTCATATCTGCTTTGCTTCATCACCTCCTACTAAGTGTAAGCTTGATGAGCAAACTCCTTTCATACTTTATCATACTCCTACTCTCTTTTGATCTCCCTCATCTATCTTTGCAAATCAAGTTATATATCACTGATGCTCTTTTGAGGCTGATTAGGATGGAAATAATGTTTATTTGGAGCAAGGTAGCTTGCATAAGCCTAATTGGAAGCATAAAGGGGATGTCATAGGCACTAAATTGGGGTAATGATATAAACACTCACAATAGCTTGATATGAGAAATGAGAAGGCATGAACGTAGCATTTTCATGAAATAAGGGGTGTAAATATATATCTTTAAGTTCTTAGACTAATTAAATTAGTAGATTTTGGTCATTCAGAGTCACCAAGAGCTCTATGGAGTGTATTCAACACTTGATAACTAAGGGTAGCATCGATTCCTTAGTTTTGCTTCAACTTGGTCCTAGTGGGTATGCTAAAAACTATTATCATACAAAACATGCACTTGTGGATGCTCTGTGGTGTAGGGAAGCTTGGTGATGGGGCACTGAGCATGAAGGCCTTATATGGGGTGCAAAAGTCTAAGGCGCTAGGTGTGGAAGTATTATCACATAACTGCATGCACAAGCATCGATTATCTCATCATAATGATGAGAACATCCCCAAGGTGTCGGATTCTTGTGCTCCTTGGGATGAGCCTTCAAAATAGGCTAGATTCCTTCTATTTTAAGTACTCTGGGTTTAAGACCAGTGCGTAAGCCTAAAGAGTAGAAAGGTAAACTATCATTAATATAAACCTAGGATCTTTGAGAGGAAAAGGGAGGGAGAAGGTAAGAGATGCTGAAATTAAAAGGCTATGCACCCAAAATATAGCGATCACTCCTACTACTATAAACACAATGCAAACCTTTAAGAATAAGATAATATCACATAGTTTCTGCCAAGTCACTCCAAATGCATAAGTGTTTCATTGATCCATAAACTACACTAATTAACTCAAAGTGATAGTTTATAACTATAGATTTTGAATTTCTCAAACTTAACAAATTCTCAAAATACTCAAAAGAACTTGTAAAATGTTTGGCAAAAGTGTTCTCAATTATCGAATTGGATTGGAACCGTCAATTGACTTTTAACTTCCATTCACCATTAATACTAGTTTTTGTTTTAAATCAAATGTCGTAAATTGTCAATTTTTAAAACATTTGCATGAATTTATAATTAAAAATAAAAAAATTGAATTAAAACATGCAATCAAATGACAAATTACCATCCAACATTGATAATGGAGTTTGGCATATCTTGCCTATGTCTCTGAGTCCACCCAATAATGAGGACTATTTATATTAAATTTGCACAACAAATGGCTTACAAATTTCTTCAAAACATTGCAAAACTTCCCTAAGGTCTGATCTGTATCCAAGAACGTCACCTCACTGATATACTCAAGCTTGGTCACACGAAATCCTTCCTCAGTCTTCAATCCCTTTCCAAAATTAATTTGGTCCCTCCACTCAAACTATTGGTCTATCCAAATAATAATTAAAAACATTCTCTTTAAATTACAAAACTTAACTGAAAGGCTTACCTTATGTGTGTATAGGTCAGAAATTAGATTAAAATCTACTTGCTAAAGCTATCTCCAAGCTTAAACTAGTTCTCGGCCTCTTAAATAAAAAAACATAGTCTAGCGAAGGTTAAATTAAAATACAGGTTCATGCCTTTTATACCACCTAGAAACCTGTGGCATAAGTGGTCAAGGCTTATCATTTTTACATGGGAGGTCATGAGTTCAATTCGTCAGCCTACCTTTTTGGGCACTTGAACTATCTATTAGTCCCACATTGATAAGTTTAAACGGTTGTTAAGTCTTTAAAAAAGGCTAGCAGCTTCCTTTAATACTGCTGATACCCCCTTTTGGTGGGCTTGTAGTGCCAAACTAAGCATTGGTTTGTTGGTTGGTTACCAACTTAGCTTATCCATTGGTTGTTGATTGGAATATGGCTCGGTCTTCATGGAACGGCATAAGGCTTAGTCTCATCCCTAATATTGAGGCATATATACGGATTGACTTGACATAATATGTGGTATGTAATCTCAAGCCAATCTTGGGGACCATACATAATACTCAGATGTGGCATGGCAAACACTGGGTTCTCCCATGTGGCGTATGGGGAATGGTAAGTAAAATTATTACCAAGGAAATAATTACAAAGCTTTAAAACATGTAATTCAATTATCCCACATGCATCTGGTGGGCATAAAATGATACTTTATAAGCAAATTCAAATACATAGCATTATGAGATGGAGGCCAAGGCACCCCTCCTTAACCAAGTGTGTCGACCCTCACTGAGGGCCCCTAGTGAGCTAATAATGGGGCCCACAGTTCTCCATACAACCACCTATCAAAGACCGGAGGCTAAAAAAAACCAAACACCAACCAAATTTTTGCATGAATGTACTAAAACATACTACCATGTGTCAATGGCTGATTGGTCCACTTGTCACATTCTAATTGTGCCTTGCATTGTGACACCTCCTTATTTTGCCTGTCACAAAATAACTTCAACAACCTATATCTTGGGCATTCAGACTCTGTTTTGCGATCTGAAAGAATCACTAGAAAGCTCTCGATAAGCTCTTCCATGTGAAAGAGGTTTCATCATGACTTGGAAACTTTTTTTGAATTGAACTTTGGATCACACCTCCTTAAAAAAGAGGCTTTTGGTTGCCAGAAGTCTACTATCTCATGAAAATTGATAACTGGTCTACTGCATCATATCACACAGAACCCAGTCATAACAAGAGATAAACATTGGAAAAATAAATGATTCATGACTCAATTGAAAATTCCTAAAACATGGCATGAGTAAATAAATCTACAATTGACAATAAACTGATCACAATATAGCAAAACTGTCTGCCCATGTCACATCTTGTAAAGTGGTGAACTGTCAATAAACTAAAACAATTCCTAATGTAACTAAAAAACAAGTTTGTTAATGCCGAAAACATATAATAAATGTTGTATACATGTTGCAATACAATGCCCTGGTATGGGACTTATATGCTAAGCAAATGCAAACAACACAAAGTGTATATTGCCTAACATCCAAACATGCCCATAGGGTCTTACAATGCATCTATACATCCATTGCCAAAAATAGATACATTCTAAAAATAGCAGTCAAATATGAGAAAGTGTTGTAAGGAATTAACTCAACCTAAAACATGCATTCTGATATCTCCAACTGATCAAATGAGTTCAAGTCTTATAGACAACTCACTCAACATAAATAGGTGTTTCAAAACATAGAGCTATTCAACATGAGAATTGAAATACTTTGAATGATGAACCTATCTCGTAGTGTTCTCACATGATCTACTAATTCATCATCAAAGCTTGTTCTTTCCCTTAACATAATTATTAACAATGCTTTGAAAAATAAGTGCATTATTAATCCATTTAATCAAATTTTCTGCCTAGTTAACTTGATTTCCTTAGTGGATTCCTTAACATCATTGTGGATTGATTTAACTTCATTGACCTTATTAATAGGTTGATAAATCATCTTAGTTTTACCATGTTTAGAATGAGAATATGATTGAAGTTTAAAACAATGATCAATCTGATGTCCATTCATATGGCAATGAGTGCATAAAACCTTCTCAGGTGAGGTCTCCCTTTTACCTCTTCTTGCTTTGCCATGACGAGAATCATCTTGAACACCTGCAATCTGCTTAAGCAAAGCATGTCTCTTCTAAAAAAATGCAACACTGTGGTTATGCATCCCATAAAAAGTGCATGGAAATGATTGTATTATCTTTTGAATGTTAAATCCAAATTTCTTAAACATAAAAAGTGGATCAAAAAATTTAGTGCTAACTCTAGTGTAGGAACTAGGAAGTGGAATCTCAATACCTCATTTACATGTCCTCTTACAATTCACATGCTCTACTAGTGGCTTCGGTCCTTTGCTATTAGAAGCTTGTCTTCCTTTAGCCATGGAGGAAGTTTCTTCAATTTCCACCTGCTCACTAGTGTAAACCAAACCTACATGAAGAGATCTATGTTCTAATTGTATTGGGTTAGTAATTCATTGGCCATCTCGACCAAGACCTCTTCCATTAAATCCCATTTTTATCAACAATTTGGATCCTATACCCTTAGTGTGTTGTTCAAAACTACCAAAAGCATCATTACTTGAATCCAAATCTGAATGGAAAGAAGAAGATGAATTACGTGCTGAATAACTTACAGTGCACTCAGTCATAGTCTCTACATCTAAAGTAGAAGGTATTGCCTTCTTTGGTTCACCACACTACAATTGATTAAGAGCTCATCCTTAGATGCAAGCTCTGACTTCAAACTTGCTATCTCCTCATCCAAGGAGTATAATCAAGCTCTCAAGAAAGCATTCTCATCTTGAATCTGGGTATTGATCCTTTCAAGATCTTCCATCTTGGCTTTATGTGACAACTTGCCCATGGTTTCCTGCAAACAAACTGATTCCACAACTTCACACTGCAATCTAATCAAGTGATATTGAAAACCAATAAACTGAAAGTAATTATCAAATCACAATTAGAAGCTATTCATGCTTTCTAACTACTCTAATACCAATTTGATCTGTAAAATACACTGATTAACTCAAAGTGATATTTTAAAACTACAAATTCTAAATTTCTCAAATTTAACAAATTCTTGAAATACTCAAAAGAACTTGCAAAATGTTTGGCAAAAGTGTTCTCAGTTATCGAATTGGATTAGAACCGTCAATTGACTTTTAACTTCCATTCACCATTAATACCAGTTTTTGTTTTAAATCAAATGTCATAAATTGTCAAATTTTAAAAACTTTGCATGAATTTATAATAAAAAATAAAAAATTTGAATTAAAACATGCAATCAAATGACAAATTACCATCTAACATTGATAACGGAGTTTGGCATATCTTGCCTACGTCTCCAGGTCTGCCCAATAGTGAGGACCATTTCTATTAAATTTGTGCAACAAATGGCTTACAAATTTCTTCAAAATGTTGCACAATTTCCCTAAGGTCTGATATTTATCCAAGAACGTCACCTCACTGATATACTCAAGCTCAGTCACACAGAACCCTTCCTCACTCTTAAATCCCTTTCTGAAATTGCTTTGGTCCCTTCACTCAAACTATTGGTCTATCCAAATAATAATAAAAAACATTCTCTTTCAATTACAAAACTTAACTAAAAGGCTTACCTTTTGTATGTATAGGTCATAAATTGGATTAAAATCCACTTGCTAAAGCTATCTCCATACTTAAACTAGCTCTCGGCCTCTTAATAAAAAAAAACACAGTCCTACGAAGGTTAAATTCAAATACAAGTTCATGCCTTTTATACCACTTAGAAACCTATGGCATAAGCGGTCAAGGCTTATCACTTTTACATGGGAGGTCACGAGTGCAATTCATCAGCCTACCTTTTTGGGTGCTTGATCTATCTATTAGTCCCACATTGATAAGTTTAAATGATTGTCAAGTCTTAAAAAAAGGCTAGCGGCTTCCTTCAATACTACCGACGCCCCCTTTTTGTGGGCTTGCGGGGCCAAACTAAGCATTGGTTTGTTGGTTGGTTACCAACTTAGCTTATCCATTGGTTGTTGATTGGAATATGGCTCAGTCTTCGTGGAACGACATAAGGCTTAGTCTCATCCCCAATCTTGAGGCATATGTATGAATTGACTTAGAATAATATGTGGTATGTAATCTCAAGCCAATCTTGGATACCATACATAATACTCGAACATGGCATGGCAAGCACTGGGTTATCCTATGTGGCGTATGGGGAATGGTAAGTAAAATTATTACCAAGGAAATAATTAGAAAGCTTTAAAACATGTAATTCAATTGTCCCACATGCATCCGGTGGGCACAAAATGATAGTTTATAAGCAAATTCAAATACATAGCATTTTGAGATGGAGACCAAGGCACCCCTGCTTAACCAAGAGTGTTGACCCTCCCTGAGGGCCCCCAACGAGCCAATAGCAGGGCCCACAGTTTTCCATAGGATCACAGTCAAAGACTAGAGGATGGAAAAAACCAAACACCAACCAATTTTTTGCACGAACGTACTAAAATGTATTGCCACATGTCAAGGACTGATTGGTCCACTTGTCACATTCTAATTGTGCCACACATTGCGACACCTCCTTATTTTGCCTGTCATAAAATAACTTTAGCAACCTATATCTTGGGTATTCAAACTCCATTTTGTGATCCAAAAGAATCGCTAGAAAGCTTTCGACAAGCTCTTCCTTGTGCAAGAGGTTTCATCATGACTTGGAAAATTTTTATGAACTAAACTCTGGATCATTCACATAGAGGTGCGAGAACACAATGTGACACTGAAAGGGATGACAAATGATCCATAGACAACATCAATACATACCTGAGTATGCATAGAACATGACCTACAAGTGAGTTCTAAGTTCAATGAGAAGGTGCTGGGGATGAATGACAATGAGAGGGGCAAACATTACCCATAGATAAAAATCAACAAACACAAATAACACATAGATCATCATAAGAACAAAAGGAGGTGAACTTAATTCTCATTAATTTACAAGGTTTAGCCAATACAAGTGATCATGGAGGGCAAATTTTAGCAACGTGAGGTTACTAAAGAAAATGTCCCCCCTTTTACAATGGAAAGCAAGGCTTTTATAGTGAATCAAGCTTATTTTACAATAAATTCACCACTTGAGGTGGTGGGTATAACTTTAAATTCACTTACGGTGCTTCATCGTTAATTCCTAAATTTTGGTAGGTTGATTGGATCTGGAGTTGGTGACAAGATCCTATTAGGATACACATGCATAAGGGAATGAAATATTTATCTGATAGAATCAAAGAGTGGCGTGCACTCAAGTCCCAATGTTTGGTAGCTAATTTTGCATTTAATCATTCTGACAGTGCCTTGAGCTTTTCTCAACCACCTCCAACAATCTTCATTATATCTGGTAGCTACTTGACATGTGGCACTTTCTAATTAATTTTGGGTGTGGCACTATAGGAATGCCATGCATCACTTCGATGGGATCTTGGAGGAGTCATTTGGATATTTTGGATGGTGGCAATGCATTATGACATGTGGAAGGCCAACGCTTGTATTGGGTGAATTGAAAATCTCATTGTGTAGAATGAGCGTCAGACCACCACATGGCAACGATGAAAACAAGGTTGCATCCTACACAATAGAAGGGTGCAGATGTAGGATCCTACACATGAGTGAAAAATTATATTGGATAGGCATAGGGAGGTCCTTGAATAAGATTGTGGATGAAATCTAAAGGTCTTTGGTACATTCTTTGCGCCCTGTAACTAGTCCTTGTGTGTTTCCTCTACTTTGGCCTTTTAAAACTCAGGGGTCCTACATCTTTAAACATGTGCACCTTTTGACTTGTCCACCACAAAATCCTACATAAAATCATGCATCAGGAACCTTTAGTGAGTGAAAACCATCCTCTTACTCATGTGCAGACCTGTGCCTCTATCTCGAGCTTGAGTGCAGACAGGAAGTAACTGTGCACCTTTTGCTTGAAGCACTTGGGTCATCATAGGTGCATTATCTCTTTGTAAGCCTTTAGAAGCCTTGCATCGATCAGGGGGTGACTTAAAAATTCAACAATATCTTCCCCAGACCTAGCTAGGAACTATGAAGTGCTAAAACCACTTTTGTCAATTTTAAAGCCACCCCCTCTGAAAGACCCTATTATTTTTTGTCAATAATGTGAGCCTTGGCAAGTTTGCCTCCCTGACGAGCTCCCAAATGGATGTTCAATGCCCTTTGAGGGAGAGCCACACCATGCTTAGGGTTGGATTTGGCCGCTAAATCCCCAAACCCTAGACTTGATGACATACTTTCTCGAATGATGATGTTTTAAATGTTGAGTAACATATTTTTTAAAAATTGTTGGATAACAAGATTTTTTAAACAGAGCTAGAACTATAGATATTTTCATTACTAGAATGTCCAAACCAACATTGAATAGTATTCCTAACCATAGGTTGTGGATTTGTCCAATCACATCGAACACAGGGTTCAAGCCACATACTGACTCTCATCACATAGAACTCTATGTCAGTAATCCATTGCATCAAATACTTTTCACGAAAAACCATTGTAGCTTATTGTGGGAATGACGCTAGAGAATGGTCATTCTAATATTGGACCCTGAGACATCCCACTTCTAACACTCTACTCATTCACCACTAGGATATCATCATTGGGTTAAATAAATATTGGGTAATAGGCTTTTTAAAATGGAACTAGAACTGCATACATTTTTATAAGCAGAATGCCCAAACCAACGGTGAATAGTATTCCTAGCCATGGGATGTGGACTTGCCTCGTCACATTGAACATAAGTTTCAAGCCACATGTGGACCTTCATCACATTGAACATTGAGGCGGTAGTCCATTGCATTAGATAATTTTTTGTAGCTTAGTGTGGGAACGATGCTAGAGAATGGTCATCCTAGGATTGGATCCTGAGACCTCCCACTTCTAACGCTCAGCTCACTCACTGTTGGATATCATTGTCGAGTTAAAAAAAATGTTAGGTAACATAATTTTCTAAATAGAGTTAGAACCATAAATATTTTTATAACCGAAATGCCCAAACTAGTGGTGAATAGTATTTATAACCATGGGCTATGGACTTACCTCATTACATTGAACACATGTTTCAAGCCACATGTCAAACCCTATCACATTGAACATCAATCTAGTAGTCCATTATATCAGATATTTTTCAAGAATAACCCATTGTAGCTTGATGTGGGAACAACACTAGAAGATCATCATCCTAGGATTAGACCCTGAGACCTCCCACTTTTAACACTAAATTGACTCACCACTAAGTTATCACATCATCATCATCATCATCATCATCATCATCATCATCATCATCATCATCATCATCATCATCATCATCATCATCATCATCATCATCATCATCATCATCATCATCATCTTATAAAAACATGGCAAACAAACTAAATATAGAAGAGGAGGTAACTTTTAAAATGGTGTTCTAGACTTCCTAAACATGTTTAACTATATAACATGATGTCTCCATATCAATGTACTATAATTCTCAATACATTATACATAAAAAATATTTTATCTTTTTTTATTGTTTTGATAACATAATCTGTTATTTAAATATATTTGAAATAACTCTCTTTAATATCTAAATATCAAAACATGAGACCTCATCCTTCATAATGTTTTTCTAGATTCTAGAGCATATCATTCACTAATAGTTATGGAAATAATTTCATTAGATATCACCAAAGTTTATTAGTCAAGTCTAGATAGGAAAAAATAAAAATATATTAAATTGATGGTTGAGTGCAAGGATATGTTAGCATGGAAGTATGGAGACCTAAAGGCTTATGATACTATTGTCATGTAACCCATCAATTAAAACTAACATTGGACAACAAACCGTTTAATAAAAATCTTAGGCCAGTAGATCCCCTCATTCAACCAACAATACCAAAAGAACTAAAGAAGAAGTTCGATATAAAAATTATCATATCAATAAGATACAATAATTGGGTATTTAACTTAGACCCAGTTCACAAGAAGAATGGTGACATCAAATTTTTTGTCGACTTCAAGACATAAATAAAGTGTCATTAAAAGATAATTATTCATAACCTAAAATAGATCAACTTTTTTAGAATGTAGTTATAGTTAAAGATATTATCTATGATGGATAGATTTTTCAGGGTATAATCAAGTATATGAGAATTTAAAAGATGATCATAAAATAACATTCATTATTCTTTGGAATATTTTTATTATGTTAATACGTATCCTACAATGATATTTAAATTAGGTGGTTTGGTGACTATAATATCAATAAATAAAAAATTGATATATATAAATTTAACATTTATTTTGTTGTTTAGAATTTTATTTTATTTTATTTGAGAATTCAATCAAAAAATTGTAATATTTTGATCATATATTAGAATTTAGAGTCCATTTTTTTTTCAAAAATATTTTTTTGAGCTCAACACATTAGTGCCATTAGATTGATGACATGTATCACGAATCAATAAGAAATTTTTGAATAAGGTAATAAAGATATTAATCAATGTCGTATACATATAATCTACGCTAAGAGCCTCGAAGTTAATATTTTTTGATAGTTCATTGCAAAGTTTATCATCATTATTTTGATGATTTGAAAAAAAATTTGAAAAAATCTAAGATACCATCTACAACATCTAAAACATGTATTCGAAAGATCTTAAAAAATACAATATTTTTTTGAACCCTAAAAATTATTTAAAAAAAATTCTCAACGATAAAATATGTAAAGAAGGAATTAACATTGATCCAAAAAGGGTAGTCTCAGTAAAATTATTCCAAACACCTAAACGCAAAATGAAAATTTAATCTCTTTAAACAAATCGATTTCCTTCAAAGGTTTGTACACAATTTTCTTGAACTCACCAAAGAGATCACCAATGTGCTTAAAATGTGTAATGAGATGAAGGGGAATATGAAAGAAAAGTGATCCATTAAGCACATAAAATATGCCTTAGTAAAAGCTCCAATATTTATTCCTCTAATTATGCAAAAGAGTTTCATATTTTTTCTTTCTCGTCTCATCACACTGTTGTTGACTTATTACACAAAAATGAACAAGGGTTTGAGCAACCTATTTATTTTATAATTTAAAATAACTACTTTCATAAAGTAAATTTTATGTCAAGAGGAAATAGATATGAAGAAGGGAATATGGATAGATAAAATTTAATATGGAAGTTTGCCCAACCAAGCTAGTAAATGGACACTAATTACAAAATTGATGAATGAAACTTAGATGTTAGATACATCATTGAGACAAATAAAATTTCACTGGGCAGTGAAGTTACATATATCACAAAATATTTCAAAATTTTTATGAGTTATCATTTTATAAAGATATAGTGACCTAATAATTACTAGTGTTGTAATATCCAAATAATATAAACAAGTTTTAAAGTAAAGTTTTGAGAATTCAAGTAAGAATTTATTGCATCATCAAATGTATATTTTATTAGAAGAATCTGGATGACATATTATTAATACATTTATTTAAATATGAAAAAAAGTATTGTTAGAAAGGAACGTTTGCCATTGCGCTAAAAGATCGACCTATTAACCTCCGATACAAACGTTAGATGAGTACTCATGGGAGGCTGTTAGTCTATGCCATGAATCTCTGAGGGGACACTGAAAATTAGTCTAACAATCCTCCCCTCAACATTACCTAAGGGGATTTGAACCCATGACCACCACTCTGATACCAATTGTTAGAAAGGAATGCTTACCAATGCATCAAAAGATCGATCTGTTAATGCCTGATACAAATGCCATATAAGTACTCATGGGACTTTGTTAGTCCATGTCACAAATCCATGATGGGACACTGGCAATTAGTCCAACAATGGAGATTAAATTTTATTTAATAAACTTTCTTGCATTCCAACAAATAACACAATTAGATTTTAACAACCACAAACTACTACATAAAGTAGGTCAAAGTTATACCTACCAAAGCTTCCACTAAATTTACTATCATCAAATTTTTGGAAGGGAATATACTATCTAAATTTTGTGTCCCTATCAAGATTGTCACATGTAATGACCCTGAATTCACTTTTGTCGAAGTGATGTCATTCTACATCATTCATAAACTCTTGTGATGAATAAAAATTATTTAAATGTTAACACATAATCTCATATACATACATGAATAATACCTGATTTCAATTAATAATAGAGAAAAATATAAATATCTTAAAATTATACAATTTTATGATTAATAAATGTTTAGAAATCATTTGTAAATAGATGCAATATTAATAATGAAAAAGACTTAATAATTCTTAATAATTAAAAAGACTAAAATGATGATGGTCCATCTAAGTTTAAACATACTTTCCACCTTAGCTATGCCCTTTTGAGGAGGTGGCCCCATGCGTTGGCATTGAAGGGAGCAGGTCATCCTTATCGTCACCATCAATTGTCTTCCCATATGTTTAATGGAGATTTTTATTATAAGAATCTCTTGGAGTGCTTAGCAAAGAAATCGAGGAAAGACAAAAGTAATATTGTGGAGCAATTTATTTGGTATCTTGTTAGTTGGTTTTGCTCTTAGGTCCTGTAGGCTGATTGGCCTCATGGATATTATTAAAAATTTTCATTCATTCATTCATTCATTGCACCTCTATTAATGTGTATAGGCATGCAACAATAGATGAACACCATTTAATCTTAAATTTGGCATTTATTTGATCGTCATTTAAATTTTTTGTTTGAAAAATTTAATCAAAAATTTTATAATATTTTGGTTATATTATAGAATTTAGAAAGCTTTTTTTGAATCTAATATATTGGTATAGTTAGATAGCTATCACTGTCACCAATAAATGTGAAATTGAAAGACTAGATAATGAAATCATTAATAAATGTGGTATGTGAAAAATTCAAGATAAGAACCTCAAAATTTATCTCTCAATATATTTTAAGGAAGTGGTGATGGGAATATAATTTTCATGGATAAAAAAATAATGACAAACTTATATTTTGTGTTCATTTTAATCTCATATAGAATTTTTTATTTTTTGCTTTGAAAAGTCAATTGAAAAATTGTAGTATCTTAACCATACGGTGGAGTTTAGAGCCCATTTTTTCCCCATAATTTATTTTCGAACTCAATACTTTGACATAGCTAGATTGATGATATTTATCAGTGTTAGGAAAAACTATCCTAAATAAATATGTGCAAGTATAACAATGCGGAAATAAACAAGCTATAAAAAATCAATGACACAGAGGATAACACATTACACAAGTAGATAACGTGGAAACCTTGCTAAGGGGAAAGAAAAATCATGGGAAAAATGGCAGCTGTATCCTTCTATTAACTTCAAAATTAACCTCTCCAACAAATCTCCTCTTCAACACACTCTTATTTCAATGCTTCTCACAAGCATTCAAGCTTTACAAAGCTTTTTATCAAACTAAAAAAATACAAGGTTATTTTCTCAAGCTTCAAATATATTAATACTTAAGAGAGTGTCATTTATTTATAGATTACAAATGGAGAGAAAATAATTAAGGATGAATAAAGAAAGAAGAGATAAAATTGTGCCGCCCTCCATGTGGCCACACTATTCATGAATAGGAGACATTGTCCCCCTCACATGTTTGGTCAAAAGATACTCCCACTTTTGACTTGAGGATCCCACCTCCATGTCCCAATTTTGACTTGAGGATCCCACCTCCATGTGACTCAAATATGTTGTCCCTATTTCACATATGACTCCAATCAAGCATAGTGTTCAATGTCCCTACAACCCATGTGCACTCACATGAGTCAAAATATGCCTCAATAATCTTTTTGACTCTAACTAAAAGGGACCATAGATAAATGCACCCCACAAACACATGGGTGAAGATGTTTGTTCTCACATGCCTTCAAAAGTCACCCATTACAGAAATTCATCCCATTTCTCTCTCTTAATATTTTATTTAATAAAATATTTCATGTGGACCATGCCACATCAATAAAGAGCCATCTCATTTATCCAGTCACTGCCAACTCACACTGCCACCTCACCACATGAATAGTGATGGTGAATTGTAACTATGAGTAGTGACTTCACATCCTAAAATTCTCCCACTTCAAGTTAATATATATAGGCTTTACCACACCTACGTATTATTTCATCTAGCTACCAACCATGCCCTCTATTACCCTGACATAAACCAAGTAGAAGTTTTGTTGCACTAGTAAAACTTCTATGTCCTGAATGGATTTGTCAGCATCTACTCCTCCATAGTAGATTGCAACACTCCAAGTGATTCTTCACTTCTCCACACATAGACCAATCTTCCTATTGAGATTCTACCATGAACCGCTCACAACTCCCACTGCTTGGAAGTATCTAGTCTAGTGCTCACCATGGCAACACAAGGCTTCCTACTCCTGATGAATCCAATACATAAGACCAAAAAATATTTTCTCCTCCATTATAGGATGCTCTTAGGAAGACAAATCACATTGTAATAAGTAGGGTAATTCCTTATTTTCCTATCTTTATGCATCTCCATCCTCAGTTTACTCCTCATACCACCTTCATTGCATCCTTGTCACTGAGCCATCACATCGATGATCATGTTGGGGTCTGCTTCCAACATGTCATCAACACATATAGCATCAAACTATACTAAACACTTTGAATCTCCATGAAATTACCATTGCATTCCTATCCACATGTCTACTTCACCTCATACAATCTTCAAACTACAAACCATCAACTCTTTACCTCATCATTATAGCCTTCTAGAATTAAGTTGTTCCTACTTTGAATAGAAACTGATGCACGTAGCACTCTTGATAGTAGTCAAAAAATAAGATAACATATAAGTTAATACCAAACTTCTCCTTATAACCTCTAGCTATCAACCATGCCCAAACATGGCACAAGTGGACCAAACACAGCTTCAGGGAAGTCATCATGCTACTCAATGCATCAATGCACTCACCAAGTTTTTGAGCCTCAAGAATGTATATGAAATTCATCATGATCTACCACATGTCCAAACACACAGCCTTCTCCTTTAGAGGACACTAGGTCTCACTTTATCTTCTTCATCTTCTCTTTCTACTACTTCAAATAGGTATAATGTCAGGTATTTATTATACCTTCTCTTTTGCATGGATTTTTCATTACTTGCAACATCTCAGGTAACATGTGGTCAGTAGGATACCAAATCATTCACCCCATTTTTTTTTTGATAACTACACTTTCTTGATTTTAAATCAATCCTGGAATTTGACTTGTTCTTTAAACTTCACCCTCTTACAGGCTTGCTTCCAACTAGCATCATATCACCTTGAGCAATCTCTGATGTTATTGAATCTTCACACATTCGATACAAGGAGACATAAGAATCTCCTTTTTTCACCACTAATAATCCTTTAGAAATTATGTATTTACCATTCCCAAAGGTATGAGAATACCCTAGGTCATCCATCCTCTTGATAGACATTAGATTCTTCTTCAAAATAGGGACATGATGCACATCCTTCAACATTATGATTTTACCATCATGCAACCTGATCTTTATATCCCTTTTTTCCATAATCTCTAATGGATGATCATCACCCATATAAATAGAATCTCCACTACATGGTTGGTAACCTATGAGCCAATCTCTATGTGAAGACATGTGAAAAGATGATCCTAAGTCCAACACCTAGACATTGTCACTTGATCTATTGCTACTGAGGCAAAAGCCTCATGTGATGTTCCTTCTTCTGAATCTGATCTATTGGCCTTCACTGAAGGTGGATTATGATTTCCATCCTTCTCCTCATTCTTCAAATTCCAAAAATCTTTTTGCAAGTGTCCTTGCTTTCCACAATGCCAACACTTGGGTCCTCTAGACTATGATCTAGATGGTGATCTTCCTCGAGTGCTCTTCTCACTAGATCTCCCTCTCACAGCTAAAGTTTCATTACTTGAGAATGCACCAGAAGATATTATTCTCATATTCTCTCCTAAAAATTTTGTAATCACATTTGATGAGGCCACCGATTTCTTACTTTTTTAGCCTCATCCATAATTAGTATATGTCTTTTTCCATATAAATCTCATAACTATCCATGACTTATGCAAATGAATGAAGTTATGATTTTGTATGTTCATTGATATATATATATATATATATATATATATATATATATATATATATATATATATATGTTATGTTATGAATTATTGATGTGACTTTATCTAATAACCATTTGAAGGGTCATGAAAGGCTGCAGAATCTTGCTAGGCCATATCTACTATAGACTACCCATAGAAATTGTAGGCTTCACCTACAGGTTATTCATAGCCATTACAGAGTACCTATAATAACTTTATGGTTCACTTACAGGTTGCTTGCAGCCACTATAGAATGCATGTAGTAACTATAGGCTTCACCTACAGGTTGCCTATAGCCATTATAGAATGCTCATAGTAACTGTAAGTTTCACCTACAAGTTACATATAACCATTGTAGAATACTCATAGCAACTATAGGATTTACCTATAGGTTGCCTATTGCTACAGCAAAGTGCCTGTAGCAACTATAGGCTTCACCTACAGGTTGCCCACAACCACTATGTAAAATATAGCTATTGATTGATCAGATCTTAAAGACACATCCAACTATCATTGTGAACTAAATGGATGATTGGAAAGAATCATAATTATTGTATGGATTCCCTACATGCAACAAAATATTAGATGTGTTGTCAAAGATGAGAAGAGAAAAAAATAAATAAAACAACAAAATAGTAGAACAAGTAACTTCAGTTACAAACCACTTGAAGGTTGACTAGGGTAGTTTCTAAGTATTTGTATTTTTTTCTTAGTTTAGTGTTTTTGGTTAAGAGTTAATAAATTACCTTCTATATTTAATGGCAAAACCTAGATCAAATTAGGAGTTAGTTAATTTGATTAGATAATAGTAGAAGTATTAAAATTGAAACATTGCACTTTGAATATTGTAACTTATTGTAGTAATATTTAGTTGCTACAAAATTGAGTAATGAGAAGGTTGATTTTTTAAGAAGTATATGAATTCTCTTGGAGAAGGATTGGAACTCAAGTCTAAATAAGGAAGGGCCCCCTCGGAAGGAGTTGTAGTGAAGATCTCGACTCTCCTTAACTTTAATGTATTATGTAAGTTAATTTTATTATTAGTTTGATTATATAAGTGTGATGCATGTGTGATTCATAAGTGTGAAGTAATTATGTCATAGTAGTTTCATAATATATGTTTAGTGAATTCGATATAAATTCATTGTATGGTAACCAAAAAATCAAGATGATTTCTGAATCAATAATACATATATAGTGCTGACATGCTTGAAAAGTGTACACACCCTAGGTTGATAATTAATGTTAATCAAACTCAAAAATTTGGAAATCACTAGATAATTAGTCTGTATAACATTTTAGCATCGTTATTAGGGAGGGTGTCAATTATTGTTTCTAAAATCAATAATTATTTAAAAAAAAATTGGTTAATGCATTGTTCTACCTAGCTAGATAAGTCGAGTGAGGAAACTATAGTGTCTTACGCCAGATGTCTAAGTTCTTGGACATATATCTCTAGCCAGGCAAGTCGAGTGAAGGCACTACAGTGTCTTATGCCATATGTCTAAGTTTTTGAAAGTAAACAGTGCATAAGTTACTTTGTTCATGTTTCTAGAATTTATTTCTTGCAAAAGTGATTTATTTTCTACAAAGTGTGCTTTTAATTTTTTTGATTTCATTTCCTACTTTCTAGGATATTTTCTTGCTTTCTAGGATAATTTTCCTGCTTTTATTTCTTGCTTTCTAGAATAATTTTTCTACTTTTAGTAGATAATTTTTATTGCTTTGTAGAAGTAAAATTTTAATTCCTATTGTTTTGATTTCCATACTCCTTTATTTTTGCATTATTTTTAATTAGTCTGAAACAACCTCTTGGAACACATGAAAAAAAACTAACCTTGTGAAGGAAGGGACATGATAGTTGAAGGAGTGGTATAATGTTTATGCAGAGAGAAAAAATTCTCGAGGGAGATTCCTACCAAACAAGTTACAAGTTGTTGTAGGCAAAGAACCATAAATACCTGCAACAACTAAGAATTTTGTTGAAGAATATACTATAAGCTAGAAGGCTCTTGAATAAGAGAACACTACAAACTGAAGGAGGTAGGTTGTAGAAGAAGCATTATTGGCTCTGAGAAAGGAAACAAAAGTAGAGAAAGTATTAGCTGAGCTGGTAAGAAGAAATGAATGAGAGGAATTACATGAACTAGACACTCTATAGAGTAATATATTTACAAGATTTTAGCAAGGATTTCTTGATCAAATCAAAAGAAGCTCAAGAGAATATTTAGACCCTTCATCTAGTAAAAAGATTGAGGATTAACAAATAAATGTTATTATCATGCTGACCAAGGGATTGATACAAAATTTGAGTATGAGATCCTGAGTACCTTTGGTATTCATATCACAAGAAAAACCATCATGAGAAAATAATGAGACATTGTGGATGACAATGGTACTCTAGACACAATTACTTTTGAATTTCCTATTCTAGATACAAAAGGTGTAACACAAATGAAAAACATTTCACCCTTAGCCTTGCCCAATTTTAGAGGCACATTATCAAAAGAATTGAATACATTCTTGTTCAAATTTGATATCCTCTATAGAAGTTATGACTACAAGCAGGATGCACAAAAATTGAAACTTTTTCCAACTACTCTCAAATACTCAACACTTTGCTGGTTCATGAGACTAGGTAGTAATTCAGTCCACACTTGGGAGGACATGAAAAATAAAATTTTGGACAAGTATTAGAATATGGAAGAGGGAGAAGTTATAGAAGAAATGACATCTTTAGGATGACTCAAGAAGGGGATGAATCCTTAGAAGACTATGTTGAATATTTCATGTTCAGTGTACAAAAATTCAATGAATGTGCACTTGAAAAAGAACCTTTAAAACTCATTTTCTTGAAAGGAATCAGAGAAGATTTTATGGAATCATTGGACCTAATAAGTGGAGGGGATATTTCCCACCTACCATTGTCAAATATCAAAGAGCTGAGCAAGAATTATTCTATATCTGCCATAAACAAAGTCAGGGGCAACAAGCTTCCATTTATGACTGCAAATGGCCTACCAAAAACTGAAGATAGTAACCTATTACAAGACATGAAATAAGATATCATTAGTCATTTGGCCATCTAACTAGACACCTACACCTAAGAAAAAATTAAGTAGATTTGGATCAAGCCTTGACCATTTACTGTCTAGACTGTAAGAAGAAAAAGATAGATTGTAGATGTCATGAAGTTTGGGTCAAAGTAGGTCACATCATAGTTGAAGAACTGGAAATAGTATAACTACATGCTATAAGAGGAGATGGTGACCAAGTTTTATATGTGGCGTAAAGAAGGCCATGGATATAATGACCATCTTATCAAGGTATGGGATAAAATCCACCTTTTACAAATTCTACATCCTTTAACTCATGATTTGCAAATACTACTCCCAATTAGACTACTCCTTGGATAACGTTCCACCACCTAATTTTAACTGGTAGCCACCTCAAGCAAGCTAACTCACCACCTCATGGAAACCTTCATAAAATTTATCCCTACCTTAGATACAATCTTGGTAACCACCCCAAGGCCCACCCTTCACAAACCAGTGGCAACAACCCTGGAGACCTAATCAGCTATGGGGAAACTCTCTAGGAGGATTCCCTCCACAAAAACAATAACAACCTCCTGCTCTTGTGCCTAATACACAAGCTACACCTAAGCCTAACTAGTTACTTTCCCAACCCATACAAAATCTTACAAATAAGTCAGTGTAACCCACATTCAATACTAAACTTGTTCAGTACTTGGCATACATAATGAACATCAATGAAGTTCACCTCCATTCAGAGAAAGTTATACCACCCCCAACACCACCCATAATAATGGAGTTAGATCATTAAACCCTAGAAGATCATGCTAAACTACCTCCATCACCACAAAAACTCTCTAAACTTATAAATAATGCTATGGATGAAACGACCCCACCATTTCTATAACGTCTCAACTCTCAATGTCATATAATTGAACCTAATTTTGATTTCATGGTACTGATAAAAAAAATTTGTATCAAAATCCCTCTATTCTAAGTCATCAAGGATGTACCCATATATTCCAAAGTTTTTAGAGACCTATATCTACAAAAATAAAGAAGGAAGAAAAAATATCCCAATACTATGCATGTGATCAACCAGCTAGTAGACATCATGCTAGAGAATAGCCTACCAAAGAAATATTCAAGTCTAGGATGCCCAGTAGTAATAGTCTAGATCCATGACCAGTAACTATCCAACACATTGATAGACCTTAGGGCTGTAATAAATGTAATGACAACAAAAACTATGCACAAACTAAAACTGAATAATATTCATCCCACATCTATAATGCTATAAATGGCTGACAGGTCTACAGTCAGACCATAAAGAATCATTGAAGTCCTTGTCATTATTGTAGATTCTTGAGATTATCTTACAGATTTCATTGTGCTATAACCTAAGTCTAATTTGAGTGGTTATCCTTATCCTAGGATGACCTTGGCTTGTCACAATTGATGCCTTCATTAGCTATAGTTCAGATAACATGATGATATCCAATGGCAACCACACTAAGAAGTTGGTCCTTTATCCCCCAGCACAACCAATTTTTACACCAGAGCATACATTATGGGCTAAAGAAGATAAGATAGATCAGCCTCCTTTGATTCTTATATTTACCATAAACCATGCATGCACATTGACTGATCAAGAAGAAGATACAATTCTCTCCAATGTTATTCAACATAATTATCAAATTCCTTCTACAGATCTCAACCACTTGTAATGTGTTAAGTGCCCATTTTTTAGCCTCTAGGAATTAGATAATTCTGATGCATTTATATAGGAAATATTCCACCAACTACTATCTCATGGCTGTAAACAAACTAGATCCATTAGCAATATAGAAATGATGAAATCACTCTCATAGTAAATTGAAATCTCTCTAGGAAAAACATTGCTAATTAATAACAAGTTAGAGTTAAATGAGGAAAATCACCTATTCAACATGTTGCATCCAAACCAACATGATTTTGCATGAGATTATGAGGATATGTAAGGAATCAACCTAGAAACATACACACATCATATCTACATTAAACAAGAGTACCAACCAATCAGACAGCCATAACGTAGGATGAATCTAGCTCTTTGAGAAATAGTCAAAGTGGAATTACAAAAACTCTTGACTGCTAGATTTATATATCCCATCTCAGATAGTGAATGGGTTTCACTATTGGTAATTATATCAAAGAAAAATAGAGAATGAAATGTATGCAAAGATGACAAGGAACTCAACACAAAAACCAAAAATGATCACTTTCCTCTACGTTTCATTGATCAAGAGTTAGACACACTAGTAGGGAAGAAATATTTTGCCTTTTTGGATGGCTTTAGTAGTTACAACTAGATTATAATTTCTCTTAAGGATCAAGAAAATACCACATTTACTTGTCCCTGGGGTACTTATGCTTATGTTGTATTACCCTTTGGGCTATGTAATGCTCTTGCAACATTCTAGAGGGCTATCTTGAGTATTTTTGTATATATGGCTAATAAATTTGTAGAAATCTATATGGATGACTTCCTTGTCTATAGAGAAACATTTGGTGAGTGCCTCAAAAACCTAGAAAAAGTGTTGCAATGCTGTCAAGAGCACCATCTATCTCTCAACCACAATAAATGCTATATGCTTATGACAGAAGGTATTATCTTAGGTTACCATGTATCTATTGAAGGAATTAATGTTGACCCTATAAAAATCAACATCATCAAAAATCTGCCCATTCTTAAAAAATAAAAAGATGTTAGGAGTTTTTTGGGACATGCTGGTTACTACAAGATATTCATCAATAATTTCAACAAAGTAGTAGCACCGTTATTCACCCTTCTAACTAAAGATGTTAAATTTCTCTAGACTCCTACCTATGATACAACCTTAAAATAATTGAATGAATTATTGACCACCACCCCTATTCTACATGGTTTTGATTAGAAGCTTCCTTTCCATATTCACACAGATGCTTTAGATACTGTCATAGGAGCTGTGCTCGGCCAAAAATAGGAAGCACTCAACTATGCCATATCTTTTGTAAGCAAGAACATACAAGAAACATGATTAAATTACACAGTTACTAAAAAAGAATTCTTGGTAATAGTTTATGTTATCAACAATTTCCCTCACTACATCATAGGGTATCAGATCCTTGTTCATATAGACCATGCAACCATTCGATACCTTATGAATAAACCATCTATTATAGCCAGAATGATAAGATGGATACTCTTATTAAAAAAATTTGATATCACCATTGTAGATATACTTGGTTGGGACAATATGGTGGTTGACTTTTTATCACACCTGTAATCCCCCAAAGAAGATACCATTGTAGATGACTCATTTCTAGATGAACACCTATTCTCTCTCACCCTTACCACACCTTGGTATGATTATATTGCTAACCAAATTGTAATAGGGGTACTTCTACAACACTTCCTCCCTAACAAAAGAGATCTTTGATTCACAAATTTTTTAGATATTCATGGTTGTCTAGATTTATTTTCTACACTGTACCTGACTCCATCCTTGAAAGATGTATCAAAGAATATGAAGTTCCAGATATTATTAAATCCTACCATGATGAACCATGTGGTATCCAATTTGCATCTAAGTGTACAATAGTCAAAGATGCAATAAGATATACTGCTCATTGTGATAGATGTCAGCATATGGGAAGACCCACATGTTCAGATAAAATGTTGTTGCAGCCCCAGATGGTTCTTGAACCATTCTAAAAGTGGGGCCTAGAATTTATAGGACCTTTTGATCCAAAATCCAACAAAAAAGAGTACATCCTTGTATGTAATGACTATGTCACTAAATGGGCAGAAGTAGAGGCTCTTACACACACTAGGGATGAGAAGGTAGTAACTTTCCTCTATGAAGAAATTTTCACAAGATATGGTGTGTCATGAGAAATAGTCATTGATTAAGGACCCTAATTCACTACTAACTTAATTACTACCTTAGTCCAAGAATATGAGATTGGGCATCAAAAATCAAATCCATATCATCCACAGTCTAATGGGCAGGTGGAAGTCACTAACAGGGAGTTAGAAAACATTTTGATAAAGATTGTTAGTATGTCTTGTAAGGTTTGGGAGGCTAGGCTTCCTAAAGATGTATGGGCTTATCAAATCACATGGAAGACCACTATAGGCTTCACTCATATGAGTTGGTCTATGAAAAGAAACCTGTCTTGCCAATTGAATTTGAGCACAAGACCTTACAGACCACTAGAACTTGGGATGGATATATCTGAAACATAGAAGGGAAGGATTCTACAATTGAATGCCTTAGATGAATATAGACAAAAAACATTATAGAATATAGAGCTTATACAATATTAGTAGATTGGATGGCATGACAAGTGTATTAAGACCAGACAGTTCCATATAGGAGATTGGGACCTTCTTTTTGACTCAAAATACAAGGATCATAAGGGTAAACTCTAGACCAGATGGATTGATCATTTTGAGATTGAGCATGTTTATGACAATGGAGTAGTACAAATCCAAACCATTAATCCAATAGGATTTCATCTACTGATCAATGGCCACAAATTCAAGTTATACAAAAATCCACTCACTTTGGAGGAGTTTACTAGACACATCTGCAAGTAATTACAAGGTCGATATAATGATTTGCTGGATAGGCATGCTACCTCACCAAAAAAAGGAGCACCAATCCACATTTAGATGAAGAAGGAGAGGAGGCAATCCTTTCCCTCCTTTGGTATGACAAATGAGACTTTTACCTATTCCTTGACCAGTCACCCTTCTAGGTGATTTGCAAGAACCTTGAATAAACATTCTACTATAAACAATAGTTAGAGTAAAAAAAAACCCAATAATGAAAAGCCATTCTTTAGGTGTTTTTGGCATCTTCTGGGTAAAAAAGCATCCTATTGGCTGCCTATATCTATAAAATGGGCCTAAGTAGAAAACTAGCTTACTAGCTATTTAGGGGTAAAAAAAGTGAAAAATAAAGAAGAGAAATGAAAATCATTTAGAGGACAAATGTTCATGTCACCATGGGTTTCTTATAGTTGCTATAGGCACCTTTGCCACTGAAGGTTTTACTCTAATTGCTATGAAATTTTTTTTAGCTACTACAGGTACTTTCTACAAAGTTGGACATTAAATTGTAGCTTGTTATGGGATTCACCTATAGCTGATGCAAGTACCTCCTCATGCCCATTCTCATATTTCTACAGAGCATGCAGGATAGATACTCCTAAAACTCTTACCTATGGCTTGGCTATTGACTTTTTGGCACTACATGAAAGTCATCAAACAACCTTATGGAAGAATGAAAGAGGATTGAAGCAATAAATGTCACATCTATTGCTTAGAACTACCCCTAACTACCAAGCTACAGATCCACAATAAAACATACACCTTCCCTCTCCATTTGGAAATGTTGTAGACCAGAATTTATGCCTACAAGGATACCCATGATTCATTTTCAATTTCTAGTCATTTTATGTAGATCATTTCATTGTGTTGACCAGTGAGATCTCAAATTTTTTTGGCACATAGGTCCCATGTTTGAAGACCCTACTAATTTCTACAACCAAGTCCGTCAGGCATAGAACTTGTAGAGCATAAATAACATCAAGATAATTATCAGTCAGTTCATGTAGAGGAAGGTCACTAAGCCACAACACCCTTAGCTACCCACTTTTAGGATCATCTAGCCCATCACTTAGATCCCCAACTTTTTAATAATCACCTTATAAAAGGAAAGCAATCATCTCTCATCAAAGTCTTAGACCCCTATTCTTATTCCATGTAGGCTGTCATACATCACATGCACATGAACTATGGGCATCATCAATGCCTAATCACCGGTGATCTCCTAATCACTCCATAAGCGGTCCACTTCTAGTTATAACTACCAACCCAATCATTGCATCCTATCAATCATTCACATACAAACACTTGCACGCCAACACACGTGTGACTCCTTGGCATCACCTTAGGAACATCGTTAATAAATACGTACATCATATATTTAATTATTGAAAGAATATTAATTATTTTAATATAGCACATTTGATATTAATAAGCATATCAAATCATGAATTATGTCATTCATTTAATGTACATCACATCACCTCTAAACTTATAATTATACTCCTAATAATGAACTAGTCTTATCCCTTCCTTCCTTTTCACTCCACATCACTTGAGGACATGTGACAACTCAAGTGGGGGGAGGATGATATGGGTTAAAACCCCATGCACTATGAGAACCCTGCGTATATAAATTAGATGCCATAATTTATAACCTACAACCTCACATCTAATTTTGTAGAACAAAACCCTGCTTTGCTATAGATAGATTTCCATAGGCCAAATAGAATGTGTTTCTATTTATTGGTTGAAAGGATTGATATATAAGTTTAACATAGAAATATGGGAGGTTCAGTTGTAAGGAGAAAACCCATAGATCATAGGAAACTTCAAGGAGGCCAAGCAAGTTGGGATGTCTTCAATAGAGCTAGTTGGACCATTTATTTTGAGAAGTTGCAACATTTTTCAGAGCCTCTTACTAGAGCATTTACAGGTTCCTTTGATGAAAACCAAGCCACTGTACATGGCATCACATTCCCGATCACTGAAGACTTGGTGAGCCAAGCAATTGGGCTGCCAAGTATGACATTAGTTTTGCCAAGAAAATAAAAGTCTGGTATTAAAGAAAGAAGGTGTGGAGAGACTTAGCTTACCTAAAACATGGAGAGAGATAACATCATACATCATCAGGTACATGACCTATGAAGGAAGGTATTCCCTCATTTACACTATTCAGTTAAAGTTTTTAAATTACTTAAGGCATAATAGAGCCATTAATGTTCCAAATTTCTTATGGAATATTTTGAAAAGGATGTCCAAAGAGTATCAGAAGGGTATTAAAACAACCCTATCCCATCACTGCCTAATATGGATTATAACTAAACAAAGAATAAACTCTATCAAACCTGACCTAAGTTGGGAATAATTTGTAGCCCTAGAAAATAATGAACCTTAGAAAGAAGAGGGCATTTATGAGAAGAAATTCCCTGAGGAGTAGGCCCAACAAACTGTACAAGAAGATTTTGGGGGCACTAGTGCTACTAGTAAGCCCATAACTATTGAGGGTCCATATAAGACTACTACGTGAAAGAAAAAGAGAATAAAAGTGGGCCTACCTCTTAACATAGAGGAGAAAAACCCTCACATTATTTCCTCACCATAGATTGATTCCTCCACATTATTTCCTCACCACAGATTTGTTCCTCCACATTATCTCTTTATGGACAAGAAGAAGTTCTCCTATCAACTGTTGCACAAGAAAAACAAATTCCATCAGTCACCCCTCCTAAAAGGAAAATAAAAACCAAAGGGAAGAAACCCATGGTATCAAAAATAAGGAGACCTCCTCCTAGGAGATCTCAAAGAGTGAAGAAACAAAAGACCACTACAACTTCCCTAACCATAGATATTAGTGGTGATGAAAAACCAAAGGAGCCTAAGGTTAGGAAGACCCCTGATGGGTTTAAAATAGAAGAATGGTCTACTGATGAGGAATATACTAAGGCAAAAGAAGAAACACATTCACCTTCACCATCTAGATTCACTGAGGAGGACATTACTCTCCTCAGAAACATTGGGTACATAGAAGAAGAATTGAGAATGGCAAAGCAACATGTAGTAGAAGAGAAATTGGTTGAAGAAGAAACTATGGACAAAGGAGTAGAACAAGAAATACTTCCTCATACCTAAGAGTTTCAGACATTGGAACAAGCTTTGAAGAAAATATACATACTTAGAAATGAGATAACAAAACTGAAAGGAAAGAGAAGCATTAAAACACTTCTGGAGGCAACAGAGTTTGTAGAGCCTTTTATGGATAGAAAAAAAGTATTGGAGGAACTTGCAATAGCTTCACTAGAGGAACCTATAGCATCCTCATTTACCTTATCCATAGAAGCACCTACAGTAAATTATGTACTAGATTTGGTACCTTTCTGTGATAGATTTCCTCCTCCATTGCCCACTACACCAACACCTACAATAGAAGAGGTTATTGATGTGGATTTCTTAGCCACTACGCCACTGGAGATTGATGATCTTTTGATTTTTTTGAAGGAAAAATTTAGTAATAATGAAGCCTACCATAAAGAATTGGTGTAGAGATTCAAGGGATATGTTGAATTAAAATAAAAACATGATGAATTACAAGAAAAATTAGAATTTGATGAATTTAAGATCAGATATCTGAAGGAAAATATTAGTGAAATGCATGAAACTACTAAAATATTAATGGAGTGTATATCAACTTCTAGGGTGTATGATATGTACTTAGAAGAAAGATGAATTAAATTCAGGTATGAAAAGATTTATAATGATCAATCTTGCATGGTTTGTGACCCAAAATCTTTCATTGAAGAATATAGACATGTTGATCCTGATCTCCAAGCTCAGCTAAGTGAGTTATACATCCACCAATATGTTGTACCTAGTGATACAAAATGGAATCCAAACATCTATTTGAGGGATGTCCTATTAAATGTATTTTCATCATATGTTCTGAATGAAATAGGAAGAAGGAAAAAAGGGAAGAATATCAAGTAAAAGAAAAAGAAGCTACCTTGGTGATCAAGAGTGAATCAAGAGATCTAGATGCTGTAATAGATAAATGGATCTCCTTTATGAACACAAACACTCCACAAGAATGGGTTGTCAGAAAGCAGGTAGAAGTCCAAAACCACTATTTAAGTCTTATGGAAAGAGATGGTAAGCAAATTTTTGTTGCTTTGTCTCACAGATGGGCAAAACTCTTGGATGCTTTGAAAAGAAAGGAACCTTACTCCCATCAAAACCTTAGGGAGGCCATCCACAGAGTATACTTATATATTGAACTTGTTAGGAAGTGGAGAATACAATGGTTGGGATTGATGTTTCAACCCCCTATATTCTAGTTCCCCATTCCTGAATGGGAAGGAAATGTTCCAACTGACAGAGAGGTTGAGAAGAAAAGATGGGAATGCATTGAGAATGCCCTGATCCCCTAGGTTTTTACATCCTTGAAGGGTCAGGTTGCCCTGAACCCCTAGAATTTAGGAAATTTTATGGTTTTAGAATGCAACCAAGGCTTGCTCAAGGTCGAGCAAGAGGTTAAGTAGGGGGGATTGATGAGGCCACCAATTTCTTACTTTTTTGGCCTCATCCATGCTTAATATATGTCTTTTTCCATGTAAACCCCATAACTATCTATGACTTATGTAAATGAATGAATGAAGTTATGATTTTGTATGTATATTGATGTATATATATGTAATGTTATGAATTATTGATGTTTTTTCCTTGATTGAATTATATTGGTGTGACTTTATCTAATAAGCATTTGAAGGGGCATGAAAGGCTGCAAAATCTTGCTAGGCCATAGCTACTATAGGCTGCCCATAGCAACTATAGGCTTCACATATAGGTTACCCATAGCCACTATAGAGTGCCTGCATCAACTGTAGGATTCACCTACAGGTTTCCTATAGCCATTATAGAATACCCACAACAACTATAGGCTTCACCTACAAGTTTCTTTTACCCACTACAGAATGCTCACAACAACTGTAGGCTTCGCCTACAGGTTACATGTAGCCACTATAGAATGCTCACATAAACTATAAGCTTCACCTATAGGTTGCCTATAGACACTACAAATTTTCCATAGTAACTACAAGCTTCACCTACAGGTTTTCCATAACCACTATGTAAAATAGATCTATTGATTGATCAAATCTTAAAGACACATCTAGCTGTCATTGGGAATTGAATGGATGGTTGAAAAGAATCATAGTTGTTGTATAGATTCATTACATGCAAGGAAATATTAGATGTGATAACAAATATGAGAAGAGACAAAAATAAATAAAACAACAAAATCTTATACCTTGTCTTTAACCCAGTCAAGCCTAAAACAAATGACTTCGGTTACTAACCACTTGAAGGTTGACTGGGGTAGTTTTTAAGTATTTGTATTTTTTTTCCTAGTTTGATGTTTTCAGTTAAGATTTAATAAACTAACTTCTATATTTAATGGCAGAACCTAGATCAAATTAAGAGTTAGTTAATTTGAATAGATAATAATAGAAGTATTGGAATTATAGCATTGTACTCTGAATATTGTAACTTCATGTAGTAATCTTTAGTTGCTACAAAATTGAGTAATGAGAAGGTTGATTTTGTAAGAAGTTTATGAATTCTCTCAGAGAAGGATTGGAACTCAAGTCTGAACAAGGAAGGGCCCTCTCAAAAGGAGTTATAATGAAGATCCTAACCCTCCTTAAATTTAATGTATTGTGTAACTTTATTTTATTATTAGTTTGACTATATAAGTGTGATTCATTTGTGATTCATAAGTGTGAAGTAATTCTATAATTTTGTCATAGTAGTTTCATAATATATCTATCTGGTGAATTCAACATAAATTCATTGTACTAAAACTAGAAAAACAAGATGATTTTTGAATCAATAATGCATATATAGTGCTAACATCCTTGAAAATTGTACACACCCTGGGTTGATAATTAAAGTTAATTAGACTTAAGAATCTAGCAATCATTGGGTAATTAGTTTGCACAACAACATCATCAAACTTAAGTGTTGTTGATGATGAATTATTGATGGTTAATACCACATGATCCCAACTATCTACTAGTGAGCACAATAAAGTGACAGCCTTGTCTTCATCCTCCATCTTCACATTGATGGAGACTAACTTGCTGACAACAATGTTGAACTCGTTCAAGTAAGCATCGATGGATGAAATCTCCTTCATTCTCAAACTATACAGCTACTTCTTCAAGAATACTTTATTTATTGTTGACTTTGTCTAGTATAGGCTATTTAAATTCTCATATAAATCTTTTATGTTCTTATCCTCAAAAACATTAAATAACATAGAATCTACAAGGCATAGGCAGATGGTAGAAACTGCCTTTCTATCCATCTTGTTCCAATATTCATCTATCATACTACTTGGTTTACTTGAAATACCATTCAAGGCTAGAGTTTGGTCACTCTTCACCAAGGTATCCTCCACCTTCAACTTCCACTGGAAGAAATTTCTACCATCAAACTTCTCTACTTTAAATATGGTTACTCCACCCATCATTGTGTTAGCTCCCACTTGCACAAAATTCCCTAGCTCAACAAAAACTACTAACAAAAGAGTTTTTTAAAGAGCCTAACTCTTATACCAAATGTTAGTAAAAACTATCCTAAATAAATATGTGAAAGTATAAAAATGCAAAAATAAACAAACTATAAAAAATCAATGACACAGAAGACAACACATTACACAAGTAGATAACATGGAAACCTTGTTAAGTGCAAGGAAAAACCACAAGAAAAATGGCAATTGTATCCTTCTATTAACTTCAAAATCAACCTCTCTAAAAAATATTCTCTTCAACACACTCTTATTTCAATGCTTCTCACAAGAATTTAAGCTTTACAAAGCTTTTTAGCAAACTAGAAAAATACAAGCTTATTTTATCAACCTTCAAGTATATTTATACATAAAAGAGTGCCATTTCTTTATAGATTATAAATAGAGAGAAAAAAATTAAGGATGAATAAAGAGGAGAGAGAGTAAATTGATCCACCCTCCATGTAGACACACTATTCATGAATAGGAGATATTGTCCCCCTCACATGTTTGGTCAAAAGATGTTCCCACTTTTGACTTGAGGATCTCACCTCCATGTGACTCAAACATGTTGTCTCTACTTCACATGTGACTCTAGTCAAGCATAGTGTTCAATGTACCTAAAACCCATGTGCACTCACATGAGTCAAAATATGACTAAATCATCTTTTTGACTCCAACCAAAAGGGTCCATAGACAAATGTGCCCCACAAGCACATGGGTGAAGATGTTTGTTCCCACATGCCTCCAAAAGTCACCCATCATAGAAATTCATCCCATTTCTCTCTTAATATTTTATTCAATAAAATATTTCATGTGGACCATGCCATATCCACAAAAATCCACCTCATTCACCAAGACATTGCCACCTCATCACATGAATAGTGATGGTGAATAGTAACTATGAATAGTGACTTCTCATTCTAACAATCAATAGTCAATAGAATTTTTTTAAATAAGGTACTCAAATTATTAATCACCATAGTATACATAAAATCTAAGATAAAAACCTTGAAATTAATATTTATCTATAGTTTCTTAGATAGATATTTCTAAGATTTATATATACTAATATATGTAAAAATACCATTTGGATTGATGAATGTATGAGCTACTTTCCAAATAACTATGGATTATGCATTTAGAGATAGTAATGTAGAGTTTCATCATCATCTACTTTGATGACTTGACATTAGTTTTCAATTTTAGTGCAGATTTTATTGTCATCCACTTTAATGAATTGAAAATATTCTTCAAGAAGGTCGACCACCATCCTAAACATTTGAGACATGTATTCAAAATATCTAAAAATAACAATATTTATCTTAACCCTAGAATGTTTTTTGGGAGTTATTAAAAAAAATTACTTAGCAACATATTATGTAAAGAAGGAATTACAATTAATTTAGAAACTATGGCCACGATAAAATTAGTCCAAATACCCCTACACAAAAAGGGAATTTAATCTTTTTTAAAAAAAATCTTCCATAGGTGTGTTCCCAATTTTGTTTAACTAACCAAAGAGATCATCATCAAGCTTTAAAAAAGCTAATGAGATAAAGTGTAATGAGGAAGCAAAGTGATCCTTTAAACACATTAAAGATGCCTTAGAAAAAAGCTCCATTCTTATTAGTCAAGATTATGGAAAAAATGAGACTTTTTCTCTATTTGTTAGAGTATATTATTCCCATGCTTACTAGGTTCTAGATAGTTTTTTGTCTTTTCCTAGTTTTGTCCTTTGTGTAGATTTATCCCACATTGGTTAGTTATACTTGTTTCTTATTTTTCATTGCCTACTTATGAAAGGTTTATCTATTGTACTTGCATGTCTTATTTTGAATATCATATGATTTGTCTTGTCTTTGCATTTCATCCTTATAGCCTCTTGTGATGTTTTTATTGTGAATGCTTTAGATTCATGGGTTCTTGGAATGGTCTTATTTCTCATTCCTTATATGGTATCAAATCCTTGAAGGATTACAACCATTCTTGTATTTATTGCATTTTTAGTCAATTATATAGACCTCAAAACTATTCTATATTCAACATCCTATATTGGTGCATTAGAGCATTGGAGCATTGAGAGTTGGAGGGAGATATTCTTGTTCTCATTCCATTCTTCCAAGTCAGGGTTGGAATTAGTGATTGTCACCATCTACTATATTTTTTGTCTGGTGCATTAGAGAGGATAAGATATGCACTTTGTGGAATACGTTGGATATTAGCATAAGTGCATTGGAAGATCTTTTTGTTTACAAATATGTTTTGTATTCCTTTGGTGTCATCTGCTATCCTATTTTTTTTGGTGCATTGGAGGTGGCATTGTATCTTCTTATATCATTTTAATTTTCTTCTACATTGAAGCATTAGAGGGTAATTATATTTGTTGTTTGTTAAGTTAGGTGGCATTATTTTTTACCTACATAGAGATTCTTAGTTGCCTCTCCTCCCAAGTTTGTGTTGGAAGGGAACTACTCTTTTTTAGCATTGGAATTTGGATTTTAGAAAGAAGTCTCATAGCTTGGATTAATATCCAATTCCATATCATTTCTTTCTCAATCTGCAAGTTCTTTTCTCTCTCTCCTCCTCTAGTCTACATTTGCCTCTCCTATCATCTCTTTGATTAGAGCACTGCACTTAGAAGGTTTTTTTTTTGTTTGAAAAATTGTTTATTTTATGTTGGCATCCCTTTTTTGAGTATTGCAGGGCATATGTTGAGAGAATTGGACACCATCTTTTGGAGTGTTTTAGGGTCTATGTGGAAGTGTTGGAGGTCTTCATGGAAGGAAGATCAGTGTGTTGTTTGGAGCATTGGGTCTATGTGAAGGTGCATTAGAGGTGTGTGGAGGCATCACTCTTCCCCCTCTCCTTGGCATCCCATATTTCTGCTCAGACCAAGATACTCTTGAAGGCACATACCTCGGCTTAAGACACATGACAATAGTAATCCACTTGTTATCCTCTTCAAAAAAATTATTTTATTCATTGTTTACTTTTAATAGATGTATTTTTACTTTAAGAGGAAGCATATTTCACTTGAACATGTATAAGGGTCATCGATAGATTATTTTTTCACTTTGGTTGGCTTGAGGATGTTTTCAGTGAAATTATAGTTCCAATGAGTGGTTGGAAGACTAGGTTCATTACCAATTTGGTCATAAAATAGAATGTGCCATAGAACATGTTGTGAAATCTAGCCAGCCATCCAAATGATATTCAAAATAGTGGTCGAAAATGATCTATGGTCCATCTAAGATTAAATGCACTTTCCACCTCAACTAGGTGCTTTTGAGAAGGTGGCCCCCATTCATTAGCATTGAATGGGGCATGGAATCCTTATCACCACCACCAATTGTCTTCCCATGTGTTTAATGGAGATTCCCATTGTAAGAATCTCTTACACCTCTATTTATGTGTATAGTCATGTAACAATAGATGTACACCATTTAATATTAAATTTGGTATTTATTTGATCCTTAAGTTTGTTTGTTTGGAGAATTTAGATTAAAATATTTTGATTATATAATAGAATTTTGAAAGATTATTTTGAACCCAACAAATTGGTGTAGTTATATTCCCATATGTTTAATGGAGATTCCCATTGTAAAGAATCTCTTCCACCTCTATTTATGTGTATACTCATGAAACAATAGATGAACACCATTTAATATTAAATTTGGTGTTTACTTGACAATCATTTAATTTTTTTCTTTTTTTTTTGAGAGAATTCAATTGAAAAAATTATAATATTTTGGTCATATCATAAAATTTAGAAAGATTCTTTTGAGTCCAATATATTAGTATAGTTAAATAGATATCATTGTCACTAGCGAATGTGAAATTGAAGAAGAAGATAATGGAATCATTAATAAATGTGGTATGTGAAAAATTCAAGATAAAAACCTTGAAATTTATCCCTAAGTATATTTTAAAGAGGTGGTGAGGGGAATATAAATTTGATGGATAAACAATTAATGAAAAACTTAAATTTTATGTTCATTTTATTGTCATTTAGAATTTATATTTTTTGATTTGAGAAGTTAATTGAAAAATCATATTATCTTGGCCATATGGTAGAGTTTGGAGCCCATTTTTTCCCATAATTTCTTCTCAAACTCAACACATTGATATAGTTAGATTGATGATATTTATCAGTGTTAGGAAAAACTATCCTAAAGAAACATGTGCAAGTATAACAATGTATAAATAAACAAGCTATAAAAAATCAATGACACAAAATATAACACATTACACAAGTATATAATATGGAAACCTTGATAAGTGTAAGGAAAAACCATGAGGAAAATGGCACATGTATCCTTATATTAACTTCAAAATCAACCTCTCCAATAAAGCTCCTCTTCAACACAGTCTTCTTTCAATATTTCTCACAAGCATCAAGCTTTACAAAGATTTTTAGCAAACTATATTAATAAATAAGAGAGGGTCATTTATTTATAGATTAAAAATGGAGAAAAAATAATTAAGGTTGAATAAATAAGGAAGAGAGGAAATTATGCCACCATCCATGTGGCCACACTATTCATGAATAAGAGACATTATCCCCCTCACTTGCTTGGTCAAGAGATGCTCCCACTTTTGACTTGAGGATCCGACCTCCATGTGACTCAAACATATTGTCCCTAATTCACATGTGACTCTAATCAAGCACAGTGGTCAATGTCCCTATAACCCATGTGTGCTCACATTAGTCAAAATTTGCCTAAATCATATTTTTGACTCTAACCAAAAGGGCCATAGATAAATGCATCCCATAAGCACATGGGTGAAGATGATTGTTTCTACATGCCTCCAAAAGTCACCCATCATATAAATTCATCCCATTTATCTCTCTTAATATTTTATTCAATAACAAATTTTATATGGACCATGCCACATCAATAAAGAACCACCTCATTCACCCAGTCACTGCCAACTCACCACATGAATAGTGATGGTGAATAGTACTATGAATAGTGACTTCACATCCTAACATTCTCCCACTTAAAGTTAATATGCATAGGTTTTTACACACCTATGTATTCTTCCATCTAGTTGCCAACCATGCCCTCTATTGCCCTGACATAAACCTAGTAGAAGTTTTGTTGCACTACTAAAACTTCTTTGTCCTGACTAGATTTGTCAACATCTACTCCTCCATAGTAGATTGAAATACCTAAAGTGATTCTTAACTTCTACACACATCAAACAATACTCCTATTAGGATTCTTCCATGAACCACTCACAACTACCACTACTTGGAAGTATCCGATCTAGTGCTCACCATGGAGACACGAGGCTTCCTACTCCTGATGAATCCAATACATAGGACAAAAAATGTCTTCTCTTCCATTATAAGACACTCTTAGGAAGATAACTCACACTAACATAATTAGGGTACTTCTTCACTTTCATATCCTTATGCATCTCCATCCTTAGTTTGCTCCTCATACCACCTTCATCATGTCTTTGTCACTGAGCCATCACACCAATGATCATGTTGAGTCCTACTTCTAACATGTCATCAACACATATAACATCAACCTCTACTAAACAATATGGCTCTCATTGAAGGTGCCATTGTACTCCCATCCACACATCTGCTTCACCTCATATTGTCTTCAAACTATAAACCATCAATTATTTACCTCATCCTTATAGCCTTTTGGCTACTCTATCTCTTCTAGACAGATCACCATGTAGGAATTAATCTACTCCTACTCTGAATAGTAACCAGTGCATGTATCACTCTTGATAGTAGTAAAAAAATAAGATGAAATAGAAGTCAATACCAAATTTCTCCTCATAGCCTCTAGCTATCAACCATGCCCAAACATGGCACAAGTGAACCAATCACAGCTCTAAATAAGTCATCACGTGACTTGGTGCATTAATGCACCTACCATGTTTATGAGCCTCAAGAATGAATCTAAAATGCATCACACTCTATCACATGTACAAACACATAATCTTCTCATTTTGGGAACACTAGGTCTCACTTGTCTTCTTCATCTTCTCTTTTCACTACTTCAAAAAGGTACAATGTCAGGTATCTATTATACCTCCTCTTTTACATGGATTTTCTATCATCTGTAATATCTCAGCTAACAACATGTGGTTAGTAGGATACCACATCATTCAACCCTTCTTATTTGTTGATAAAAACTACATTTTCTTAATTTTAAATCAAGATTGGACTTTGACTTGTGATTTCAACTTCACCCTCTTATAGGGCTTGCTTCCAACTAGCATCACATCACCATGAGCAATCTCTAATGTTGTTGAATCTTCATATAGTCGATACAAGGATCCATAATATTATCCTTTTACCACCACTAGGTATTATTTAGAAATTATGCATTTACCATTCCCAAAGGTAAAAGAATACCCTAGATCATCCATTCTTTTGATGGATATCAGATTCTTCTTCATAATAGGAACATGATGCACATCGTTCAACATTCTCATTTTACCATCATGCAATCTGATCCTTATATACCCTCTTCCCATAATCTCTAATGGATGATCATCACCTATATAAAAGGAATTTCCACTACATGGCTAGTAATTCATGAACCAATATATATATATATATATAGACATGTGAAAAGATGTTCCTAAGTCCAACACCCAAGCATTGTCACTTGATCTACTTCTACTGAGGCAAAAAGCCCAATGTGATGTCCCTTCCTTTGAATCTTTTGTACTGGACTTAGCTGAAGGTGGATTTTGATTTCCATCCTTCTTATCATTCTTCAAATGCCAACAAGCCCTCTACAAGTGTCATTACTTTTCACAATGCTAACACCTAGTCTTCAACTTGGGTCCTCTAGACTATGATCTAGACACTAATATTCATTGAGTGCTCTTCTCACTATATCTCCCTCTCAAAACTAAAGCTTCATTACTTGAGGATGCACCAAAAGACATTCTTCTCATCTGCTCTCTAAGTCATGCTCCAACCACATCATCAAACTTAAGATTTGTTGTTGATGAATTATTGATGGTCATTACCACATGATCCTAGCTATTTGGTAGTAATCATAATAAGGTGATAGCCTTGTCTTCATCCTCCATCTTCACATTGATGGGGACTAGCTTGATGATAGTAGTGTTGAACTCGTTCAAGTGAGCAGCAATGTATGAACTCTCATTCATCCTCAAACTATACAGCTGCTTCTTCAAGAATACTTTATTTGTAGCTGACTTCATCTAGTATAGGTTGTTCAACTTCTCCCATAATTTTTTTTTGGTCTTCTCCTCAACAACATTAAATAACACAAAATTTGCAAGACATAGATGGATGGTAGAAACTACCTTTTTATCCATCTTATTCCAATCTTCATCTATCATATGATTGGGTTTACTTACAAGACCCTTAAAGGATAGATTTTGGTCATTCTTCACCAAAATATCCTCCATGTTCAACTTACATAAGGATAAATTTATACCATCAAACTTCTCTAGTTCAAATTTGGTTACTCCTCCTATCATTGTGTTAGCTCCCACTTGCACAAAATTTCCTAGCTCAATAGAAAACACTCACACAAGAGTTTTTCAAAGATCCTAGATTTGATACTAGATGTTAGGAAAAACTATCCTAAATAAACATGTGCAAGTATAACACTTCATAAATAAACAAGATATAAACAATCAATGACACAAAAGTTAACACATTATACAAGTAGATGATGTGGAAACTTTGCTAAGTGCAACAAAAAACCATGGGGAAAATGTTAACTGTATCCTTTTATTACCTTCTTAATCAACCTCTCCAACAAAGCTCCTCTTCAAAACACTCTTATTTCAATTCTTATCATAAGCAATCAAGCTTTACAAAGCATTTTATCAAAATAGAAAAATATAAGCTTATTTTCTCAAGCTTCAACTATTTTAATATATTAGAGAGTGTCATTTATTTATAGATTACAAATGGAGAGAAAAAAATTAAGGATGGATAAATAAGAGAGAGATGAAATTGTGCCACCCTCCTTGTGGACACAATATTCATGAATAGGAGATATTTTCCCCTTCACATACTTGGTCAAAAGATGCTCCCACTTTTGACTTGAGGATCCCACCTCCATGTGACTCAAGCATGTTGTCCCTAATTCACATGTGATTCTAGTCAAGCATAGTGGTCAACATCCCTACAACACATGTACACTCACATGAGTCAAAATATGCCTCAATCATATTTTTGACTCTAACCAAAAGGGCCCATAGATAAATTCACCCCAAAAGCACATGGGTGAAGATGTTTGTTCCCACATGCCTCCAAAAGTCACCCATCATAGAAATTCATCAAATTTCTCTCTCTTAATCTTTTATTCAATAAAAAATTTCATGTGGACCATGACACATCTACAAAGAGCCACCTCATTCACTTAGTCACGACCAACTCACACTATCACCTCATCACATGAATAGTGATGGTGAATAGTAACTATGAATAGTGACTTCACATCTTAACAATCAGTAGTCAATGGAATTTTTTTAAATAAGGTACTCAAATTATTAATCAACATAGTATACAAAAAATCTAAGATAAAAAATTTGAAATTAATATTTATCGATAGTTTCTTAGATAGATATTTCTAAGATTTATATATACTAATATATGTAAAAAAACCATTTAGCTTGATGAATGTATGAACTACTTTCCAAATAACTATGGATTATGCATTTAGAGATATTAATGTAGAGTTTCATTATCATCTAATTTGATGAGACATTAGTTTTAGATTACAGTGCAGAGTTTATTATCATCTACTTTGATGAATTGAAAATATTCTTCAAGAAAGTTGACCACCATCCTAAACATTTTAGACATGTATTCGAAATATCTAAAAATAACAATATTTATCTTAACTCTAAAATGTTTTTTGGGAGCTATTCAGAAAAAATTGCTCAATAACATAGTATGTAAAGAAGGAATTAACATTAATCCATAAACTATGGCCATGATAAAATTAGTCAAAATACCCATACAAAAAAAGGGAATTTAATATTTCTTAGAATAAAAATCCTCCATAGGTGTGTTCCCAATTTTTTTGAACTAACCAAAGAGATCACCATCAAGCTTAAAAAATCCAATGAGATAAAGTGGAATGAGGAAGCAAAGTGATCCTTTAAACACATTAAATATGCCTTATAAAAAACATCCATACTTATTAGTCGATATTATGGGAAAAATGAGACTTTTTCTCTATCTGTTAGAAAATATTATTCTCATGCTTACTAGGTTCTAGATAGTTTTTTGTCTTTTCCTAGTTTTGTCCTTTGTGTAGATTTATCCCACATTTGTTAATTAGACATTTTTTAATATTTTTTCTTGCCTACTTATGCAAGGTCTCTCCATTATACTTGTATGTCTTATTATACATATCATATGATTTGCCTTGTCTTTTCATTTCATCCTTGTAGCCTCTTGTGATGTTTTTGTTGTGAATGCTTCAAATTCATGGGTTCTTGGAATGGTCTTATTTCTCATTCCTTATATGGTATCAAAGCCTTGAAGGATTACAACCATCCTTTTATTTGTTTCATTTTTTTGATAATTATATAGACCTTAACACTATTTTGTATTTGTCATCCTCTACTAGTGCACTGGTGTGTTGGAGCGTTGAGAGTTAGAGGGAGATATTCTTGTTCTCATTCCATTCTTCCCATGTTAGGGTTGGCATTGGTGATTGACACCATCTGCTATCCTTTTTTTTTGGTGCGTTGGAAAGGATACAATCTACTCTTTGTGGACTACATTAGAGACTAGCATAAGTGTGTTAGAAGATCCTTTTGTTTTCAGATTTGTTTTATATTCCTTTAGTGTCATTTGCTTTCCTATTTTTTTTTGGTGCATTAGAGGTGGTGTTCTATCTTTCTAAAATATTTTAATTTTTTTCTATGTTGAAGCATTGGAGGATAGTTTAATTTGTTGTTTGTTGAGTTCGGTGGTGTTCCTTTTGATTTAATTGGAGATTCCTAGTGCCTCTCCTCCCAGGTCTACATTGGAAGGGAAATACTATTTTTTTAGTGTTAAAGTTTGAAGGTCAGTATAAAGTCTTACAACCTAGTTAAATATCTAGCCCCTCATCATTTCTCTCCCAGCTTGCAAGTTCATTTTTCTCTCTCATCCTCTAGTCTACATTTTCCTCTCCTATCACTACTTTGATTAGAGGACTGCACTCAAGAAGGTTTTATTTTTGTTTGCAAAAATGGTTTGTTTTCCCTTGGCATTCCTTTTTTGAGCATTACAGGGCCTATGTTGAGATCATTAGAGGTCCTTTTTTGGAGTGTTTTAGGATCTATGTGGACGTGTTGGAGGTCTACATGGAAGGAATATTAGTGTGTTATTTGGAGCATTGGGTCTACGTGAAGGTGAATTGAGGTGCATGGAAGGATCACTCTTCCCCCTCTTCATGGTGTCCCATATTTTTGATCAGACAAGGAGACTCTTGGAGGCACCTACCTAGGCTTAAGATACTTGAGAATAGTAATCCACTTGTTATCCTTTTTAAAACAATTACTTTATTAATTGTTTATATTTAACAGATGCATTTTTATTTTAAAAGGAAGCATCTTTAACTTGCACATGCATACAGGTCACCGATAGATTATTTTTTCACTTTGGTTGGCTTGAGGATGTCTGTAGTCGAATTATGGTTCCAATGAGTGGTTGGAAGACTAGGTTCATTACCAATTTAGTCACAAAAATTAGCTTGTAGTGTATTTGTTATTACTTTTGACCCATTTATGGGAATTCATAAAGCTTATAACTTTTGAATCGTAACTTGAAATCGAGTTAATTTTTTTTTAAAGTGTATGGTTTTCAATTATATATTCATTGGTGTCATTTATTTGTAAAAATTCACTATTTTTATAAAGTTTCAATTTTTTTTGGGGGGGCATAATAAAAATCTTTGTGGGGTTGTCTCAGTGTTGATTTATGCACCCTTTTTGCATTCTTTCTACTCTTTGGTGTTTTGATAGCATGTCTTCTTACTTTATTTTAGATCAATGTGAGTATTTTAATACACATAATTACTATACATGGAGACCTATAATAGAAACAATCATTAAGTTTAAAGGATTATGGTCCCTACTGAATGAAATTTAACCATAGTTCACTAGAGAATATGAAAATTCTCAACACCAATGTAAATTTGAAGAATGTATGGATTTAATTGGGGGTTATGTGAGTGATTTTATTTTATTTTAGTTAGATGGATGTGATTATCCACTCAAAATATGGGCTAAACTAAAGGATTTATTTGGGAAAGTAGATCATATGAGAGCCATGCAACTTGAGGTCAAGATTACTTCTCTCAATCCTAAATATTTTCTTTCTATTGTAGACTATCTCACTAAGTTTAAAAACTTGTTGACATAATTGAAGGGGAGTGGACAAGATAAGAAAGATGAAGAGTGTGTGTACTTGATTCTATCTAAGTTAAAAGGTCCATTCCAAATATTTGCTTATACCTTTTTCTCTAGCATGGATGGCTGAGGTGCCACATTTTAAATACCTAATTTCAATTTGTTTTGTGAAAGACTTACTAGGGAGGAATCCAAATGTCTCACCTTGAGTCTTCCACCTCTCAAAAATCATTAGTAGTATCTAATCCTAATAACAAGGGGAAATAACAGAGTAAATAAAAGAACACTCCTCCTCCATCTCAAAGTGCCCCTAAACTCAATAACTCTAAACCCAAGTCGTCTTCCAAATCCAAGAATAAGTTTAGCCTTTCATGCTATTTTTATGGGGGGAATGGTCATGAAGAATCTAGGTGTTTAAAGATAATTCAAGCCTTGGAGGATGCAATCAAAAAGCACAAGATTTTTATCTCCACTCCACCCAATGAATATGACAAAACACTTAATGTTGTTGGGAGATCTCAGTCACCTATTTCAAACAGTTGGGTCATATATTCTAGTAGTTCTAAACAATACTTCTTCCAAGGAGTCTTGTATCTCTTGGTTTGAGTTCTACTTCCAACATTGAGGTTGGATATTCTTCCTTTATTTCTTTTAAAGGAAAGGGTGATATATAGCTTGATGGTGGTTGCATCAATTATGTACTATATATCCTTGACATCACTACAATTTTCTTGTTATTTATCAAATTTATTATTTTGGTTAGGGTAAGATAGTAACTTTTCTATAGCCTTAACCATTGGAGTGTCTAGGTATATGTATAACCAACTTGTGGATTACACAACCCTTTTGCATATTATTTTACATTTCTCTATGCACTCATATTCTTAGTAAGTCAGCCTATGGGTTGTCCATGGCCTTGGTAGACTATCTATAGGAGGTAGGGTTAGTTGTTCATCATCATATTGGAGTATTCATTTCTTATTACAAGCATTTGGGAGGTTTTCCCCCTCGAAGTGGCTAATATATTATTCATATTTTATGATATATTTCCATATCATTATATGATATATTGCTATTATTTTTCTTATTTGGTGAAGTGATATCATTATAAGTGGTATTAAAGTGTCGATTTGGGCCATAATCAAGTTAAAAACCCTAGATCTTGGAATTTGGCTATATCTCATAAATGGTTGTGAATTTATTTGCAATTATTTTACCGAATGTTAGAAAACATTCAAGTAATCTTTCATTAAAATTTCATCTCATTTGGATATATGTTGCAAAAGTTATGTCCATTTTAGGGTTTTCATAAATTTGTTGCACATCTCGCAATTTGTAGAATTTTTCAAATTTCTGTACATTTATATAAATATTAGAAAAAATTAGTTTGGGTCTATTCTTTGATATTTGTGATTTGAGGTTGACATAGTTAAAAATATTTGTGGTCAGAGTTAGGTCAATGGGGCAAAATAAGGTTCACCATCAAGCCTTCTTATAACTGATCCTAACTCTGATGGATGGGGAAAAAGGCAAGACACCCCTAAAAATCATTTAGGGGATGACATGGAGTCTAAAATATCTGATATGATTTCTTGAGAGATGATTTCTCAAATTTAGTCAAAACTACAAGGCATGATGTAGAAAGATGTGGAAGTCCAAACTCAAATGTTTAACATGTAAAGGGAACTTAATGGCATGAATAATCAGTTACAACAGATCATGGCACAATTGGATACTATTTCATCTCATTTTACACTCAACAACCCTCCACTTTTTCCTTCTGGACCTCCCCCTCTTAACACTAACACCACCAATGTGGGGGTGAAACTAATGTTGCAAAAAGAGGACTTGTGCAAGTTTGATGGTAAGGATCCACTCACTTAGATCACTCAAATTGAAAATCTATTTGATCTGCACCAAAATATTAGCACTCAAAAGGTGATCATGGCATCTATGTATTTGGAACCTGAGCCATTCATTTGGTATCATTGGTTGTGTGCTCAAACAAAGAAAATTGGTGCTCTTGTTATATGGTCAATATTATCTGATGAACTGATGTCTCACTATAAGATAATGTTTCTAAAAACTAATTTAGCTAGTTAGCTAAATAGTGAAAAATAGGAATAGTGAAGTATTATACTCATCAGTTTCAAAATCTATCCACACATGTGGAGGACATCACTAACAAAAATCTGACTAACCTATTTTTGGGTAGACTAAAATATAGAATTCAATTAGAGGTTCACATGTTTAACCCCACAACTATATCTAAAGCTATACCAAGGGCACACTTAGAAAAATAAAAAGAGCTGAGAAAACATCATCCTTTCACTACTAGCCTATACCACATCTTCCCAATTCCATCACTACCTCAAACTAATAGATTGACACTGTAATAAATTGAGGAGAAGTGTGCCAAAGGGTTGTGTTATGGTTGAGACAAAAAATGGAGCAAAGGTCATTATTGTGTTGAAAATAAGTTATTTTACATTAAGGGTTTGATGAGGATGAAGAAGATGAGGAGGATCTAGTGAGGGTTTTGGAGGACCTAAAGATGAAGTTATCAATTCTCAACCTACCATCTCTTTGCATGCCCTTAAAGGTATTTCTACTCCTCAAACTATTAAGGTGGTGGGTTTCCTTAAGAAACAGAAGGTCACAGTGTTGATTAACTCAAGAAGTACACATAATTTCATCAACAGTAAGTTGGCTACTCATTTGAATTATTTCATCTACCCAACAATAGAATTTCAAGTCATGATTGCAGATGGTGGTACAATTAATTGTTCTAAAAAATGACATAGTATTAAGTTAGCAATGAGGGACTATTTTATAGATTCTCCTATGTTTTCTATTCCTATGGGTGGGAATACCATTATTTTGGGAGTATAATGGCTCACCACATTTTGTACTATTGAGATGAATTTCTAAGAATTGTTCATGTGCTTTCATTGTGAAGGTAAGCCAATAAAATTGTGGGTATTAAGATTTAAATCTCCACAAGTGGTTAGTTCACAACAGATGACCAAGATGCTAAAAAAGGTGTTGAAAGATTTTTGGTGTGCTTATTTTCCATTGATTTTCAACAAATTATGGAGTCTCCCATCCAAATTTACAACAAACATTGGATGAACATTCATTTGTTTTTGACCCCATGTCGAAAGGTCTTCCTCCTAGTCATACCATGATCATGCCATTAGACTCATTCCTAGAAGTACACTACCCAAAATTAGACCATACATATATCCTTATGCCCAAAAGAGTGAAATTGAAAAAATGGTACAAGAATTTTTTGGAGGTAGGAACCATTTGCCATAGCCAAAGTGAATATTCTTCTCCAATAGTCATGGTGTGAAAGAATGTTGAAACTTGGAGGATGTGCCCATATTATAGAGAGATAAACAAGTTCACTATCAAAGATAAGTTTTATATTCTTGTAATTGATGATTTTTTAGATGAATTACATGATGCTATTTATTTTGCCAAATTAGATTTTCATTGTGGGTATCATCAAATCTGGATCCACGGGGAGGACATTCCTAAAATAATTTTTCATACTCATGAAGGCCATTATGAATTTTTGGTCATGCCTTTTGGTATCACTAATGCACCATCCATCTTTCAGAGTTTGATGAATATGGTTTTTAGGCCATTTTTGAGAAATTTTATACTCGTGTTTTTTTATGACATCTTTATTTACAGTAAAAATTGAGAAGACCACTTGTAGCATGTGAAACAGGTACTCTTAGTTCTTGAGCAACATCCTTTACATGTTAAACCATTCAAATATGTGTTTGGAGTCTGAGAATTTGAATATTTGGATCATATTATATTACATTAGGGAGTAAAATTTAATCCTAAAAAAATCTAAGCCATCATGGAGTGGCATATTCCCAAGACACTCAAACAACTAAGGGGATTTCTGGGGCTAACTGGTTACTATCATAGGTTTGGAAAATACTATGGTAGTATTGAAACACCACTCAATTCATTTTTCAATAAAAAATTCATATATTGGAATGATACAACTACCAAGGCATTTGAACAACTGAAAATGGCTCTGTGTGCCACTCTGATATTGGCTACTCCAATTTTTTATAAAACTTTTATGGTTGAATATGATGCATGTGGATATGGTATGGGTGCATTAATATTGCAATAGGGTAGCTCCATTACCTTTAAAATTCATCAATTAACAGGTAAAAATCAGTTCAAACCCATCTATGAGAAAGAGATGATGGCTATTCTACATGCAGTCAAATAATAAAGACCTTATCTATTGGGTCATTACTTTTACGTAAAGACTGATCATGATATCCTTAAATATTTTTTGAAACAACAGTTTTCCTATAAATAAAAACAAAAAATGGGTGAAAAAAATGTTAGGATTTGATTTTTAAATGGTCTAAAAGAAACAAAAATAAAATATGGTGGTTGATTCACTATCTAGGCGAGATGAACCAATTGAGGCATTATTACATTCCATGACCATTTGGCAGGCTGGCTTGATGAAGCAAGGTTAAAATTGGAGAATGATAGTGTTACCCATGCATTGATTGAGAATCTAAAATAAGGTTCATATGGGATTAAAAAGATTACATGGAATGGGAATGCATTATGGTACAAAGATAGATTATATATATGTCAAAATTCTCTTCTCAAACAAAAAATCCTTCAATAACTTCATGCATCTCCACTTGGTGGTCACTTAGGTTTTTTGAAAACCTATCATAGATACAAGAAGGATTTTTTTTTGGGAATGAATCAAAGGGGATGGAAAGAAATATGTGGTCAAATGTATGGTCTATCATCAAAATAAAGGTGAAACCATTAAAACCCCAAGTCTTTTACAACCCTTATGCATCCCTAGTCAATGATGGGAAGAGATGTCTATGGATTTTATTACTAGGTTACCATGATCTGAAATTAGAAATGTTATCATGGTTATTGTGGATAGAATAAAAAATTATTCTCAATTTTTTTATTTATCTCAACCATTGGTGAACAATACAGTAGCTTCTACCTTTCTCAATACATTTCAGAAATTACATGATACTCCCAAGATTATTGTCAGTGATCAAGATCCCATATTCACTAGTAATTTTTGAATAGATTTATTTGCATGTTTGGGAACCCAATTGGATCATATCTCATCGTATCATCCTCAATCCAATGGATAAACTGAGGTATTCAACAAGTATTTGGAAGGGTACCTTCATTACTTTATGTCAGATAAATAAGGTAAATGGGTTCAATGGTTGCCCTTGGTTGAATGGTGGTATAATAATTTAATGGATAGTTAATCTAAAGTGTTTCCTTTTATGGAATTGTATGGATACCATCCTCCATCCATCACTTCACCTTTGAAATCCCACCCAAAGGAGCGTGCAGTGGAGGAACACATTCAACATCAACAAGAAGTCCTTGCTAGTCTGCGTGAAAATTTAGCTTTGGCCTAGAATTGCATGAAGCAACAAGAAGATCAACACAAGAGTGAAAGGCATTTTGAAATTCATGATTGGGTATTTTTTCACTTGCATCCATATAATCAAATTTCCTTTAAGTAATAAAAAAGTATAACAAGTTGTTTCCCAAGTATTACGTCCCTGATAAGATCTTGGAGAAAATTGGTAGTGTAGCATGCAAGCCATAATTTCCTCTATCCACTCATATTCATCTAGTATTTCATGTATCTTTCCTTAAGAAGGTCATTGAACACAGAGTTTCCACTCAAATTGAGCTACCAAAATTAGATGAGGAAGGGAGAGTTATTCTTGATCTTAAAGCAGTCCTTTAAATGTGCACTAAGCAGCTATGATCTATAATGATTATAGAGTATCTGATCCAATGGAATAATCTACCTTCTAAAGATGATACCTGGGAGGATGAAGCCTTCATAAAAAACATCCAAAATTGCTTGAACATTGAGGACAACATTGTTTTGAATGGGAGGGGCATGCTACACCCTTAACCATTGATGTGTCTAGGGATATGTGTAGCTAACTTATGGCTTGCATAACCCTTTTGTATATTATTTTACATTTCTCTATGCACAAATATGATTAGTAGTCAACCTATGGGTTGTCCATGGCCTTGGTATGCTATATATAGGAGGTAGGGTTAATTTTTTATCATCATATTGGAGTATTAATTTCTTATTTCAAGCATTTGGAAAGTTTTTCCCTCTAAGTGGATTATATATTATTCACATTTTCTATTATATTTACATATCATTTTGATCTATTACTATTATTTTGCTTATTTAGTGAAGTATCATTACAAACTTTCACACCACATGAGGCTGAAGTTCAAGAATTGATAAAGGCTCACACACTTATTGTACATGTGTTTTTGATCATAGTTCTCGACTCTATTAATTTAAGGGTTTTGATGATACTCCTCCTATAGGGACATGTTTGGTTTCTCATGCAGATTTTGAGAGTAAGCTTTGGCATGAGAGATTTAGACATCTTAATTATATAAATTTGAAAGAGTTGAGAACCCACGGTATGGTTGATGGCCTTCCTATAGTTTCATGTCTTGATGCAGTTTGCCCTAGTTGTGCATTAAGGAAAAAAAATCAAGATCCTTTTCTTAAGGGTATGTCCAAGAGAGCTTATTCACCACTTGAGATTGTGCATAGTGATTTGATGGTATTTCCTACTCCTTTCAATAGAGCTAAGTATGCACTTACTTCTATTGATAATTTCTCAAGGTGTACTTGGGTTTATTTTCTCAAGTAAAAGAGTGATGTTTTTTCACACTTTGAATTCTTTAATGCTTTGGTCGAGAAATAGTCTTTTGGTTCTATTAAAAAGCTTCATATTGATAATGGGGGGAGTACTTTACTAGAGAGTTCTCTAATTTTTTGGCAGCTCATGGAATTGTTTACCAACATTCTGTTCCACATACTCCACAATATAATGGCTTAGCATAACAAAAGAACTAAAATTTAAAGGAGATGGCTAATTGCATGATGCATTCACAAGATTTACCTCCCATCTATTGGGAAAAAGTAGTTTATTATATGAACTACATTTAAAATTTCACACCATACATAACATTTGAGCATTTGACTCCAAAGGAGGCTTGGTCTGGAACCAAGCTTGATGTTTCATTTTTTAGAGTCTTTAGGATCCATGCTTGGGAATTTATAACAAATAAGAAAAGGAAAGCTTTAGATAAGAATAGAAAACCCTTGATCTTTATAGGGTATTGTGAGGACATGAGATTTTATCGCCTTTTAGATCCTAATACTCATGATATTATTTTTCAAACACATGTATATTTTGATGAGTGCTTCCCTTCTCATGACTCTTCATCTTCTTCCATGCCTTCTTTTGTTGATTCCTCACCTCCTCTTGAGGATTCACTATTTGAGGAGCTAGTTTAAGAGGACCCTAAGGAGGTTATGGATGATGAGGATCCTATTCCTACTGATGTTATCACTATGACATTATGGGCTTATACTACAGTTTCTAAGGCAACACCTTTTATACAGGATCTTCTACCCACTAAACATCATCATGCACATTCTATAGGTACTAGACTTTTGTGTTAGGCATTCTATGGGGATGCATCATTTTTTTCATAGGCTCATGTGATACAAGAGTGGGATGATGCAATGACAGATGAGTATTATTCTTTAATGAGAAATCATACTTAAGATTTGGTCTCTCTTCCTAAAGGAAGAAAGTTGGTTAGGTGCAAGTGGATATACCACACCAAGTATGGGTCTATTGACAAGTATAAGGCACATCTTTTTGTAAATGGTTTTTTCAAGTCAAAGGTATTGATTAATTTGAGACTTTTGCACCCATTGCCATAATGGATTATCTATACCTTGTACTTTCTCTTGTTGCACCACATGGTTTTCCAATATACCATATCAATGTTAAGAGTTCCTTCTTACATAGATATTTGCAGGAGTAAATATACATGGAGCAACATACTAGGTTTGTTCATGATTATTCTCTTGTTTGTAAACTTAAAAGGTCTCTTTATGGTCTCAAATAGGGCCCTCGAGCTTGGTATGAGAATATGGATTCTTTTCTTCTCTCTACTAGCTTTGTTCACTGCCACTCCAATCCCATAGTATATATCCAACATGTCAGGGAAGATAATGTTATATTGGTCATGTATGTTGATGATTTACTTCTCACAAGTAGCTCTTCTTCTTAGATTTAGGCTATTCAGTAGGCACTTTCAGTGAAGTTTGATATGATATTTATCCATCTTTTATGCTTCTTCTTTGGTTTGCAAATTTCTTAATTAGATTTAGGGATTCATTTGAGTTAGTAGAAGTACATCCTTGATCTTCTTCAAAATTTTAGCATGGTTGATTGCAATCCAAGTCCCTCTCCTTTTCATTCTGGAGTCACTCTCACTTCTACCTACACTACTCCTCTTTGTGATCCTACATTGTACAGGTAGATGGTTGGGAGTCTTATGTATTTAACCCATACTCACTCAGATATTTCATTTATAGTTGGGATTGTATCTAGGTTTGCACATGTTCCTCATGACAGTCATTGGTAGGATGCCAAGAGGATTTTATGATATCTACGAGATACTACTCATTTTGGATTACACTATACCATGGGTTCTACTTAGTTGGTTGGGTACACTGATTCAAATTGGGCAGGTTCTCTTAATGATAGACATTCCACTTATGGCTAAATATTTTGTCTTGGTTCTTCTCTAGTTACTCAAGTGTGCGAGAAGAAATAGGTTATTTTACTCTCATCTACAAAGGTTGAGTATAGGGCCACAGTTATAGCAAGTCAACAATTTCTTTAACTTCATTAGTTATTGACAGAGTTTGGCTTCATGTAGGATTCATCCATTGTACTTTATTGTGATAACCAAAGTGTAATTCACATATCCTATAAGCCAATTAAGTGCCAATAGACCAAGCATATTGAGATACACATACACTTCATTCGATAAGATATTCATTATGGAGTTCTTTACTTAGATTACATTCTGACTTAGCAATAGGCTGCTGACATCTTCACAAAGCCTTTTGCATCACCTCATTTCCTTGAGTTATGTGGCATGCTTGGGGTTTCAAAAGTTGTCTTTGGGGCTTGTTCATGAGGATGTCTTCCTTATTCATTTCATAAATATATATTATACATGAGTACCTGATCAGGTCTTATTTTTGGGACTCATACTAAAGATATGCCACTTTGTTTTTAGCTATTGTTATCCCATAGCTTCACTTGAGTGGGGATGTTAGAGTATATTATTCTCATGCTTACTAGGTTATAGACACTTTTTCATCTTTTATTAATTTTTTCCTTTAGTGGATTTATCTCACATTGGTTAGTTAGGCTTGTTTCTTATTTTTCCTTGCCTACTTATACAAGGTCTCTCCATTATACTTGCATGTCTTTTTTTGAATATCATATGATTTTCCTTGTCTTTGCATTTCATCCTTATAGCCTCTTGTGATGTTTTTGTTATGAATTCTTTGGATTTGTGGGTTCTTGGAATGGTCTTATTTCTCATTCCTTATACTATGATCATAATATCACTCTTGAGTTAATAAAGCAAAATGAACAAGTGTTGTGATGCAGTTTTAGTACCTTATACCAAAAATAATATTTAAAGTTTGTTAGAGTTGAGTATATTGGTAACTAGGTAAGTGAGATAAGTACAAAATAAGAACGAATTTATAGAGATAGATTTGATGGAAATGACAACTGAGTCGCTATGAATGACATATAAGCCACCTAGAATTTTTTTCCATAAAATTTATTCTTAAATCATGTTGAACATGATATTAATTTTTTAGGGATTATTAAAAGCAAATCATTTTCATACAAATGAATAAAAAAACCAAAATTTATAAAATAAATAGAAATAATTTAAACACTCATTCATAAACTTTTATAATTTTTGAAAACGATTAGACAACTGATAGGGGCTTGCCATTACTTCTATAACAAATGCAACCATTCATGTTATGTGTTAGTACAGCTCATAATAAAAGACAAAAATTAAAGATAATATATTTATCATAATTTTTAAGAGTTTTTGAATTTCTAACCAAATTTTCAATCTATCAAAAATATTAGTACTTTTTACATAAAAAAGGTGTGAGTCCAATCATCACCAATCTAACTACAACCTTGTAATTGCATGTGATTATTTTTTTGAAATTTCCCACTTAGTTTTTATTCCCTTATTAAAATAGATATTTATAGAAACTATTCTATTTACCATTCATCCAATTTTTTTTTTCATAGATGTCCTACTTGTATATCACCTATCCACTTCCATACCTTTGCTTTCCTTTGATATGCTAAAAGATATAATCATAGCTCCTACCTTAATGCACGACACATAGGGGACACCAATAAGTAGGGAAATATAGGTCAACAGTCTTCCCTGTGTGACATCTAAAAATAGAACTTGTAGTAGAATGATGATAATTATCAATTTATTTTCCTATTTAAACACATAAATTATGCTAAAGCATGTTACAAAAAAAAATTTAATTTTTGAATTCGAAAATATCTACATAAAAATTTTCAAGATTAAATAAACTATTAAGCATCTAAGTTTCTAATATATCATTTCAACTGGGCCATGATTTTAATTTTTTGTTGATAACAAACAAATTATTAAATTACAGTTCTATTGAGATAATGTTACAATTGCATTAAGCAGGGATATATTTATTTGATATGATCAAAATTATAAAACATATGTCAACAATGTTTGGCTTCATTTTCACAAAATGAAGGGACTTGGATGGAATCTTAAGTATACATATAACATTATTTCAAAATTAAGTTATAACTTTGAGTGTAAATTGGATATGAGAAGTGAATACTCAATAATTGACTACCTATTATCTTTACAAATGAAGGGTCTCGATTTAAGGACACAAATGAAATTAGAGAAAAATATATAACTAGATAATCTAATGCTTTTTTTCTTTTTTGATTGAAGAGTGCCTATTTATTAATTAAACAAGATATGGTACAACATTAATCATACAAAAAAGTGGGTAGAAAAGTCACACTCCATGAGAATAATCACATCAAGGGAAAAAACACCTCGGGACAAGTTAGAAAAATGGTCAAAAAATGATCACACTCATAAAAAAATATCACATCAATAGTTTGAAAACAAAGCAGAGAGAACAAGTTACAAATAAAAATAAAGAGAATAATTAAGTAGCCATGACAAATATGGACATCGGGGGAGGTGGAGGAGACGGTGGGTCTTGAGGCTTACCACCCCATCCTCTTAGGGCAGGAGGATCCTTGTCTACAGGTAAGGGATCCCAACTAATGTTTTGTTGAGCCTTTAATGTCTCATCTTGATTTATTTAAGGAAAAATTGTAAGACCCAAGCATGGAAACTTGCTTTGAAGAGGTGAACCTCAGCCTCTGATGTCACCATCCTAGGATGGGGGAGGAGATCCACAACCCCTACCATCACCTCCAAATCAGGATGAGTCACTTAGGCCACCATGACAAGGAGAATACCAACAAGGTGGTGAACATTATGAAAAATGGCTCCTATGTCTAGTTCTAGACTGCTACTAATGTGGCCCATGCCATCATCTTTGGGGAGGTGAAGGATGCCATGGGGGATCAGGAGGTTCACAACTGATCATGCATGAAACATTTCTCTAGTGATCGAGCAAATGTTGGATGTGATTGAGTTCTAGATGGACCTTATCTATTTGGCTTTGAATCTGAAGAGTAACATTAGATAGAACAATTATTTTAATAGTAAAATAAAAACTATGTTCCAACTCTTCATGATTAAAATAAGCATAGTTTCTAGCTTTTCAAATTTGAAATAAAATATCAGCTCAAAAGATTTGTCAAAATCAATTGTATTTTGTAGGCAACAACGCTGAGTCCCCAAAGAGAACCATCTTCCATGTGAAGAATTCAAGTCGAAAGGGCTAGAAAAGGGAATGTATCCAACACCACATAGATTATGCATGAGGGTAAAACCAAAATAATGCTTAATAATATCTGGTTATCAGCAAGCCTAGAAAATGGGTTTAGGCATGCCCAGATGCTCGAGTCAATCTCCCATAGGTAGGCCTTGATAAAGAAGACACCATAGAAAATGATATTTTTTGGGCTCAATAATAGCAGACCACATAGTGCTAAACCATCAGCCCCAAAACCCATCTCTAGAATGGAGATTCTATCTGAGATTGAGCATATCATTTAGAATATGTTGTGGGGATAGTAAATGATACCCTAAATAAGGAGAGTATTAGGATAAGGGGGTGGTCATAAGCTAGTGCCAAACCTTCCACCAAGGAACAAGGGAATTGACTTCTATTTTAGGCAAATACTCATCAGTTATGGAGCCTTGAATTTATGCAATAGTCTCTACATCTGAATTAATTAAATGAAATTTATTTTGAATTTGTTGACAAGTGAGCTGGACCCTATTTTACTTGTAAAAAGGATCACTAATAACCTTCACACTTTTTTTGAAGATCCTTAACCATTTAACCTAGGGGACTAAGGCATAGGGAACATTATACAAATTTAAGCAAGGTGACCACTAGAGGGACTGGGAATTAATAGAGAGGCCATTCCTAAAACCCTCACCACCCAATTAAGGTGAGGCTTAAGCTTTTCCCAAGCTTTCCTTAGAATTTAAATCACAAAGGTACCCTTGTTTTTAATGGGCACTGGGGTTATGAGCAGAGAGTGAAGTCCCAGGCCTTACCAAGCCTTTCTAACACTTGGGAGTCCCTAAGAGATATAATGGTGTAGAAGATTATTCTAGGATTCATTCAGGTAAGTGCACCAACTTGGAGGAGAAAAAAGGGCTGACCCATGGACATGATTTTTATAAAATTTTATAAATGTGAACTTCTATAGATAATTAGAGATGGCTACACTCAAAATTTGAAGATGGTATAAAAACATGAATTGTAGCATTTCGATTCTAGTTTCCATTTTTTTTTTTTTTGAAAAATGGTTAAGTATAAATAGGTTAAACATGTAAAATTTGAAGAGGACCTCTTATTTTTTTAAGAAAATTTGAATTGTACCATTTAGTGTGACCCACAATTTTTTGAGCATCGTTAAATATTTTTAGAAACCCTTTGGTGAATATTTATATTATATCTTCTAGTATGTTATGAACCATTTTTTATATTTTTTTGATGAATATATATATTTTTATTAATTTTCAAATTAAGTATATACTAAAAATTGACAAAAAAATAGATAGCCATCCATGCGAACCACTCTAACTACCTCAATTTTTTTTTTGATTTTTTTTAATGTGTGTATAATTAGGCCTAGTTTGTTACCATATATATTTTTTTACATTTGGATCAACGAAAAATTAATTAGATAAAAATGAATAGGCATGTATGGGTGAGGCATGTGGTGGCCTAAAAAAGGTGTTGTTAGAAATAAATATAGTTTGAACCCTTAAAACAACCCAAAAATTATATAAATCATACATTTATAAAGAGGACAACGTGCTTGTCATAATAGTAATAATTTTTTGAATTTTGATGTTGAAATCCATAGCATATTTGGTGATTGAAGTTGAAATTTGTTGGTTTTTCCTAAAACTCTTAGTCTCAACTGTAGATGCATAGTCCCAAGCCTTTGAATCATAAATCCAAGCCATTTCTGAGCCTAAAATCATGGTTTTAAATTCAAATTTAAATAACACGTACGTGTTATAGAACACATATGTGTTGTTTAATCTGTATATGTTATATAGTGCACTATAAAATGTGTACACATTGCTTTGTTATAAGTCTAAAACCAACTCCATGAGCATTTGGGAGTTGCACGTGAAGCTAACTTTATCCATAAACTTATATTTACTACTCTAAATGTTAAGTATAAGTTTACATTAACTTATACTTTAAATTTATTTTAGTAAATATAAGAAATTAAGGTCACTCAATATTTGATAGAGTTGGTATCATAGTTGCAAACCTTAAAATGTGGAAAATAGTTTTTAAAAATCTAATCAGGTCAGTACTTAGGCATTTTCAAGGTCTAAGTATTAAATCTAGGGATTTCAGGACATAACATTTGCAATTGATATCCATTTTTGGTAAACATATAGTCATTTTTTAGTTTTTTGTGCCTTTAAGATTGATTCTTGGCATTTATAAGAGTCTTAGATTTTTCAAAATTAAATTTTTTAAACCACTCACTTTGAAATTGATGAAAAGTGGGGTGATTGGGGTAACATAGGTCACATTGATGACCTACACACATCAAACAACCACTTTGTGTTAATTTCACTCATTCATCATCCTTGATCACTTTATACGCATGCCTCATCACCCCTAATCACTCTCTCATCATTATTAATTATCCATAATAACTCCCTCATTGACCCTCATTATCCCTAATCATCTCTAATCACTCCCTCATGATCCTTGATTACTCCCTCATTGACCCTCACTATGCCTCATCATCCCTAATAACTCACTCCTTATCCCTCCTCATCCCTCATAACTCCCTCATTGACCCTCACCATCCCTCATCATCTTTAATCACTCCCTCATTGGCTCTCACCATCCCTCAATATCCCTAATCACTCCCTCATTGGCCTTTACCATCCCTAATCACCACTTCATCATCCTTAATCACTCCCTCCTCATCCCTAATCTTTTCTAATCACTCCCTTATTTATCCTCACCATTCCTCATCATTTATAATCATTCCCTCATTTCCCCTAACCATCCTTCATGATGTAGAGCCCTATTGCATACTTTGCTTGTCCAAGCTCTTTGCTAATATCCATGTAGGCATTTCTAGGGTCTAAGTATTAAACCTAGGGATTTTAGGACATAAATTTTGAAATTGATATCCATTTTTGGTAAATATAGTCATTTATTAGGTTTTTGTGCCTTCCAAATTGATTCCTAGCATTTCTAGGAGTCTTAGGTTTGTCAAAATTGAAGTTTTCAAACCACTCACTTTGAAATTGATGTAAAGTGGTGTTATTAGGATAAAATAAGTTACATTGATGACTTGCATACATCAAAAAACCACTTTACATGTTAATTTCACTTGATCATTAGCCCTCCCTCATCCTTGATCACTTCCTACTCATCCCACATTAACCCTAATCACTCCCTCATCAATCCTCATTGTCCCTAATTACTCCCTCATTGACCTTCATTATCCCTAATCATCTTGAATCACTCCTTTATCATCCATAATCACTCTTCCATTGATCTTCACAATCCTTCATCATCCCTAATCACTCTTTCCTCATCCCTCATCATACCTAATCACTTCCTCATCCCTACTTACTTCCTCCTCATCTCTCCTCATCCCTAATCACTCCTTCATTGACCTTAGTTGTCTCTCATCATCTCTAATCACTCAACATTATCATCCCTAATAATTATTTCATTGATTATCACCATTCCTCATCATCCCTAATAAATCAATTTGCATCCCTCATAATACCTAATCAATCTTTATTCATCCCTCATCATCACTAATCACTCCATCATTGACCCTGACCATCCCTCACCATCCTTCATCACTCCATCATTGACCCTCACCATTCCTTACCATCCCTAATCACTCCCTCATATTCTAGCATAAGTATATACTCTAAAGATATATTTTATTCAAATCATATGTTGTTTAATCCATTATAATATAAATTAACTCTTTTCTAGGACTTGTGTTGTCAATACCCATTTGTGATAGTCAATTTTATTACTGAATAAACTAGATGATCTTCCAAATTTATAATCAAGTAACATAAGTATTAACACAAAATAGAGTCTAAATTTTAGTTCATCTAATTATATTTGTTGTGCAGGTGACTAAATGAAACTTTATTTGGTTCCACCTTTGGTAGTTTAGTTCAAAAGATAAAAATTAAACACAAATTTATTATATAATTTTCTAATTATGAGAAGATTTGAATCAGATGCAAAGTTATTTAGTGTTTCCCATTCATTTATAACTTAAATCTTGGTTAGGTTCACACATGCCCTCTTTGTGCATGTAATGTGTCCCAAATATTTTCTCTTTCATGAAAAATGAACATTTATTCAGGTTATCACAAAAATATGTTTTTGCAAAATGTGAAACACTAGTTCAACATGTTGTAGATGTTCATCCCATGTTTTATAAAGATTAAGATATCATCAAGGTAGATTAAAAAAATGGCATAATTAAAGGGCCTAAGGATGTCTTTCAACATCTTGAAATGAATGAATTCGTTATATGAATTATCCTAAAAGGCATAATCAACTAGTTAATCAATCCTTCCTTTGTTTTTAAGACTATATTCCAAATGTCTAAAGGTTTAACATGAATATGATGATACCCAAACTTAAGATCAATTTTAGAAAAGACTTCTACACCATGGATATGGCATAAAAATTCCTTAATATTTAAATTAGGATAATAGTTCTTCACGTTAATGTTGTTAAGATTTTTTTAATTGATTCACAACTTTGGCACAAACACAATTGGGTTTATGCAAGACAATGTTTTGGGCATGATGTGTCTACCACTTGATCTATTCATTCTCTAGAAATGATATGTTGTATAAAGGGGTTTAAGGTAGAGGTATTTAAGGGATCAAATCAATAGTATTGGTTAGTGTATAATATGTAGGAACTTATTTAAGTGACTGAAAGATATCCTTTTATTCATCTAGTTTATGGTTCAATTATTTCATCTTTGTTATTATTGGATAAACCATAATATGATATGGTGACATAAGGATGCCATTAAACATTTTATTCTTACCATTGAGAGTATACTTCTTACTAGAACTAATAATATTCTTGCACTTCCTGGCACTAATGATTGAAAGCTTATGAACTAACTACGATATATGGTATTTCATATCCAGTGAAATCTATCACAAAATTTAAAGGATTTACTTCATAGACTACATGTCGATGGTAAATACATGGTTGACCACATCTAAAAAATCACACACCTATAATGGTGAGATGTCACAAAGGATTGCATCTTTAAAAAGTTTGATTTTGTATACCAAGTCACACTACTAGGTGATCCATTTCTCAAGACCTACACTAGACCATACACTAGCGTATGGTTATGGATGATGTATAAATTTCAAGTTCAATTTTTGAAAATATGATTTAGGATAAATTAAATTCTTTTGACTTCCATTAGAAATGATGAAGTGTATTATCTCACCATTGATCTACATTTGTTAATGAAACAATATTTTTAATTCATATAATTTCTTATTGGGGGAAGTAGAATAAATAACCTCTTCTCGGATTATTATAGACCTGTGACTGAGTACACAGTCTATTCAAATTTGGTTAAGTCAATCTACTGTAGCTTAAAAAGGGAAATATAACACTTGGAAAATGTGTGTAGGGTCAAATTAGACCTAATCCAACAATCAAAGTCATTATAAATGCCTTTGAAATATTGAAATCTCATTTTCACCCTTCTCAGGTCTCTAAAACTAGTCCACACCCTATATTTGGGTTTCTACTTTCAAAGTGACTTTTTAGGAGTTGTAACTATCAATAATTCATGAATTTGGTGAAAATTTTGAGTTCAACATGCACAAAGATAGTATAGTGTTTTTAATTTGTGTAAGTATGGATAAGTATAGATGGGGGAGGACTGTGTGGTAGATAGGGTAGAAGGAAACCTAAAGACCTAATTCGAGAGTAAAAAGATCCAAAGGAAGATATCAAATAGTTGAACCAAATCTTGGAACTTTGTGAATAAATGGGATATATTACAGGCTATCCATAAATGAGGTTGATTGAGTCCATACAAGAAGAGTCTATGATAGAGTAAGAGGTAGTGTATGTTATGAGCACTGTGTTAAGAGATTAAGTAGGGTTGAGAAGAAGTTAGAGAGAACTCAAAGGATTGGAAGGAAGTTTGTTAGAGCCCTATTAAAGACTAAAGAACCAAAGACAAGATTTGATCCAAGTTGTTATAAAGTGTAAAGACTAGTAAGCGAGATAGTCTCAAAGTAAGAGATTTAATGCATTGAATAAGGAGAATAGAATGAAGAGTTTAGTGAGATCATCTGAAGAATGGTGGAGAATAAATGAAATGAATAAAATGCAGATGTGAATTTGAAATGTGTGTAGGGTCCAAAGATAGAGATCAAGCAAGAAAAGACAAAATGAAAACTACGTGGATATTGGCAAAGAGTTTGGACAAACAAAGTATACAATAGGGATTTGCATCATGAGGGATGGTGAGGGGAAATGAGGGAGTGATTATAATTGATGACGAATTGTGAGGGTTAATAAGGGAGTGATTAGAGATGATGAGGGATGAGGAGGGAGTGATTAGGGATGATGAAGCAATGATTAGAGATGATAAAGGCAATTAATGGAGTGATTAGGGATGATGAGGGATGGTGAGAGCCAATGAGGGAGTGATTAGGGATGATGAGGGAGTGATTAAAGATGATGAGGGATGGTGAGAGTCAATGAGGAAGTGATGAGGGACAAGGAGTGAGTTATTAGGGATTATGAGGCTTAGTGAGGGTCAATGAGGGAGTAATCAGGGATCATGAGGGAGTGATTAGAGATGACTAAGGATAGTGAAGGTCAATGAAGGAGTTATTAGGGACAATAAATAATGATGAGAGAGTGATTAGGGGTGATGAGGCATGAGTAAGAAATGATCAAGGATGAGGGAAAGATGATGAACAAGTGAAATTAATAGAAAGTGGTTGTTTGATGTATGTAGTTCATCAATGTGACCTATACTACCCCAATCACACCACTTTGCATCAATTTCAAAGTGAGTGGTTTGAAAATATCAATTTTGACAAACTTAAGACTCCTAAAAATGCTAGGAATCAATCTAGGAGGCACAAAAACCTGAAAAAGGACTATATGTTTACCAAAAATGGATATCAATTGCAAAAATTATGTCTTGAAATCCGTAGGTTTAATACTTAGACTCTAAAAATGCCTAAGTACTGCCCTGATTGGATTTTGAAAAACTTTCTTCTACATCGTAAGGCATGCAACTGTGAAACCAACTCTATTAGATGCTGAGTGACCCTAATTTTTTATATTTACTAAAATAAATTTAAAGTATAAGAAATTAAATGTAACAATATAAATGTAAACGTACGCATTATTATTTTTTCAATAACATGTACACGTTATGGATCATTAATTACCAAGCCATAATTTTAGTAACGAGATCACGTTACCTAAAATGTCCACATAATTGTCCCCCAACTTCGTGCTCGTATCATCCAATAAGACCTCTGATAATCCATTTGGCACCAAGAGCAAGTCCTTGAATTTTAATATCTAAGAGACCTAGTCCCCTAGCTTCCTTTGGTCGGCAAAAAATGTTCCAAGTGACTTTGTGGAATCCCTTATGACCCTCAGATTTAAACCATAAAAAATATCTTAGAAGTTTTTCTAATTTGCTATAAGTAGCATTAGAAGGGGCCCAACAAGAGAAATAATACACATAAATAACTGCCAAAACTTTAGAGCAAATTTAAAATTTACTAACAAGTAAAAGACGTTTAATGATCCAAAAGAAGATATTTTTTTTCAAATCTCTGCACCACATAAAACCATAAATCATAAAAACAAATCTGAAAAGAAAAAAAATGCCAAAAAAAACTTAAATTGCACCCCTAATAAAATCTACTACTATTGAAATTCCTTCAGCGAATCAAATGTTTTTTCACCTATCATATAATAGGCCAAAGCAATAAGGTCAATAAATAAGTGTTCGTCCAGTGTCATGGAGAAGACACACATGTTCTGATTTTGTGATGAAAATAAAACAAAATATTTATAAACAAAATAAGATTGAGGCAAATTAACAAACCTCGGCAAATACAACTCAAAGGCAAGTTGAGAATTGGGAATGATATGGAGAAATTTAAATGCAACAATAAAAAACGCAAGAGTTAAGATAGAAACTTGCAAAAAAATTAGTGAGTACCTTACGTGCATAGCATTGATTTTGGGTGTGATGAAATTATTATTTTTAAATATAGAAACTACATTGTTATTCCATTATCAATATTTTATGAATGTGATTTGATCTTATTAGGGTTGTAAGGAGAAAGATTTTTTTTGGGAAGATTTATAGTGGTTTGCGTATAATCTGAGTGAGGTTTTTTAAGAACAGAAATATATGAAGAGATCCATCAACAAGTAAAAAATTGGCATACTTTCTTTCTAAGAGCATACAACGAATTTGACATTATGTTGCAGGAAAAAGTTTAATATTACATTTATATTGAAGTCAATGATGATTATAATATTTTTTTTTAGCTGTTGTAAAGGTAGAAGTTATGTCAGGAGGGATATTATTTGATGTTTTGGTGAAGCAAGGTTTTTTAAAATGAAAAAAAATATAAATTGACAATTTCACTTCACTCAAAATCTATAACGACTCAACGAATTTTACATTTTATACATACAACAGTAACAAAAAATAATATAATATTTTTGGTAAAGGTGATAAAAATTGTGAGTAGTGAATGCAATTTTAAAACTAATAACTACCATATATAAAAATTAAGTGTATACACTTAATCCTTATCATTCTATTTTTACTACATTCAATAAAAAAAAATATATGTTTTCTCTTCGTATATTTTTTTTAAAGAACATCTATCCATTGTATTAATATAAATTAGTATAACTCATAATTTCACATGATTTGGGTTTCTTCAAAAAAAACAAATTTCCATAATTTTTTTAATTGAAACACATTTGGGTGCATGAATAATAGATTTTTTTGGGCTTAATATTGAAAATGTTTATTTTACCAATTTTTCATGATTATTTATGCTACACTTCCTTTCTAATGCTGGGATAATTCATAATAAAAGGCAAACATTAAAAATAATTTATATTTATCATAATTTGTTAGAAATAATGTAAATTAAGATATTATAGGAAATATATGTTTAATATTTTAGTTAATGAGATGTAGGTGAGTTGGTTAATCTACTTAGTTGTATCAAGCATCACCCATGTTCAAATCTTAGGAAAGGTATATGAAGTTATTAGTTGTATTTTCAAGACGATTAATAACCGAAATTGATGGGGATCATTTTTTATAATAGTTAGTATACATCTAATAATACACAAAAAAATCACCGAAGAGACCCAAGACTCACCAAAATACTTCGAAACAAATACCCATAAAAAAAGAAAGATAATTTTTAAGATCCCAAAAAAGCCAAAACCACTTACCATCCACGTGTACAACACTTGGCAAGAAACAAATGTGTAAAATTCAAAAAACTTACCCCTCAGCAACTGTCTTATTCCGCCTAGCTGAAGATGCCAAGATCAGACCCAATGGCATTATCAAGAGGTCCTTTCTCTTTCATTTCTGTGACTATCCCCTAGATCATAATTTGTTAGAACTAATGTAAGTTATAATATTATAATAAATATGTGTTTAATGTAAATATATCTTGCTTTCCCATGAGCAATTCCTAGATATGAATGGTAATATTGAATTGTTATTTATAATTTATAATTTTCTTGGCCAACAAGGTCTGTCATCAAATTTAATATTAATTAAGGACATTTAAATTATAATGTTTGCAGAAAGATATAATTAATCATACAATTCAAAAAAAAAATATAATAATTTCAAAGAAAACATTAATTTTAAATGGTTAAAAAATTATTTATTTTACATTTTAATTTTAAATTAATTGTTAATTACTAAATTTAAATTTTCCTTGAAAAATGATAGAACTCTTTTTTAATGGCATCCACTTTGACATTGTTGATGATCTTTAGCATATTTTTTTGCATGAGGATGCTCCATATGAATAGATGGTGTACCTTGTGAATGGAGCGCGAAGATAAAATAGAAGAATATATGGATAAGTGCATAAAGTTGGGAGATAAAAGGGGTTTATTTATGGATATGATTTTATTGAAATTTTAGAAATTTGAATTTTTGATAAATAATTTGAGATGATTACATTCAAAATTTGAAGATGGTATGAGAACATGAATTATAGCATTTCGAGTCTAGTTTCCAAAACACCAATTTTTTTTTGTTTTTTTTTTTGAAAAATGGTTAAGTATAATTAATTTAAACATGTAGAATTTGAAGCAGAACTTATTTTTTAATAAAATAGAGTAGATAGATGGTCGTGCAACCCACTATTTTTTTAGCATCGTTTAATATTGTTTGAAACTCTTTGGTGAAGATTTAAATAAGATCTTCTAGTTTGTGACCTATATTTTTTTAAATAATATATTTTTTTAATTAATTTTACACATAAATAAATTCTGAAAATTAGAAAAAAATAGATCGCTGGTCGTGCGAGCCCCCCTAACTACCTCAAAAAAATGAAATTTGATTTTTAAAAAAATGTGTATAGAATTAAGCCTAGTTTGTAACCATATATATACATTTTTTACTTAGATAAATGAAAAAAAAAAAACATAAACATGAATAGGCATGTAAATTTTCGGCATGTAGTGGCCTAAAAAAGACAGTTATAAATCAACATAGTTTGAACCCTTAAAATAGTCCAAAATTTATAAAAATCATATATTTGAAAAGAGGAGAGTGTGCTCGTTGTCATGGTAATATTTTTTTGAATTTTGTTGTTGAAATCCATAGTGTATTTGGTGATGGAAGCTGAAATTTGTTGTTTTATATCAAAACTCTCGAACTTGGTTGAAGATTGATAGGTCCAAGCCTTTGGCTCAAGAATCTAAGCCATTTTTGTGCCAAAAGGCTTGGTTTTTTTAATTCAAATTTTAATAATAGGTATGTGTTATTTATTCATAACAAAAAAATAATAAAAATTGCTCTATGGGTACTCATTTTTTTGCTTATATCTATGTTATTGAGCTCCCTAATAGTGGTGTATCATGATAGTTTCAATTGTAAAGTGAAGTGTATCATGATAAGGAAAAGGTCCCTAACTTTGAATAGTTAATTAAGGTGTTGTGGTATCACATTAGACTTCAAAAAAATTACCCATTTTAATATGTCGACTTAAGTACTTAGAATTAAGGTTTTAAGGTCTAACCCATTATACATATTATGATATAACCAATTTTATCATGAGAGGTCATAAAATGCATTTTTAAAACCTATGACCAAAACTTAATCTTTAGAGTACCAATCTAGCTATGCATTAGAATACCAATACTTGAGTCTTACTTATTAAGATGTGATTGGTTCATTTAAATTTTATAGATTAAATGTCGAACAAATATATAAGATACTACATGCTCAAATTTTTATGCACTTTAATACTTATGCACACCAATACATGTTCCATCAATGGAGCACATCTGAACAAAAAACCTGTTCGATTATTAGTAGGTGCAGGTCACTACTGGTACCTTTCCTCTAGATATACACTACCACAAAAAGGATGAAATTATATTTAGATAGGCTATATGGACATAGTTGATAGGTTATGTGAAAATATGATGAAAATGTTTGAGTGTGATAATGTAATGAGAATATTTAATGTGTAGCCTTATCCAAGCATGAGACATCAAGACTTAGTTCAAGACTAATGTGTCAAACCCAATGCCATAAAAATATATAAATAAAATAGTTAAACATGGTTGAATGGAAATTGGGGCTATTTTGAGCCCCTTCAACCTAATTACATGACTATAAAATGTGATTTGGATGTTGATCACCTCCAATTTCATTAGAGATTGAAACAAATAAACATTAAATGCAAGTTTTACATGTCTAGGATGTGGTTTTGAGCTCAATAAACTTGAATTGACCATCATTTAATGAATGACAATGTTGATTGATTTAATTATGGAGGCAATTAAGGTCAAAATGAGCCACATGAACCTATTTTAAATTGTATACATGATGTGATTTGGAGTGAAATTAACCCTAGAATGTCATCATATATAATGTTCACCAAAGAGTTGATTCATTCAATCGAGGAAGCATTTGAGGCCAATTTGAACACCATCAACATAACTATAAGATCATGTGATATGATTTGGGGATAAATTAAGTTTGATTTTATCATGAATTGATCTAATTAGTCAATTGGTGAAATTAGGGACATGATTTGGGAAAAATTAAGCCCCTATACCAAATTTATGGCCCAATCAATTGTATAGTCTATGCAACATATAGCTTAATTGATTCCTCATTTTATCAAAAATATAAACATGAAGGCAATTGTGGCCAATTTAAACCTATTGAACCTAAAATTGAGTCTATGATGTGATTAAAGGGACTAAATTAGCTCACATATTTTGACATGTTGACCTTAAACCCTAATTTTATCACAAATATAGTTCCCCTAAACCCTAATTTTATCACATGTATACAAATTTGTTACAGTGAACCCTAAACCCTAAACCCTAAACCCTAATTTTATGATTAATACAACCCTTGAGTTCCCTAATTTCATCACATATACTTTTTCATGAATGTAATTGGGGGTAATGGGAATTTGTTGAACCTAGTTTTGTGAGTTTAGGATGTGATTTGGGGATAAATTAGCTCATATTACCTTACATATTGAGCCAATTAGTCAATTGTTACAACCATAAACCCTAAACCCTTAACCCTAATTTTATCACAAATATAAACATGAAGGAAATTAAGGCCAATATGAACTTGTTGAACATGTACATAGAGTATAGAATGTGATTTGGAGTGAGATTAACCTTGATGTCATAATATATAATGAACCAAAGAGTCGATTCATTTAATTGAGGAGGCATTTGAGGATAATTTGAACCCCTTCAACCTAACTACAAGACCATGATGTGATTTAGGACAAAATTAAGTTTGATTCTATCATTAATTGATCTAATTAGTCAATTGGTGTAATTAGGGACATGATTTGGGAAAAATTGAGCCCTGAAACCAAATTTATGGATCAATTGATTGTATAATCTATATAACACATGGCTTAACTGAACTTAATTTTATCAGAAATGAAAACATGAAGGCAATTATGTTTAATTTGAACCTATTAAACCTAAATGTGAGTCTATGATGTGATTAAAGGGGCTAAATTAGCCCATGTTTAATGACATGTGTTGGCCTTAAACCCTAATTTTATCACAAATTGAATGTACTTTGGAATAATTGAATGTAATTTGGATTGATTTCAAATCTAATTTGGTATAATTGAAACTAATTTGGACTAATTGAATCTAATTTGGACAAACTGACATCAACCAAGGGGAAAATTAAACCTAATTTGGATTAATTGAATCTAATTTGGCCCTAATTGAACCTAATATGGAAATGAATCAAATGAAGGGGAAAATGCATCATATGATAGTCTTATTGCATTATTTTATGGGATGAATTTATAAATTAAATAATGCGTACACATTATTTACAATATAGACAAAACTTAATTTTCAATGATTATTTTTAAACTAGTGTTTCTATCGCTAATTCGCTTTCTACATTCAAAAGATGAATAAAGAAACTAAAGAAATGGATAAGGCTAGAAGTACCTGGATAAAGATTGCACACCATAATCCAGACGTTTGTGAGCACCCCTCTTTGGCTGTGGAGGAATGACACCTGCAAGAAAAAAGAAACTTGGACAAGAAGATGTTAGATGGATAAGTAGAGGGTTGCCAAGCGAGAGCTTGTTCCCAGAAGTGTGAAAACTTCCTCAAGGGAGGTCAACCCACTAATAACAGACAGATAAAAGACTAAGGAAATACAGAATGCCAGAATATAGGAGTGATAAACAAACTAGAAATGAAAGAAAAGATCAATGGTTACCTGAAAAGAGTTGTCGGGCTGATGACAATCGCCGAGGTCGGTAATGTTGCCGGCGTCGGTTGCCTGGTCTGTCGACTTCGGTTATCCTACCAACGTCGGTCGGGGAAGTAACCGGCGTCGGTCGAGGCAGTGGCCTGTAGTCGGGTCTGGTCGGGTTTCTGGACTGTGGACAGGTCTGGTTTGTGAATAGGGTCGAGGCAGAGCTCAGGGATGAATTTGAATGGACTGGGGGAATGGTCTGGTTCTGATTAGGTGCCCTGTATAGGGTCTTTGTTGGCAGGAGGGATGAGGGAGTTGTCCGGGATTGTATTGAAAGGATGACAGGTGAAAGGGAGATGGACAGAGAACAGGGCCTGAGAAGGCTTTTCAGCCTCTCAGGGGGTAGGACAGAGGACAGTGGGAGACAACAGATGCCAAGCAACTAAACACTAAAGAAAAGAAGTGAAATGAAATAACAGAGTGTGCTTACCTTTTTAGATTGCTGAATGAAGAGTGGAAGAGCTTTTGTTGAGACCATAGAAGACTAAATCTCTGCTCAAGAATCCCTGCACCTGTTGCTGCTGTTGCACGAGGTTCAGAGGGAGAAGAAATGAATGCCAAAATGCCAAGAGAAATTTGTTTGCGAGCTCAAGGGGCCGGGGGCTGGAATGGATGCAGAAAGGGGTCTTGAAGGCTACCGATGCCGGCATTATCGCCGACGTCGGCCGAAGGGTCGCCGCCGTCGGCAGTGGCAGAATGGGGACAGAGACTAAAGATAGCCTCTGCGCATTCTTGCACGCCGCCGGGTGAGGGATTGTGGGAAGAACGGTCATGAGGATGCTTAAATGGGCGCAGGAGGAAGATAATGAGAAGATTTGGCATAATAAAGGCTAAGAGGAAGGTGGAGGGATTCAAGGGAGGATCCAAGGTAGCAAGGGTGAGGTGGAAAGGGGGCCACTTAATTAAAATATTTAAGTTATTTTAATCAAATGAATGGAGGGGACTAAGGCCAAGGGTTAGGATATGGGTTTGAGGTGGACAAGGGGGGAGAACCAAGGTGCAGACACATTTGTGGTGTCTACATTTGCCCCTTTTTGTCTTGTTGGTTGTTCTTGATGAACTGCAAGACAAAAATAGGAGTTGGTTGCCCCAGGAAAAGGATAAGGTGTTCCCCCCTCAAAGCGATAGTCGAGAGAAGGGAACTGGAGATCGAGTGTCGATTTGACAGAGAGATGGATAGAAGAGTGTGAGCGAAAATGCTGCAATAGTTGTGATTGCGCGTATGCCACTTCACGGGATGATTGGGTCAAATTGTCACATGTTGAGGGTCAAGGAGTGCCAAAATTGAAGGAATCGGGCCCCAGCATTTAGTCGTCTGCTGATCGGGTTACTCAATCTAAGCTGAAGCTCCAAATGGTCATCGTGTTCTAGGTATCCCAGGCTCAGGAAGTGCTCCCGGAAACACGAAAAAGCCACAAGTAGTAGGGATCAACTGGCTTGCGATCCTATACTTGCGAAGGGTCAAAAATAGTCTACGGACAATTCTGCTAACCAACCGTGAGGTAGCACACATGCAAAAACAACCAAGGCAACATTGGCTTGGAAGTAGTCGAAGGTCGAAGGAGATACGCATGATCTCCAATGGTCATTGGTCAAGGGGATGGATGGACGAAAGGATGTGGCCGAGCTAACCTCAGAAAACGTCATGTGATCTGAGTGCTGCCTACATAGCCCTTGTGTGAAGGGCCTCAGGACAATGTAGTTCTCCCTAAAAGGGAGGAATGGTCAAAGAAAATGATTGGTCTTGGTCAAAGTTGATGGAGAGAAGGTTTATCCATCAAAGAGACGAACAAACGGGGGTGGTCGAGCTAACCTCAGAGGATGTGTTATCTGAGTGTTGCCTACATAGCCCTGGTCATAGGGCCTCAGACCAATGTAGTTCGGATGAATTGAGAAGATTGGTCGATGATTGGATGTGGTCAAGTGTCGAAATGATGAGGATAAGATGATGTATTCTGTAGAATTGGTCGAGAGTCTTTCATCCCTAGCAAGTTTCCATAGTCGTGATGGATGTATGCTAAAAATGAATGGAGGTCTATTTATGCTTCAGCAAGTATTGGTTTATGCTTAACATAAATTGGGTCTGGTCGATAGTTTCCATGTGTATTGGTGTCCATAGAAACTATGTGAAATGGACGAGGATGATGTCTGATGCCTTGAGGATGAAAAATAGCTTGGTTTGAGTCGACAATTGATGTGGTTAAATGTGATCAAAGTGTAGAGAAGAAGTGAAAGGCGAATCGCTCTTTCATTGACAAGGACCAGAAAGGGAGCATAGATAGGGGTTATTAGAACAAAAGCCCCGTTCATGCATTACGTCGTTGACCAGTGTTGTGTTAGAGCGGTAATCGAATCACTTTGACATTAAAGTGAGCTCGAAGTCCCTTGAGCAGGTAATAGGAGGAGGATAGGGTAACCCAGTTTAAGAGCAGGAATAACCTTGCCCCTTTTTATAGGAGACCCTGAGACAACTACAAGCCAAGTCCATGACTCATTTTTTTTTTTTTTTTTTTTGGGTGCAGACTGATCGATGCGGGAAGTCTACAGAGAGATGTCATTTGATTTATGGTCATGTTGCGAAGCTGATCAATGCGGGAAGCTTCTAAGAAAGGTTGCTGTTTGTAGCAAGATTTAGTCATAGCCATCCTTCGAGGGAGTGGTCTATATTTTTGCTTTATATAATGTTTGAATAGCTGTCCTTCAAGGGATCAGTCTATTAGCTACAGCAATGATAGTACAGCTATCCTTCGAGGGAGCAGTCTATCTTTTTGATTTGATTTTGTGACCTTGGATTTGTTTTGACATCTTGATTTTTTGATTTTGAGTCACGAACAAGACTGTAGAAGTTCAAGAACTCCCTTTTATTAGGACAAAGCATCCATGCATCATAAAAGGGTTGTAGAGGACTTGTTAAAGGGGAATAGGGTTGAAAGGAATGAGGATTAAGAGGACGAGGATTGCTCAAGGGACGAGCTCAAGTTATGTGCCAAGTAGACGAGTACTCGACTAACAAAAGAATGGTCGAAGATGCAACGCATTAAGAGGCTCAGGTTCTGGCCGTCCGTTGAGGGAAGACAGACGATAAGTCCCTAACCCATACTTGTGCGTGATGAGAAAAGGTCCAAGCCAATTGGGGGTGAATTTGCCTCGTTTACTTCGCTCCATATTGGTCACGTGTTGATTCTCTTTGAGGACGAGGTCTCCGATGTTGAAATCTCGTTCTCGCAGATTTTTGTCGTAGGCTCACTTTATGCAACTTTGGTAGACATGGAGATGATTGAGGGCTGCGAGACGACATTCATCGAGTAACTCAAGTTGAGCTAAGCGATCTTGACGAAAGTCATCGTTGGAAAGAATGTCATGCAGGGAGATGTGAAGAGACGGGATTTGTACTTCGAGAGGTAAGATAGCCTCTGTTCCATACACGAGGGAGAAAGGAGTAGCACCCGTAGAGGTTTGGATGCTAGTGCGGTAGGCCCACAAAGCGAAGGGAATATGAATGTGCCAATCCCTTCCTGTGTCGTTGACCATCTTCATGAGAATTTTAGTCAAAATTTTGTTGGAAGCCTCAGCCTGCCCATTTGCTTATGGGTAGTAAGGCGAAGAAAAGCTGAGTTTGATGCCAAATGAGTCACATAGTTTTTGGACAGTCTTGTTTTTGAAGGACTTGCCGTTGTCGGTGATGATTTTGTGAGGGACACCGAAACGACAGATGATGTGGCTGCTGATGAAGTCGACAATTTGGTCAGCTTTTGTGGAGACAAGAGGAATGGCTTCCACCCACTTGGTGAAATACTCAGTGGCAGTGATGATGGACTGATGATGAAGAGACGAGTGAGGGTTAATCTCACCGATGAGATCTAAGCCCCACTGAGAGAAAGGCCATAAATCCTGAGTGACTTGTAAGGCGTGGCTGGGGAGATGAAGCAGGTTAGAGTGCTGCTGACACTTGATGCAACGCCGAACATAGTCGCTACAGTCCTGATGAAGGGTGGGCCAATAATAACCCAGGCGAAGGATGCGCTTGGCAACCGAATTTCCACTGAAGTGTCCACCGCAAATCCCGTCGAGGACTTGTTTTATGGCTTGAGGAGCTTCAGTGGAGGTGAGACAGCGAAGAAGGAGGCCGTCAAAGCCTCACTTATAAAGAAGACCCCCTAGCATGGTATAGCGAGCTGTGCACTTGATGAAGGCTCGCCGCGCATTGCTAGAGAGGTTGGGAGGAGTGACAGAAAGAGACAAGTAGTCTACAAGTTGCTTATACCAGTCATCTTGTGGGCTAGAATTGATAGTGTTGATATGGTCGATGTGAGGGGAGATGTATGAAGGCAAGGGTACGCGATGCACCGTGACAAAAAGTCGAGATGACGATGATGAAGACGGGATATGCGAAGCAAGAGAAGCCATGGTGTCAGCAAACTTGTTCGTAGAGCGTGGAACAGTCTGCAAGAGATAATGGTCGAAAGATGCCAAAAGAAGGTCAGCACGATTTTTATACCTCTGCAAAACTTCATTTTTACAGAGATATGAATCGTTAACTTGATTAACGACGAGCTGCGAGTCACCGAAGATGTTGATAGACTTGATGTGGAGGGAAAGGGCAGTCTGAAGTCCCAAAATTAAGGCCTCGTATTCGGCCATATTATTGGTATAATCAAAGTCAAGCTTGAAAGATAGAGGCATGGGCTCCCCTTTGAGTGGGATGAGGATGACCCCCGCACCCCCACCGAGTTGACATTTGGAGCCGTCAAAGAACATGGTCATTTGGTAGACGGTGTCATTGGTGGAAAGTGTGGCGATAGATTTGTCAGGGAACTCACAGTGTGAAGGTTGGTTGTCGGGAAGAGGGGCATCTGCCAGTTGGTCAGCGATGGTTTGCCCCTTGATAGATTTTTGCTGGATGAATTCGAGGTCAAACTCAGCGAGCAGCATGAGCCACCGAGCCATACGTTGATTCTGATATGGCTTGGAGTGCATATACTTGAGAGGGTCGGTGTGGGTGACGACAAAGGTTTTGTGGGTGAGGAGATAGTGGCAGAGCTTGGTAGCGGAAAAGACTAATGCCAAATAGAGTTTCTCGGTATGAGTATACTGAGTTTCATAGTCGACTAGTGTTCGACTGATGTAGTAAACCGCTTGCTCACGATGATGCTCGTCTCGGTGCGCGATCATGGCACCTAACGAATGGTTGGTGGCAGAGATATAAAGGTAGAAGGGTTGGTCGTCTTTAGGTGGAACAAGGACTGGTGGAGAGACCAGATAGCTTTTGAGGGATTCAAAAGCCTCTTGACAGTCTTCATCCCATTTAAAGGAGACGTCCTTCTTAAGGAGATGATGAAAAGGTTGGCAGCGGTCTGAAAGCTGCGAGATGAAATGGCGGATGGACTGGAGCTTCCCTTGTAGACTGCGAAGCTGCTTGAGATTGGTCGGGGGTGGCATTTTGAGGATAGCACGGATCTTGGCGAGATCTATCTCGATGCCACGGAAGGAAATGATGAAGCTGAGAAGCTTGCCTGAGAGGACCCCAAAGACACATTTCTTGGGGTTAAGGCAGACATTGTATTGAAGAAGGTGAGAGAAGATGATTTTGAGAATGGTCAAGTGGTCGTGGCGAAGTTTGGACTTGCCAAGAAGGTCGTCCACATAGTCCTCCATGATTTTGTGGAGGAGATCGTGGAAAATGTAGGTCATGGTGCGCTGATATGTGGCACCAACGTTTTTCAAGCCAAAAGGCATGACTCGATAGCAGAAAGTCTCCCATGGAGTGATAAAGGTAGTCTTGTGCTGATCTTCCGGTGCGATCAGGATTTGATTGTATCCTGAAAAACCGTCCATGAGAGATAGCATCTCATGGCCGGCCGTGAGATCAACAAGCTGGTCAATGTTAGGAAGAGGAAAGTCATCTTTGGGACAGGCTAGGTTAAGGTCATGATAGTCCGTGCAGATCCTAATCCCCCCAGTTGCTTTAGTAACTGGGACGATGTTAGAGACCCACTACAGATAATCGATGGGCTGGATGAAGGAGACAGAAAGTAGGTGCTGAAGCTCCTCTTTGACAAGGAGCGCAACGCGAGGATGCATCTTTCGAAGCTTTTGCCTAATAGGCTTAGCCTCTGGTTTGGTGACAATGTTATGGGTAGCGATGGTGGGGTCGATGCCAGGCATGTCGCTGTAAGTCCAGGCAAAGGCCTTGCTATGGTCAGAAAGGAACTGGGTATAGTCAAGCTGCTCTTGAGTGTCTAAAGATTGGCCAATCCTTAAGACGTGAGGAACATCAAAAGAAGGGAGGTTGATGTCAATGGTTGATTCATTTAACATAACCTGGGTCTTGGAAGGGAGGGAATGCTAGATGAAAGAGTCATCGGCACCCATGTAGGAAAGGATGGCATCATCGTCAACGCAGTGGACAGTGTGAATGGTTGTCGACTCATCCTCTATCATGTTAAGAAAGATGAGAGGGAGAGATCTGGACACCCCATTGAGCTGATAGTTCAGGGGTTCCAGGTGGATGGTGTTTATGGAAAAAAAAAAAAACTAGGAGGGATGGAAACCACCGACTCCATAGGTGATGAAGGAGAGATGGGTGAGTTTGGAGGAGATTGGTCAATGGTTGGCTCGAGACAAAGGTCGAAAGGAGCCTGAGTGGGGTCATGATATCCCAGGCCATACCGTTTCTTGGCATCGTCATCATTGAGCGGCTCGATGGGCTGATGGGAGCCCTGCTCATAACGTCCGAAACCAAAACCCTTCCACGCACACCTATAAAGGTAAGTGTGTGCAAAGGCGGGGTTGCCAAGAAATGAGAAATCTGATGTGAAAGGTCGGGGTGAAGAGAGGGAATTGCCGTTGGTAGGAGCTTGATTGAGCCCCCCATAGACAAAGTTGGTTTGGAGGTGGGGAGGACCATAAGGTACGACCATCCCGATCCGTTGGTTGTAATTGGGACTGAGATGAAGGCGTCCATACTCTTGCGGAGTTTGGAACATGTCTAGGGTCAATAAGCGATATTCCCCAAGTGATAGTCGTTGGAAGACGTCTTCCATGGGGTCTTTGGTCGGCGCTTGAAGAGGAGGGGTAAGGGCGACCGCCGATTGCGAACTGGTCAAAGCTTCCATAGATGGAGGCGGTGCCAGAGTTGATGGCTTGATGGGAATGAGGACATCGTTGGGACGATAGGTTGTGTTGCAAGTCTTGAAGGGTGAAGGGTCAGTGGAAATGGTGTGGATTTGCCCATCATGCTCAAACTTCACACAACGGTGCAGGGTGGAGGGGACACAGGCCATGGCATGGATCCAAGGTCGTCCCAGTAGAATGTTGTATTGAAACTCTCCTTCGATGATATAGAAGAGCTCTGAGACTGTGCGTGGACCAATGCGAATGTGAAGGATGACTATGCCAATGGTCGTGGCGGTGGTGTCGTTGAAAGAGCGTAAGATCGCGTCAGTTTTGGAGACGCAATTCTTGGGAAGAGCCAACTGGTCAAAGGCATGGGTAGAGATTATGTTGATGCTAGCGCCGCCGTTGATCATAACGCGTTTAATGCATGTCCGATCAACATAGGCAGTGATGAAGAGGGTGGCGTCCTGATCTTCCGTGTTAGATGTGGGAATCTCAGAATTGCTGAATGTGATGGAGGCGACAGGAGATAAAGAATGGATGAGGGCAGCGAGTGGTTGGGGGTCTTTGGGTTGGACCTCTGCTGCCTACAAGGCTTGGATGAGGGCTTGACGGTGCTGAGGCGAGGTTTGGATAAGGTCATAAAGAGACATCTTTACAGGTGTCTGGTGAAGCTGCTTCAGCATGGAGTCATGAATTGGCCCAGAAGAAGAAGACGAAGAAGGCTGGGACGCGCCAAGGATAGAAATTTTAGGCTTGGGTGCAAGAGGTGGCTTGACGAAGGGATAGGTCCAAGGAATGGTGGATTTTTCTTTTGCCTTGTCCTTTTGTGACCTAGTGGTTACACGGATAGCATTGATTTTGAAAATAGGAGGTGAAGAAGGGGTCATGTCTTGCTGGTGAGATGTTGACGTGTTTGAAGAGGTTGGACGGGAAGGAGTCGGGATCTGGTCAAGAGTGTCCTCAAGGAGAAGAGTGTCCTTCTCCATGTAGCGGTGGATGATGGCTTTGAGGGCACAGCAAGTCTCGGTATCATGTCATGGTGTACGATGATATAAGCAAATTTTCGTGTCATCGAACTAGGAGGGCTTGGACCCGAGAGGCTGGAAAGGCTTGATGGGTGGAAGGGTTATGTCAGAAGTCTGCAGAATTCGGTGCAATATCAATGAGTATGAGCCCACTAGAGGGTCCGTGCTATTTGATATGCGTGAGGTCGGTGACTTTTGCTTTGGTGAGGTTGGAAGAGGTTTTCGTACCACCTTATGGGTTGATGGTGCGCTGACAGGCATAGACAGCATTTTCTTGGTGATTGGTACCACCTTTTTAGGAGAGGGACAGCTAGAGGTAGGTAGAGGAAGCAAAGGAGGCAACGAGTTTTGATTGGAGGCCGGAGTGGGAAGGATTCTAGCCAGGGTCGAAGGATGGGGGCCCAAAATGGATGGCAATGGTGACGGGGAAGGAGGCGTTCGCTTCGGCGGTCTGGCAGTCTCCTTTGACTTGGTTGGAAGACTACTACTGGTCAAGGTCTGGGCTAGGTCCACCTTCACTTGCGGGTGAGTGAGGGTGGAGACAGGACGAACGCCAAGTGACTTGATAGGCTTAGACGAGAGAGATGCAGGTTTCGGTTTTGACGGGCTTGGTTGAGGTTTGAGAGTCTGGTCTTTGTCAAGAGTCTGAAGAGATTCTGCCTTGGGAAGATTAGCAGTATGGGATGAGAGGGCATGGGTATGTTGAAGGGTTTTAAGACACTCCCACAACACCTGAGGCATCACTTTCCTCGGAGGAAGAAGTTCAATTTTCTCCACTAACCGGGAAAATGGTTGAGAAGAAGATGTTGATGGTTGCGAGGTTGAAGACGAGATGGGTGTAGTGGTCTTAGACGCATGGTATGGTGAAGTCATGACAGATTTAGATGAAGACGAAGGGGAGACAGGTTCTTCCCTGGGTGGAGAAGAATCTGGAAAGCGAGGCTCCTCAAGCGGGTAAAGGGCAAGGATGATGGTGCCCTCCCCTTGCGGTTGAGGAGTAGGAAGGGTCGGGTCCTCTATAGACAACATAAAGGAGGATGGCGAGACCGGTGGTGTTGGTAAAGCCGAGGCATCCTCTAAGATGAGAGAGGTCGATGGAGAAGTAGCCAGGGAAAGAGGTTCATCCACATGTGATGGATTGATTGATGGACTAACCTCTTGAGGTTGATTGGGGACAAAAGGCGAGACCGTATTGACTGTTCGAATGTTGTGCTCATGATTGTCGTCAATTAAGGTCTGGACATTGTTCTGAGTTGGCGGATGATTAGGGAATGGCTGTTTGAAGATGTCAATGGCCTGATTAGGGGGTGCATTGGGATTGTCTAAGATGAGGTCCCCCTTTTCAAGCATGTCTTGGATTATGTTCTTAAAAGTTTTGCAGTTTTCCGTGTCATGTCCCTTAACACGGTGAAAGCTGCAGAAGTCTTGTTCCCTATACCACGCAGGGATGGCGTGTGAGGGATCAAATTGTGGAGGAGGTCGGGCTTGAGGGAGATTGAGGACCCCCTGCTTAACAAGCTTTTCCAGCACAGACGCGTATGATTCTCTGAGAGGAGTATACCGTCATTGTACGTATCTTTGCTGGAATTGGCGAGTGGCGCTCTGAGATGTGGATGGCTCAGGCTGAGTGGTCAAAGAAGATGAAGGTCTAACAACCACAGCATTGGCTGAAGCCTTGGATTTAGAATTGGATGATGATGGCTTAGCAGAAGAAGAGTCATTGGTCTTAGAGCTAAGATTCTTGCTCCACAACTTGACTTTATTCTCCTTGATGGCACGCAACTCAAGTTTGCGGGCCATCGTGAAGGCTTCGTCGAAGGTGCGGAAGGTTTGAACCCTCAGGGTGGAAGAAATATGTCTGGCACAGGCTTGGGAGAAGAGTTCAATAAGCTCGGCCTGGGGTAAGGAAAAGGAGAGTTGATTGATGAGGCCTCTCCATCGAGCAACGAAGTCGGCTATGGACTCATCCTCGAATTGCCAGATAGAATAGAGGTCCGTGATCGAGACCTTCTTGGTTATGTTGATGGAAAAGTGATCGAGGAAGAGCTGGGCCAATTGTGTGAATGAGAAGAGAGAATGGCTAGGAAGGGAGCTGTACCAGTCAAGCGCAGCACCCGAGAGAGACATAGGAAACGTGCGTAAGAGCAACGCATCGTCATGGGAAATGAGGTAACAGGCATGTCTGAATGCCTGCAAGTGTTGCTGTGGGTCTTCCTCGCTTTGAAAGCGAGAAAACTTTGGAAGCTCCCACTGGCTAGGATATGGTCTGATTGGGATAGAAGGATGAATGGGCTCGTTGCAGATCTGCTCATATGAGAGAGCATTGCGCGAGCCGGAAACAGAGGTCTCTAGACTGGTCATCTTGTCCATCAGCATTTTGATGATGTCTGCCGATGGATTGACGGGTGGCGTGCCCCCTAAGTTGTAGGGTGCTTGGAAGAGGCTAGGGGAGGCATACGACGTAGTCAGTTGCCCCTGTAAAGGCGCAACGTAGGGGTAACTAGTCGTAGGGATGGATGAAGAGGCTAAAGGTGGTTGGGTAGAAGGCATAGCTAGGCCCGATGTCGCCACGAGAGGCTGGACTGTGGTGATGGGGGCCAAGGGTTAAGAAGCCACCCTGGTGTTGATAGGGGCCAGGGTAGGCGGAATAGAGACGACAAGGTTTTGAAAAGGAGTGGATAGCGGTTGAGTGGGTTGAGGTTGATAGGGGGCCGAGACCCCGGTGGAAGTGGGCCCAAAGATAGAGGTAGAGGCCACACCTAGAGGATTTGTCAAAGTCTGGTCAGTGGTCGAAGCGATGGCTTGAGTGTCCAAGGGTTGAACTACGAATGCCGTCGATACAGCCATAGTCGCGGCAAGAGAGGTTGGCATTCCGTAGATTGGATTGCCCAAGGAGTCTCACGTTCAGCTATGCGTGAGATAGTGTTGCAAGGCCTTGACGTTGAGGTCCAAGAATCGTTCGAAATCTTGGTCCCCTTCTTGGATAATAGGAGTCTGCGGTGGGGTTGGACGAATGGGAGTTCTTTCAGTCTCTGAGTTGAACTCCATTGTAGGCTTGGTCACAGACGGGGTAGACGGAAGTGGTTGACGGCTAGCGTGGTTGACAAGGGCTTTGGCTTGGCTACGAGTCAAAACCATGCAAGGTAAAGGAGGTTCAGGTTTCAAAAACTGTGTTTTTCTGTTTCAGAAAACCAGGATGGAGTCTTTGACAGAGAAGGGACAGGTTTTAGGCTGCTGGTTTTAAAAAAAAGGACAGTGACAGAGACCGACGTCGGTTGAAAAACCGATGTCGGTAAGGAAGATAGCCGACGTCGGTCAGATAACCGATGCCGGTAAGAGAGGAAAGCTGACGTCGGTGACAGAACCGATGCCGGTGACTGTGTCTTCTAGAGAACCAAAAGATTTTAAGATTCTTGGAAAAATAATGAAGAAAGCGTCCTCACTCACTCAAACAAACAGATGAGAAGAGAAGAACAGAGAGAGACAGACAAGCCTAAGCGATAAATCCTAGAAATTAACCTTAGAATCTTGTGGCTTATGCCTTAGATGAATGTTTAGGGAGATTGGTTGTAAGAAAGGTCCTAGAAGAGGCAGTCTAGAGCTGGTTTCGGGTCTTGTTTTAGGTGCTCAAAAATCTATGTTAGGTCTGGTACGTGGCCTAGTGCTAAGGAGCAAGCTCCCCTCACTTCATGATTCCAGTGGTTAGCTGGTCTCGCTTAGCCAAGATATACCTCGCCTAGAGTTTATCCTCCGCCAGAGAATGGAGTGGGCTTCTCCCTTGGTGATGAAATCCAAGTAGGGTCACCGGGACGGGTAAGGTATCCGCTGGGGAATGAAATCCCAGTCGGGCCTTGTCTCAAGTAAGTTTTATGTTCGTTTTAGTGCATGTGGTCAGGTAGTGTAACATCAAGTGTCTACGATTTATTCAATATGCGGATTTAAGTTACTAGATGTGGACTAATGCAAGCACAAGCAGAAATGAAAGTGCAATACGTTTTAAGCCCAAGTCGAAATGTGAGATTTGTTATGAAGACAAGTTTGAGAAAGAGTTGAGAGTATGATGTTTAGACTAGTCTAGAAATGCAAGGAAGAAAGATTCATTTTAGTCCTGCTTATAGTGTCATTTGGAATAGAAGAAAGAGACAAGAAGGAAGGAGCCTAAATGCACCTAAATGAATGAAAGGAAGAGGAACCCGAGGAAGAACCTAAGGTCCCACCGGGCGTGCCAGAATGTTTCTATCGCTAATTCGCTTTCTACATTCAAAATATGAATAAAGAAACTAAAGAAATGGATAAGGCTAGAAGTACCTGGATAAAGATTGTGCACCGTAATCCAGACGTTTGTGAGCACCCCTCTTTGGCTGTGGAGGAATGACACCTGCAAGAAAAAAGAAACTTGGACAAGAAGATGTTAGATGGATAAGTAGAGGGTTGCCAAGCGAGAGCTTGTTCCCGAAAGTGTGAAAACTTCCTCAAGGGAGGTCAACCCACTGATAACAGACAGATAAAAGACTAAGGAAATACAGAATGCCAGAATATAGGAGTGATAAACAAACTAGAAATGAAAGAAAAGATCAATGGTTACCTGAAAAGAGTTATCGGGCTGATGACAGTCGTCGAGGTCGGTAATGTTGCCGGCGTCGGTTGCCTGGTCTGCCGACTTCGGTTATCCTACCGACGTCGGTCGGGGAAGTAACCGGCGTCGGTTGGGGCAGTGGCCTGTAGTCAGGTCTGGTCGGGTTTCTGGACTGTGGACAGGTCTGGTTTGTGAACAGGGTCGAGGCAGAGCTCAGAGATGAATTTGAATGGACTGGGGGAATGGTCTGGTTCTGATTAGGTGCCCTGTATAGGGTCTTTGTTGGCAGGAGGGATGAGGGAGTTGTCCGGGATTGTACTGAAAGGATGATAGGTGAAAGGGAGATGGACAGAGAACAGGGCCTGAGAAGGCTTTTCAGCCTCTCAGGGGGTAGGACAGAGGACAGTGGGAGACAACAGATGCCAAGCAATTGAACACTAAAGAAAAGAAGTGAAATGAAATAACAGAGTGTGCTTACCTTTTTAGATTGCTGAATGAAGAGTGGAAGAGCTGTTGTTGAGACCACAGAAGACTAAATCTCTGCTCAAGAATCCCTGCACCTGTTGCTGCTGTTGCATGAGGTTCAGAGGGAGAAGAAACGAATGCCAAAACACCAAGAGAAATCTGTTTGCGAGCTCAAGGGGCCGGGGGCTGGAATGGATGCAGAAAGGGGTCTTGAAGGCTGCCGACGCCGGCATTATCGCCGACGTCGGCCGAAGGGTCGCCGACGTCGGCAGTGGCAGAATGGGGACAGAGACTAAAGATAGCCTCTGCGCATTCTTGCACGCCGCCGGGTGAGGGATTGTGGGAAGAACGGTCATGAGGATGCTTAAATGGGCGCGGGAGGAAGATAATGAGAAGATTTGGCATAATAAAGGCTAAGAGGAAGGTGGAGGGATTCAAGGGAGGATCCAAGGTAGCAAGGGTGAGGTGGAAAGGGGGCCACTTAATTAAAATATTTAAGTTATTTTAATCAAATGAGTGGAGGGGACTAAGGCCAAGGGTTAGGATATGGGTTTGAGGTGGACAAGGGGGGAGAACCAAGGTGCAGACACATTTGTGGTGTCTACAACTAGATCGATAATTTTATCCCCAAAAACATTATTATGTACTTTATGCTTATTCTCTATATATTTTTCAAGTATTTTTTTTGACCCCACCTTTAAAAAGCTATCAATTATCCAATGGGTGATGGATTACATTCAAGGAAGAGGAAGAAGTTGAAGAACAAAACACTAAAGCAATTAGAAGAGTTGAAATAAAAACACAACATATGAATGCAAGTACTTCATTCTAGATAAAGTACAAACACTAATCTTGATGAGTTAAATGTTGTAGATAATGAGCCAATTTATAATAACGAATTGAATAATGATGAAATTAACAATAATGAATTGAGTAATGATGAAATTAATAATAATGAATTAGATAATGTTGGAAGTGCACATTCAAAGTATAATTTTTTTTATTTTGTTGATGATGAGTCTATGCATGATGCTTTACCCCCCAACAATGAAGAAAATTTATTCTTAACAAATAATGAAGAAAATTTCACGGAAACAATAATGAAGAAAGAAACAATGAGGAAAATGTCATCCCACCACTAAACAACTAAAGTAACAATGATTTTGAAACACCCTCTCAAAAAATTCCACCATTATCAACACCTCCAAGAATTGGGCATAAAAAAAAAAAAGTACTTAATTGAAGTCGACAACAATATTTTAAAACTAATGTATAATAAAATGTCTGACCACCATACAAGAAGACTAGCTCAAGTAATTTGGGATTATTTATTTCATAAATTGGATTATGATAGTCAAAGTTGTCAATTATTTGTTTCATTGATGAAACTAATTAAGATGAGACCTGAATTGTACACATTAGGACTAAGAACATCTAACATGGATGATGAAAATAACAAAATTATTGAAAATATACTTGATGCATATCATATTATATGCTCTAAATCATGCAATAAAGTTTGTAATGTTGCTTGATGTATAATTATAAATTGTGTAGTAAGTGGTCAAGTAAAGAAAAAACTATTGATTTCAAACACAAGTCAAACACTTGATATAAATATAAAAACATTAATGAAAGCAATTGGAAGATGTGAAGGACTTAATGAACCCAGTACCAATGAGCTCTAGGCATTCTCTGGTAGACTTTTATGAAAGGATAAAGCTATAGTTGATGCTCTCAAAGAGTTACTTGCACAATTTTGGAAAGATGATACAAGAGCTTTCCCAATGCAAGAGATGTAGTTAAAAGAAGATTTGGTTCTTGTAACTGTGAACCATATCTGAAACACTTTTCAGATATGACTTAAACCCAATTGTAAACATCCACAAGTTTTTATTAGTCAAATATTTTTTAAGATGGACAAACCTTCTTATGTAAAAATAAATCACACACGCACCACTTGTTATTTTAGGCAACATGTTGAGTTTTCAATGCACTATGATGTTTTTTTCCATATTTATTAAACTTTGCATACGGATAACATTTTGTAGGGGTGTGGTATAGAATTTCTGCCAAAATCAGACATGGAATTTATTCCATTTTTTTGTGAAAGACCATATAGAAATTTCTTTTGTAAGAAAGTATGTTTGGATGGAAAATAAGACATTTGAATTAGATTTACAAAATTAAAAAAATGTATCTATGAGGAGTGTACAAGGTAAATTAGACATGAATTAATTAGTTTGAGAAAATACAAACATGTGACTTATCAAGTAAAAGATGACAAAAAATCTAAAAGGTGTGAGCTTGTTATAAAATAAATATCTTCTTTAGAATTTATGGTCAAATTCAGGGAGAAAATTATTTATGAGTATGCAAGGCACACACATAGGGATAAATGGTTGGATGAACATTTAAAGATAAGCAATGACACATCCCCACTTAATTTGATTATTCTAGTAGTTGACTTTATTAAAAATTACGCATTCATATCACAATTTAAATTTCAATTACAATATTAAAAGCATCATAATTTTCCATATTCATGCATTAACATTCATGCATACACTTGATAGTACAAAGCAAGTTCAAAAAATATTAAGGGAGCACCATTTCTATATTAGTGATGACCAATCACATTATATAGAGTACATGCAAGGTTGTTTTGATAATTTCTATGGATAGTTGACTAAGAGAAACATTTCTTTCAATCAACATTACATTTGTTTAGGCAATTGCACATTGTAATTCAAGAATGCACAGACGTTTTATTGGTTGAGAAATATGCATGTTACCACTAGTGTAGAAAATATTTAGAATTTCATTGAGGATGTCCATAGAAAAGGGGATCATGACAATGTTGGAGCATGTGTAAAAAAAGCCATTGGAAAAGGAATTGAAATTTGAAGAGGCTATTGATTTGAATAATGTAATAACTATGGTTGAATGGTGTAATGAGAACATGTTCCATGGTGCTCAAGCAAATTCCACTATTTGTAGACTTTTTGGTTAATGGAGGAATAACACTTGGAGCACCATTTCTATATTAGTGATGACCAATCACATTGTATAGAGTACATGCAAGGTTGTTTTTATAATTTCTATGGATAGTTGACTAAGAGGAACATTACCTTAAATCAACATTACATTTGGTTAGGAAATTTCACATTGTAATTCAAGAATGCATGGATGTTTATTGGTTGAAAAAGATGCATGTTACCATTAGTGTAGGATATATTTAGAATTTCATTAAGGGTGTCCATAGAAAAGGGGATAATGACAATGTTGGAGCATGTGTAAAAAAAGCCATTGGAAAAGGAATTGAAATTTGAAGAGGCTATTGATTTGATTAATGTAATAACTATGGTTGAATGGTGTAATGAGAATATGTTCCATGGTACTCAAACAAATTCTACTATTTGTAGAGATTTTTGGTTAATAGAGGAATAAAACTTGGCAATATATGAGGATTGTATGACTCTAATGGGTTCAAGTGAGATCCACTCATTTCATAGCTCAAATGTAGGTTCTTGGAATATTAATATGATACACTTGGCATGTTTATATTCTACATGCATGTAATCTATTTGGAATGAGTGTGAGTCACAAGAGTGGGTGGATGACTGGAGTAACAAAATTTTAATTCTAATAAACACTTATCAAGTTCCACCAGTATTACAACTTATAGATATGACATCATCACATGAATTTGACCATGTATCTGATTTAGTGGATCCATGTAGAAGATTAATCATTATGTACTATTTATTCTCATTATCTATCTTGATAGTATCATTAAAAATGTTTTTTGTGATATAGGGCATGTTTTTATAGTTATTATAGATAAGGACAATGAAGAGTAAATAGATTAGTACTTATGTCAGTGTGTATATGGAAATAAAAAATTGACTTCCTTGATCATAGATGGAAAAAACATTGACTATCCCACTGGGTATGTGGTAGTCACTAGAAACTAGCTTTGATGATATCCTACCAAAAATTCAGATGCATGGTTATTTGAAGAGTTTGAAACACACAAAAAGATACTACACTATTCAAATTTGGTTCTTATAATGAATATTAAATTATTAAAATATCATGGGAGGCCATTAAATAATAATCTATGAAAACTTTGTGATTCAAACCATGAAGCTTTTCCTGATACTATCAAGATTAGAGCATATCCTAGTGGTTTGTTAGATTGAAATGTGCAGGTATGTTAACTTGTAAAATGTAAATGTAATTAATTCTACCATATATTTTTGATTTTTTAGGTAGTACATACATAAATTTCTTGCTAGGTGGTTCATGCTACCTTGTTGGGCCTATGAGCACATTTGTATTCTGAGGTCGATGGGGCTACCATGGGAGGGATATGCCTAGATGGACTTCAGGTTGGGTTTCATGCAGTGGAGGAGTGATTACATGCTCATAGGACCTAGAGGAGGTGTATGGGATATTGATTGGTTCAGAGGGACATTGAAGGCCTTGGTGGTTAGAGATGTGGTTTATAGGTCGTATGCCAACTTTTTTAGGTGGGCCCACTATACTTGGAACATTTTATCATTATAGAGATATAGGTAGATTTTTTGGAGGAGAGAGGGTGAGACTGCATTCATCCCTTTTGATAGGGTTCACAGGCAGTTTGGCTTGATATAAGGGATTCTAGGTCTATTCTCAAGGTATAGGTAGGAAGATGTTGAGTTTTTATTTTAAAAGCCACAATCAGTGGAGATGGTTCTTGTTTATGAGGAGTTGCCTACTAGAATATAAATTGATGATGTGGGTTTTGTTTATGGTTACACAACATTGTATGAGGCCCTCTATGTAGTGGTATATTTTTGATGGGATGATGGGGTCAGGTAGCCTATGGATGTGGACCCAACTAGTGGGGATTGATAGGTATAGGTATAGGGAGGTGGCCCCGATGGATAGGTAGGAGTGGTGTTAGCCACTACACAAGCACATGTCATAGATTTATAGGGGTAGGTGGCTATATTACAAGGCTATATTTATACATTATAGGGTTAGCTAGCCACTGTGATGGGTGAGAGGCACTAGGCTAGGGCTACACTAATCTAGGTCACCCAGGAATGAGATCTTTTAAGATAGACTAGAGGAGTAGAAGTAGGACTAGTAGGTCCAACAGGGACCATTGATATGCATAGGTACATAGCCACTGTACAAGAGTTGTATAATTATGAGGTGATAGTCTTCACTCACTACCTAACAAAGCCTAGATGGGGTGAGTATAGAGCTAGCTTGGAAGGTGGTGCCAGTGTGGTGACACAAGATTAGTGGGATGCATCTGTAGTTGGATAGGCAGGCACATTAGGGGGTAGGCACCAAATGATAATGATTCCCTAGGGGCATAGGTTATGATATGATATGTATAGGTGTATATGATTTTGATATCCGCTTGTGAGTTGATGCAATGACATGTATATGTTTTGAGAGAAAGAGATGTACATTATTAAATGTACTATTTTATTTTTGATGAGACATGATGTATATGATGTGATGATGATATATAGATGTGATTTTATGGTTCATGATTCATGGTTTAAATTTTCATATTTATTATGATTATGCTTATGAGATGTAAAATCATTAGCTTAGGCATGTGATGATTATGGATTCGTTTATGATGAATGGTTATACATGATTATTATGATGCAATGCTTTGTTTTATATATGTTTATGATATTTATGGTTATGGTTATGATCATGGATATGTGATGTGGTTTATGATTATGGATGTGATGTTATGATTTATAGTTATTTTTTTGATGATAACACACAAAGTAAGTTAGATAACCCAAGTTGATGTGGGAAAAGAGATGAAAACCATGAGACATACATGTAAGTGAATATGTGAACCAATTATGAGAGGGTAGGGAAAAGGCATGATGCTTCTTCATTGGAAAAAGACAAAATAAAACCCAAAATTAGATTGGCTTAAGGAACATAAGCCTTTTGAATGTTTTGCATTAGCATGCATTGGTTGGTAAAAAGGTGTCTTGATCACATTGTGTCAAGTAAGCTCAATAATCCCTTGATTTGTAGATGGTACAAAGGGGAGATAGGTGATAAGTGGTGTGAAGGGGAGTGTAACCTCTTATGGGTTGGTTTTCCCCTTCTATAGGTGACCTAAGAACCTAAGTCTATGTTTTAATGCAAGGTGTAGACTGATTGATGCAAAAAGTCTATTGATGATATATATGAAAGATGATTGCAGCATTCTTAGGATAGCTTATTCTGATTTTGATATAGTGTCTTTTTATTGCTTTGTTTTGATAGGTTTATGAATCTGATCGATGCAGGAAGCTTCAAATGATTGCTTTAAAAAATTTAACTTAGCCATCCTTCAAGGGAGTGGTCCAAGTTTGGATTTGTTCATTTTGGTAATTGTTCTTCAAGGGAGTAGTCTATTCTTTTAAGAAATTTAGATTTTGGGCAGCTATCTTTCAAGGGAGTAGTCTTCATGCTAGAGATATTTGACCCAAGTGATATTTTCATATCCCAAATTATTTTGATGTTAGGTTAGACATGGACAAGTCTATATAGGCTTGGAGGTTTACCTTTATGAGGGAAATACCTAGAGCAAAAGAAGGTTAATAATAGGTGAAATGGGTGATTTTGAGAGATAATTACCATAAGATGTCATCTAATTAGGGACAAAAAGTATCCATGAGAACCATGCCATGGGTAGAGCCATGGTACCCATATTCAGGATTAGGTTAGGAATATGATGGTTAATCACATGGTTCTATGTGGTAATTAATTGTCCTCAAAGGGATGGTATAAAGGTGTGAGGAAGGTGAAAATCTCATAAATCAAGGGATGAGCTTAAGTTAGACAAAATATGAGTTTGATACTTGTTTAACAAAAGAAAGGATGTAGGTGCAAAGCATTAAGAGTCTCAGGTTCTAGTTTGCCTTCAAGAGAGGACAAATGATAAGCTCTTGATCCATAATTTTGGGTTATGATGTAGGGTCTAAGCCAATTGAAATTGAGCTTTCCTCGCTTACTCTTCTCTATATTGGTCACATGCTGATTTTCATTTAGGATGAGGTATCCGATGTTGAATTCTTATTCTTTCAGGTGCTTGTTATAGGCATGCTTCACTCATTATTTATAGACATAAAGATGGTTAAACATAGCTAGGGAGAGCTCATAAAGTAGCTCAAGTCATGCCAAACACTCTTGATGATAGTTGCTCTTAGAAATGATGTCTTGCAAGGATATGTGAAGAGAGGGAATCTAGACTAAAGAGGCAAGACCAAATCTACTTTGAAGACCTAAGAGAAAGGGGTAGTACCCGTAGAGGTTTGAATGCTAGCATGATAGGCCTAAAAAGTGAAAGGGATGTGCAAAATGCCAATCTCAACCAAAAGCATTGACCATTTTGGTTAACATCTTGTTGAGGGTTTTGTTAGAGGATTTTGCTTATCCATTTACTTATAGATGATAATCTAAGGAAAAGTTTAACTTGTTGCCAAATTCATCACAAAAACATTGGAATTTTTTTTTAAATATTTGCCATTATTGGTGATGATCTTATGGGGAACACTGAAATGACATATGATATGATGATTGATAAAGTTGAGAATCTTTTCTACTTTTATTGAGATGAGAGGAATATCATTCACCCACTTTATGGAATAATCAGTGGTGGTGATGATGGAATGGTGTCGCTATGAAGAATGAGGATTGATTTCCCCAATGAGATTTAGTCCCCATTATGAGAAGGGCCAAAAGTCCTTTGATAATTGAAGGCTATGAGCTGATGCGTGATGAAAATTAGCATGATGTTGATATTTAACACACTTCTTCACATAATCACAATTGTCTTGGTTGATCGTGGGCCAATAACATTCAAGGTGAAGGATACATTTAGAAATAGCTAGAAAACTAAAGTGTCCTCCACATATCCCATCATGCATTTCCTTGATAGAATGGGAAGTTTCATGACTACATAAGCAATGGAGAAGGAGGTCATCAAAACCATGTTTGTAAAGGAATTTCCCTAGTATGGTATAAAAAGAGGTACTCTGAACAAAGGATCTTTAGGCATTCCTAGATAGGTTGGGAGGAAATATGTTGATATTGAGGTAGTCAAAGGTTTTCTCATACCAAATGTTTGATGGAGATTCTCCACATTAAAAATGGTAGGGAGGTCAGATTGGATATAAGAGGGTGTGATAAAATGATGAATGGTGACAAAGAGCTTAGAATTGGAAGGTGTAGATGGGATTTAGGAAGCAAGAGAAGCCATTATATCCATGAACTTGTTGGTGGATCATGGGATAAATTAGAGAAGGTAATGATCAAATGATGCTAATAGTACATCTATCAGCTGCTTGTACTGTTGCAAGACATAATTCTTACATTGGTAGGAACCATTGATCTAGTTGACCATAAGTTAGAAAATTTCAAAGACACTTATTGTCTTAACTCCAAAGGCTAGAGCAGTCTAGAGACCTATTACTAAGGCTTCATACTCAGCCATATTTTTGGTACACTTAAAATCAAGTTTGAAAGAAAGAGGAAGGGGTTCACCATCGAGGGGAATGAGAATGACTCTGGTACCCCCACCATGGTGTCACTTCAAGCCATAAAAAAACATGGTCATTTGGTAGGTGACGTCTTCTTGAGAAAGAGTTACGATGGAATCTTCTAGAAATGCAAGAGGAAGTGGTTGGTTGTCTAGTAAAGGAGCTTTAGATAATTGATTTACAATGACTTTCCCTTTAATTGACTTTTGATAGAGGAACTCAAGGTCAAACTTAGGTAGGATCATGAGCCAATTAGCTATATGATGGTTTTGGTATGGTTTAGAGTTCATGTACTTAAGTGGGTCAGTGTTGGTGATGACAAAGGTTTTATGATTGAGGAGGTAATGATGAAGTTTGGAAGCCATAAAGACTAAGGTGAGGAAAAGTTTATCGATATGGGTGTATTGAGTCTCATACTCTATAAGTGTTTGATTAAATATAGTAGGCAACTTTCTATTTGTTTTATTCATCATGGTGAGCAAGCATTTCCCCTAAAGAATGGTTAGTGGTAGATATGCAAAGTAGAAGTGTTGATCCTATTTAGGAAGGATAAGAATAGGTGGAGAAAGAAGGTATTATTTGAATGAATCAAAGGCTTATTGATAGTCCTTAATCTACAAAGAGATGTATTTTTCTTGAGAAGATGGTGAAAGGGTTGACATCTATCTGATAACTAAGAGATGAAGTGACAGATATATTGGAGCTTCCCTTGTAGGCTATAGATTTTCTTAAGGTGGGTTAGAGGTGGCATGTCAAGAATTGCTCTAATTTTGGTAGGGTCTACTTCAATTCTTCAAAGAGAGATGATAAAGCCAAGAATATTTCTAGATAGGACCCCAAAAACATATTTCTTGGGGTTGAGTCAGACATAAAAATGGATTAGGCACTCAAAGATAATTTTGAGAACTTCAAGATCATCCTTGTGATATTTGGATTTCCTAATGAGATCATCTACATAGTCCTCTATGATTTTGTGGATGATATCATGGATTATTTAGGTCATCTCATGCTATTAGGTTGCTCCAACATTCTTCAGACCAAATGGTATGACCCTATAGTAGAAGGTTCCCCATGGGGTGATGAAATAAGTATTATGTTGATCCTCAAGGGAAATCAAGATTTGATTATATCATGAGAAACTATCTATGAAAGATAACATCTCGTGGTTGACTATAAGATCAACAAGTTTGTTGATGTTAGGAAAAATAAAATCATCCTTAGGAAAAGCAAGGTTGAGATCATGATATTCAACATAAAGGTGAAGTCCTTTTGTGGGTTTGGTGATGGGAATAATATTGGAAACCCATTGGGGATAGTCAATGGGTCAGTTGAAGTTGATAGATAGAAGGCACTGAAGCTCTTCTTTGACTAGAAGGGTGATATAAGGATACATATTATGAAGCATTTTCCTAACAAGCTTAACATCAGGATGGATGATGATGTTATGGAGAGATATGGAAGGGTCAATTCTAGGCATATCTTGATAGGACTAAAAAAATGTTATGCTTCAGTCATAAAGGAAGGAAGGGTAATCTTGTTGTTCTAAGGAATCTAATGATTGACCAATCTTTATGATGTGATAGTTATCTTGATTACCCAAGTTGACACTGATAGTGGATTCATTAAACATGGTTTGGTTTTTAGTTGGAAGAGATTTATGAATAGAAGAATCCCATGCACCAAGATAGGTGAGAATGGAATCATCATCTTGATGATGGATGGTATAGATGGTAGGAGAATCATTTTATACCATTTTAAGATGAATCAAAGAAAAGGCTTTAGTTTGGTTTCCATTTTGATAGTTTAGGGGACCCAAACTAAAGGTATTGACTAAAAAAATTTAGAAGGGATGGTTTCAAAATCCTCAAAATTTGAAAGAGATGGGGTTGGTGAGGATGGAATGTCCTCATCAATGGTGGGTTCTTCTGGTGGGATGAACCCAAGGCCAAATAACTCACATGGTTTTTGTATTTTTATCAAAATTAACTCATGGGGTCCATGTTCTTAATGGTCAAGGCTAAATCCCTTCTAGGCATACCTATGAAGGTATAATTTGGCAAATTCCAATTTGTAGAAATAGGAGAAATCAGAAGTAAATGGTCAAGTAGAAGAGGTGGTGGATGAAGTGAGAAAGGGATGATCAAGTCCCAATAATATTGGAAACCCATTGGGGATAGTCAATGGGTTGGTTGAAGTTGATAGATAGAAGGCACTAAAGCTCTTCTTTGACTAGAAGGGCGATATAAGGATACATATTATGAAGCATTTACCTAAAAAGCTTAACATCAAGATGGATGATGATGTTATGGAGAGATATGGAAGGGTCGATTCTAGGCATATCTTGATAGGACTAAAAAAATGTCATGCTTCAATCATAAAGGAAGGAAGGGTAATCTTGTTGTTCTGAGGAATCTAATGATTGACCAATATTTATGATGTGAGGGTTATCTTGATTACCCAAGTTGACATTGATAGTGGATTCATTAAACATGGTTTGGTTTTTAGTTGGAAGAGATTTATGAGTAGAAGAATCCCATGCACCAAGATAGCTGAGAATGGAATCATCATCTTGATGATGGATGGTATAGATGGTAGGAGAATCATTTTATACCATTTAAAGATGAATCAATGAAAAGGTTTTAGTTTGGTTTCCCTTTTGATAGTTTATGGGACCCAAACTAAAGGTATTGCCTAAAAAAATTTAGAAGGGATGGTTTCAGAATCCTCAAAATTTGAAAGAGATGGGGTTGGTGAGGATGGAATGTCCTCATCAATGGTGGGTTCTTCTGGTGGGATGAACCCAAGGCCAAATAGCTCACAAGGTTTTTGTGTTTTAATCAAAATTAACTCATGGGGTCCATGTTCTTAATGGTCAAGGATAAATCCCTTCTAGGCATACCTATGAAGGTATAATTTGGCAAATTCCAATTTGTAGAAATAATAGAAATCAGAAGTAAATGATCAAGTAGAAGAGGTGGTGGATGAAGTGAGAAGGGGATGATCATGTCCCCCATAGATGAAATTGGTTTAGTGGTTAGGAAGTTTGAAAGGAATGGTGGTTGTGATATTGGGATCATAACCAGGATTATGGTCAAGATTCCCATACTTTTGAGGAGTAAAGAAGGCATCCAAGGCTAAAAGGTGATACTCTTCCAGTGAGAGATGTTGAAACATAAGTTTGAAGGGGTCCTCTATGGGGATCTGAGAAGAAGGGATAGATGAGTTAGTTGAAGCTTCATTGATGGTAGGGGTGGAGTTGTTGTTGGTTGGTGGTGAGGTGGATGAACAAGGAAGTAAAACATTGTTGGGTTGATATGTCATATTGTAAGATGTGAAAGAACTAGGGTTAGCTTGTATGGTGATGACTTGACCCTCGTGTTCCAACTTGACACATCGATGAAAAGTGGATGGGACATAACTTATGGAGTGAATCTAAGGGTGTCCAAGTAAGACATTGTATTAGAAATAACCTTATATGACATACAAGAGCTTTGGAAGTGTGTGAGGTCCCAAGCAGATGTAGAGGATAACTATTTCCAAGGTTGTGGCCATATTTTTATTAAAGGAATGAAGGCCCACTATTATTTTTGACATGATATTCTTTAGTAGCTAGAGTTGGTCATAAGAATGAGACGAGATAATATTGATACTAGCTCTCCCATAAATCATCACCCTTTTGATGTGGGTCTGATTGATGTATGTAGTGATAAAGAGGGGAGGATCAGGATCTTCAGGATGAATATAAGGTATTTATGAATCCTTTAATGTGACAAGGGTGGAAAATTGAAGAGCTCTGATAAAGGCTGTAAGAGGTTAAGGGTCTTCAAGTTGGACCTATTTAGATTGCAAGGCCTCTATCAGTGCTTGGCAGTAATGGGATGAGGTATTGATTAGTTTGTATAGGCTCATCTTCACTAGTGTATGGTGAAGATGTTTTAGAATTAATTACTAGATACATTTAAAAGGGTTGGAGGGAGAGGCACACAAAATGGATATTTTGGGTTTTGGTGAAGGTGAAGGCACTTGAGTTCATTTGGAAGGTTGAAGGGTGGAAGGATATGTCCATGGAATGAACACTTTGGCCTTTCCCTTATCTTTTTGTTGCGCCTAAGATTAGGAGACCATATGGATAGTGTGGATGAGGGGAAACATTAGGCTAGAAGCTTGTTTTGGTTCCTCCTCACTCTTGGATGAGAGCGCGGGAGTGGGTAAGTGTTGGATAGGTTCACTTGGTGGTTGGGTTGATTATGGGATTAAGAGAGTTTCATCTGATAATAAATCATCCTTATACCATAAGTTATGGATAAGTGCTTGGAGAGCTTTGTAGTTCTTTGTGTCATGTTTAGGTGTCCTGTGGTATGATCAGATTAAACTATCATTAAACCAAGATGGTTTAGGACTTGAAGGGTCAAAGGGTTTGATACGTGGTAGGTTTAAGGAATAAGTCTATAACAACCTTTTTAAAATGGTTGAATAAGATTTGATCAAAGGTGTTAAGGGTGATGGGCTTTTGGGTTTCGATGTGGGAGCTTTCTTGGAAGTAGGCTTTACCATGGGAGTTGTGGGTGGTATGATGGTTTTGGTGGGTGGGCTTCATTGGGGTTATTTGGTATTAGATGGTTTTGAGGTGGAAGATTTAAAGGTGAAATATTTGGAGGTGAATGATTGAGATGATGAAGGTTTGGAGATAGGTGGGTAGGTAGAGTTAGATAGTTTAGTTTAAAATGATGGGGAGTTTGATGTTTTTAAGGAGGTAGGTAAAGGTAGACTAAAAGGAGGAAATTTAGTTTGGTTAGTTTTTGGAGGGTTGGCCTTCTTGATAAAAGGATGAGCTTTTAGGATGGAATAAGGATGGGGTCCCAAGATAGAAGGTAAGAGGGAAGTGGGTGGTATGGTTCTGGTTCTAAGTGGGAGTTTGGGTGGCTCCACCTTATTGGTTGGTTTGGCCAACATTTTAGTTAGTGGAATATATGGGTTTAAATCCAACTTCAAAGATGGGTGGATAAGGTTAGGAGTAGGAAGTACCCCTAGGTTCTTGATAGGTTTGATTAAATAGGTGTAAGGTGATTTGATAATTTTGGATGAAGGTGGTTTGGATGGTTCTCCCATGGTTTTGGGGGAAAAGGTTTTTAATAAAGGGGTTGAGGTGATTATAGATTTAAGGGTAGGTGTGATTGAATATGGGGTAGATGAAGGTGAGGGTGAAGGTTCATGCTTGTTTTGATAGGGGAGCCCAAGATAGTGCCAAAAGGTGGCTCGATTTGTACTAGGTTGAGAAGAGAATTCTAGGCTTTGGATGAGTCTAGAGAAGGGTTTGTAAGTTGGTTAGGTTCTTTGGGCATCTGATTCAAATATTAGGACCATAGGTTGAGGTAAGGAAATGGTTTCTTCACCCTTGTCATTGATGAAATGTTCTATATTTGGGAGGATGTTTCCTCCATGAAAGGAGTAGATAAGGTGATCTCTCTCTGTGGAATGGTTTTCAAAGAGAGAGTGGGTGGTTCCATGATGGATAAGGAAGGTGTGATGGAAATGGTTGCCTCCTTTGGTATTTCTATGAAAGGAGAGGTGGGTAAGTCCATTATCTTGTCAAGTGAAGTAAAGGAGGTGGTTTCTTCCCTTATTTGGGTATTCAAAAGAATGGAGGGTGATTCCACTACCTCAATAAGTGGAGCGGAGAAAGAGGTAGTTGAGGTAGTGGTATCCTTAATGATAGGTTCATTGATAATTATATTGACCGTATAGACCTCAAAAGTGTGAGATGATTCTAGTTTATTATCATCATGGTTGGTAAAAGGGGCATGATTGGGAAAAAATTGTTGAAAGATGTTGAGTGATTGATTTGGGGGTACATTGGGATTCTCCAATGCAAGTTCCCCTTTATCAATTAAGTTTTGGATAATGGTTTTAAAGGTGTTACACCTACTAATTTCATGCCCAATGACATGGTGAAAAGCACATAGATCACTCTCATTGTACCAACTAAGCACAAGGCGAGAAACATCAAATTAATGAGGAGGTTTGATGGGGGGAAGTTATATGATGTTGGCTTTGAGTAACTTATCCAAAATTGAAGCATATGACTCCCTTAGTGGGGTGTATTATTTTTGGGTAGCTCATTTTTTATTTTGGATTTGCTGATTGGAGGAGTTATAGGAGTTGGTTTGGTTTGGTTGGTTGACAACTGAAGGTGGAGTAATTTGAAGGACAACTGTGTTTGCAGTTGCCTTTGGTTTGGTGTTAGGATGGTTAGATTGGTTAGTGGTTTTGGATGGGGAAGGGTCATTGGATTTGAATCTAGAGTTTTCATTTATTAGTTTAAACTTCCCCTCATCGATGGATTTGCTTTCTAGTTTACATGCCATGGTGAAATCCTTGTCAAAAGTTCTGAAGGTTTGAACGTATAGAATAGGGGCAATGTGTTTGGCACAATCCCAAGAGAAAATTCAATCAAATCAGGTTGGGGTAAAGAGAAATAGATTTAGTTGATAAGACCTCTTCATCGGCCTAAAAAATTAGTAATTGATTCATCATCAAATTACCAGATGCAGTAGAGGTCGGTGATGGAGACCATATTAGATATATTGACTGATAAATGGTCTAAAAAGGTTTGGGTGAGTTGGGAAAAGGAAAATATGAAGTTATTAGTGATAAAACTATACCAATCCAATACTGTTCTAGATAAATACATAGGAAAGGTGTGAAGGAGAAGAGCATCATCACAGGTAATCAAGTAGAAAGAATGTGAAAATGCTCTTAGGTGTTGTTAGGGGTCTTCCTTTCTTTGGAATTTAAAAAATTTGGTTAGTTCCCATTGAGGAGGGTTAGGTAGGGTAGGGATGGATGGGTGAATAGGTTAATTATATATTCAATCATAAGATAAGAGTTGTGAACCCCAGACATAGATGACTCTAGGTTGGTTAGTTTTTCCATTAACATTTTGACCAAATCTATTTGGGGTTGGGGAGTTCCATAATTGTATGGTAAGTTTTGTTGGGGTTGGGTGGATGTAATATATGAATAACTTGCAGAAGGTTGAGGAAATACCACATGTTGGTATGTGGTCATTGAGGGTTATGATGATGCCACATAAGGGTTAATAGGCACAAGAGGTTGGGTGGAAGATGCCATTTATGGGTTAATAGGCATAAGAGGTTGGGTGGAAGATGGAGCTATGTATCCTTGTGGATTAGGAGCATAGCATGGGTAGGGTGTCATAGGTATTTGTTGAGGAGTTAATGTGGGTTAGTTTAGAGGTATGAACATATTGAGAGATTGGAAAATTGATATGGATTGGGTTGGAGGTATGGATGGGTTAATTGGTTTGGGGTGAGTGGTAACTCTGGTGGTGATAGGTGGAAGGGTAGAAGGTATAGAAATCACCACATTTTAAAGTGAGGTGGAGATTGGTGGGCTAGTAGTGATAAGGGGAATAGTGGAAATATGGGTAGAAGGTATCTCCATGGTGGGTGGAGTATGCGTAGTAAAAGGTAATGTTGCCCCTATGTTGGAGGGGTTATTGGTTGATATAGGGGGTGTTTGGTTATGGGTTGGGTTGTTTGATTGAGTTTGGATGAATGTAGTGGATGGGTTATTGATGGAGGAAGATGTTTGAGTGATCATATGTTGGGTAGAGGTAGCAATAATGGTGTCTCCCATAAGATAGGGAGGCATTACATAAGGTAGATCACTAAGAGGAACCAAAGTAGGGGTACGATAAGATAGGGTGTTGAGGTAATGTTGGAGGGCCACGAGGTTGTTATCAAGGAAGGTGGTGAAATATTCATCACTTTGGAAAATTATTTGAGGCATGGTAGGGTTGGTAGAAGGATGGGGAGGACCCTCAACATCCAAGGTGTACTCCATGGAGGAAGAAGAAGAAGGTGTCTCTTGGTTGGTTTGGTTCTTCAACTGTTGTCTAGTAAAAACCATGTGAAGAATAGAAAGGAATAAAGGAAAGATCACAATTTAAACATGAAGCAAAAAAAATAAAAAGATCTCAAGGCAATAAAAAACTTACACTAGAGTGTTTTTTAAAATTTAAGGGTACCTTTTATCTCACTTTTGGCTTATGCCCTAGTTGTAAAGTGTGAAGAACTTGGTTTGTAGAAGAGGTACTAGAAAAGAACTCTATGGTTGGTTTTAGGTGTTTAAGGATCTCAAAAGGATATGTATTGGAAATTAATATGTGGCTTGGTATTGGGGCCTACCCCCTCTCTTCACACACTGTAATGACAGGGGTATCAAGTGCTTAGCCAGTATATATTAATTTTCAGAGTTTAGACTCAGCCAAAGCATTAAGTTTTGGTTTCTCTTCTTGGTAATGACCTCCAAGTAAGATAGCCAAAGGGTGAAGGTGAACCACTAGGAGATGTAACCCTAGTTGGGATTTATGTCAATTGTTATGATTTTTTGATTAGTTTAAGTGGTTTGGTATGGTGTGTGATAAAGAAGTGAAGCTACAATTGAATTCCTTAGTCTTTAATTTTAAGTACATGAGCTAAACATGCAAGAAATTAATGTATGCAAGGATTATTTTATACCCAAAATAAATTTTTATTTCTTTATATGAGTAGAGAATAAGGAAGAAAATGACACCTAGATTCTATTAGGTCCCACCGAGCATGCCAAAATGTTTCTCTCAATTTTCATTTATTTTTTAGTTAAAGAAGTAAGAAACTAAATATGAGTATGGTAGAATAACCTATTTGTTTGTGTGCACATGATCCAAATTATTGTGAATATATCCTCTTTATCTTGGTAATATTGACCTTCAGATAATAAATATAATAAAACAAAGTGGTTTTTAGATGGATAACAAGGTGGATTGCCTAGCATAAGCTAGATCCAAGAAGCGTGAGCTGACTAGGAGGTTGCCAATCCACTCTTTTAGAAAAATTAAGTTAAAAGAAATAAAATTAAAGTAATTGCATCAAATGACAAAAAATATTAAAAGACATTGTAAGAATAAATAAATGTTTGATAAAGGAAATAGACTAATTATAATAATAAAAAAGTCAATACTAATGCTAAATAGGTCAGGTTAGGTTCAAAAAACATATGGGGACTCTATGAATAGTAAAAAAGATAGAAAGTGGAATTTTGTTGAGGGTAAGTGATGGAAATAATTTGTTATTTCCTACAATAGTGACTATCAGTGGTTAGGATGACCATTGATGGTTGGGTGACCATTGACGGTTGAAGGTGACTGTTGATAGTTAGGGTGACCATCAGTGGTTGTTGTGGGTTTTGAGAAGTGTTGAAGAAAAGGGCTATAGAATGGGTCAATAAGTATTTAGAGGTTTACTTAAGGTTAGGGGGTTAGAAGATATTATGTTAAAGGATTTGATTCAGGCATAGATGTTAGAAAGCAAATAAACAAAACTTGAAATAAAAAATGCACCTAGTTTGTTGCTCGATGGTTGATGGTAGACTGAGAAGAAATTTTGGTAGAGTAATGATGCTTGTGGATACAAATCAATTTTAGCACAATTTTGGTTCTCTATCTTAGTTTCTGACTTATTAGAAAGAAGACCTATAGATAAGTTCTTATTGTTAGAAGATCCTAATGACTACTGGTTGATAGCTTGATTGCCTGATTGCTAAATTCTTGGATGGATCGATCCTTTTTTCACCTTTGACTCCTCTCTTTTTATAGGCAAAAGAGATGGAGGTGTAGGTTGTATAAGGGTTAAAACTAATTACACAAATTTAATTATTGATGCCTTAGCTCGCTACATGAATTAAATTTTGATGTGCTTAGGTTCACACTTGGATTAAGTTTGACTGCCCAAGTGGTAGGGACCTGACTGTCGATGGCCAGGGTGACCATCAATGCTCATGGTGATCATCAGTAGTTGAGGGTCAAAGGTCAAGTGGGGTGAAAAGGTAGGTTAGTGAGTTTGTTTAACTAGTTAGCTGACTTGACTCAGGGTCATGGTCAGAGGCTAGGTAATAGTCTGATCTAAGGGTGTTTTGACATCTAGAACTTTCGTATGTAGTTTTATAATGTCTACAGTTGAGAAATATTCATGTTACCACTAGTGTAGGATATATTTAGAAATTCACTAAGGTTAGCCATGGAAACGAGGATCATGATAGTGCTAGAGCATGTGTAAAAAAATCCATAGGAAAAGGAGTTGAAATTAGAAGAGTCTATTAATTAGACTAATGTAAAAACTATGGTTGAATGGTGTAATGAGAACATGTTCCATGGTGCTCAAGAAAATTCTACTATTCCTAGACATTTTTTGTTAATGGAGGAATAACACTTAGCAAACTATGAGGATTGTATAAATCTAATGGGTTCAAGTGAGCTCCACTCACTTCATAGGTCAAATGTATGTTCTTGGACTATTAATATGATACACTTGGCATGTTTCTATTCTACATGCATGTAATTTATTTTGAATGAGTGTGAGTCACAAGAGTGGGTGGATGACTGGAGTTTCATACTTCTAATTCTAATCAACACTTATCAAGTTCCACCAGCATTACAACTTATAGATATAACATCATCACTTGAATTTAACCATGTATTTGATTTAGTGGATCTAGGTAGAAGATTAATCATTGTGTACTATTTATTCTCATTATCTATCTTGATAGTGTCATTAAAAAATGTTTTTTGTGATATAGGGCATGTTTTTATAGTTATTACAGATGAGGAAAATGAAGAGTGAATAAATTAATAATTATGTTAGTGTGTATATGGAAATAAAAAATTGACTTCCTTGGTCATAGATGGAGAAAACATTGACTATCCCACTGGCTATGTGGTAGTCACTAAAAATTGGCTTCGATGATATCCTATCAAAAATTTAGATGCATGGTGGTTTGAAGACTTTGAAATACACAAAAATATATTGCATTATTCAAATTTGGTTCTTATAATGAATATTAAATTGTAAAAGTATCATGGGAGGCCATTAAATAGTAATCTATGAAAAATTTGTGATTTATACCATGAAACTATTCCTAATACTATCAATATTAAAGCTATCCTAGTGGTTCATTAGATAGAAATGTGCATGTATGTTAGCTTGTAAAATGTAAATGTAATCAATTCTACCATATATTTTTGATTTTTTAGGTAGTACATGCATATATTTCATTTGTAATTACTTACTAACATTTTTTTAGGTTAATGGTGCCAAATTAGCCTTTGTTTTCATGAAGTTGGCACTATTAGTAAAGAATTTCATATTCTTGAAGATAAGAGAAACTTATTAAAAGTACTTGGTGTTTCTACATTCCTAAATAGTAGTGAAAATGTGATTCTGAGTGAACTTAGATGTCACAATAATTGGAGCACTATAATTTGCCTATATAGATGTGCTTATAGTGATGGATTTGATCCTAGGGGTCCCAAAGGTAGAAATTCTAGTTAGAGCTCAATAAGTTGTCTCTTCACTACCAAAAAGTTTTATTTTAGGACCCATTACTGTAACTTGTGCCATGGATTCCTCTCAAAGTTTATTAAAACTTGATATGGGGTGTAATTAGAGGGATTTCACATGTACATGAAGGCTCTTACGGTTCATCCATATGACTTATATTTTATGTTTTACACATGTATAAAGTTAGGCTAAAAATATACATTTTTCTTGTGTTGGGAAGGGCATTCTTGAGCTTAAAATAAGAGGTGGGTTTGTCGATTGAGCGTGATGGGAGTCCAAGAACCTAGTACTAGATATTATCTTCCTTATAAATGTGATGACAACATTAGTTTTCAGCCAAGAAGTACCAAAAATAGAGTTTTCTAATTGTAGCTTCAACTTTGACAACATTCGTTATTAGTATTTCTATGCTCTTGAATAGTTGTGAAAATACACTTCCAGGTGGACTTGGATGTTATGGTAATTGGAACACATGTAATTTACCTATCTAGATGTTTTATTATTTTTAAAAAACTAGTATTTAGTTCCTAAATAATAAGGGGTCTAGAGTAAGGGGAAAATCTAGTTTAATATGGTAAAATATAGATTTTTATCAAATAAATTACATGAGGGAGAGAAATAAATGTATCTAGAAAAGTGCTAAAATGGATGATTCAAGATCTAGAAATTGAGATGCAAGACTGGGATACTATCTATAATCTAGATCTAGCCTTCATTCTATGATTAGACAAGAGCACCAAAAGTAGATAGGAGTGGTACTAGTGCTATAGTCCACCTTTGTTGATGTTGTCTTGAGGATTAGAGCTTTCTAGATTTTATTTGCCAGGTCAGTGTGAGCATGTGTACCAAATTTTGGAGGTTGGAAGTCAACAGAGCTCACTTTAGGTCTGTTTAAATCTTCAAACCCTGTATCTATCTACACACATGAAAATAAAAAATGCATCAAAAGTATAAGGGGGAAAAACTAGGTTAGGGGAATAATGATTGCATGATCTAGAACCCCTGCTATCCTGATCACTATGTATACAAACCATCAAGCTAGGGTCTCAGATCAAATGTAGTCATCACTTAGAGAATGTGCATAATCATTGCACATGATAGATGCAATAATGAATTTTGCCTAGGCCCTTCCTTGATCAAGCATGCAAGTCTGTGTGTGATGCAAAATGCTGAGCTATATTATTGACTAATTTTTATTATGTCTAATATGCCAAAGTGTAAGTGCTACCTATAAAATACCTTGTGAAGTCTTTTATATAAGAAATTTTTTATTTTTAATTTAGGAGCTTTATTTGCATTAGCTGACATCAAAAATATAAATAAAACTTAAGGGAGGGGATAAGAGGGGTTTAGGACTCATTAAGTAAAAAAAATGATCATTAGACAAGAGCACCAGAAAGGATAGGAGAGTCAGGCACTATAGTCCTATAGAATTCTATTATCTAGGACTCAAAAAAATAGGTTGGGACTGACATAGACCAAGTCTGAGGGTTCTTGGAGGTATATTTTAGTTGACTGAGATAATTAAGAGGTGATAAAAGTAATAAACAAGACTAAGATAAGTAAAATAAAGACATGGCTAATGTGAACAAGGCTCATATTCTCTAGTTAGAATCTCCTATGAAAGGACTGTGAAAAGACATGATATATGTGGTTGCTTGACCAATTTAGGGTGTATACATTTGCCCCCCTTTTATTCTAGTGATGCAATAAAATGAAGTAATAGAGTAAAATAAAGAAAATAAAATGCATCCCTGAACCTACCTACATGAAGATAAGTGTGCTGAAAAAGGGTCCAGCTCACTTTTTGGCTAGGGAAGTGGATGGAGAGTCGAACAATGCCTAGATAAAGAAGGAATCCCTGAAATGGATACCCCATGTACTGAATCTAAATATGAAATCCATGTAATCATGGAGAAGGAGGGCAATACTTATCACCTGTGCTGAATTTGGCTAGAAATGAGAAATGCTTGGAGGCCCAAAACTAACTCTATCTTCTATCCCACATAAACTCATGTAATATATAATGTGTGTATAGAATATATATGCTTTGAAGATCAAAGTCTATCATGCCCCCACTCTGAATAATCTAAACTATAACTAAGAAGTGATCAGAGGCCCAAAACCAATATTTGTCCTCTATCTTACACAAACTCGTATAGTCTAGGTCTCTGTAATGTTATGGACCAACCACTACAAATGATCGTACAGTCCAACCTAGTGACAACCTGGGTATAGCTAGGTGTAATTTGAAACTTTGGTAAATATGCAAGAAGAGAATGACATGTCTTGCCAATCCAATCTGCGTAATCTTGGATGATGAATAACATGAACATATATGCCATTCCCCCACTGGTAATCTATATAACCACATGTGATATGAGCTATCATGCCATGTCCCATGTGTAAAACTAGAGATCAAAACAATGTGCTCTACACTATGCCTATAATCTATTATCTGGTCCTGTAACTATGTCATGATGTTTGAAGCTATATGTATGAGATGTGTAGTATGTACATGTCCCCAAATCTAGTATCCAGTCTAAATCTATATCAAAGTCACTGTGAATCTATATAATCTAAACCATTGTATCTAACTAATCTATGTATTTGTAAACTAAAGGTATGTACCTCTGAATGTTCTAAGTAATACTAAATTACCCATGTAATCTAAATCACTATATCTGACTAATATATGTATCTATAAACTGAAGGTATGTCCCTCTGAATGTCTTGAGTAATGCTATGTGACCAATGTAATCTGAATCATTGTATATTTCAACTGATCTGAGTTAAATTTGATAATATGAATACTGAAGGTGTATGAACCATGGTGTATCCATCTATGAGAGTGGATACACATACTGGATAAGTGTAGGAATAGGAATAGTATGAATTATGCCCTCCTTTTGGGGAGAGGGACAAGATCTATAATAAAGGAGGTTGAGCCAAAAGTGATGACTAGTGGTGTAAGTAGAAACAAGGTTGGCTTGTTGTGAGGAGATTGAAAGTTTGCTTGATTGATTAGGCTAAATTATTTGATAGTTGAATGAGTCTTTGATTGGTTAAGACCAGATTATATGTCTTAATATAAAATAGGTATAGAGATGTGTGTGCCATATTAGGCAAATGATGTAGTAAGAGAGTAAGGCTTGCATGATGTCGAAGGTATCATTGTCATGATTTTATGGAACAAAATGGTTTTCAAAATGCAGCTACAAGGTTTTAATTATGGGAAAAATGGTATATTGCTTTGAATGAGAAAGTTGTTTGATATAGGAGAATTGGATTGATTCTTAATTCATTTATGCATTGACTAGGTTAAGATTTGGTGCTTTAGAGTAGGAGATATAATGAGGAGATGAGCACCTACTATGACCTAATTTGAGTAGTTAGCAACCCAAGTTGAGGTTGGTAGGGAGGTTACCCTGGTAAGTAGCTGAAACATGTGATTTTTGTTTATTTGGAAGCCTATTTTTGATGTTTTAAAGATATTTTGAAGTGTTTTAGGAAATTTACACTAGTTCTAATGCTCCTATCTAGGAGTCAATGCTCTTATCCAATGTTTAACACTACTATCTAGGTTCCAATGCTCTTGTCCAATGTTGGTGTCCTTTCTATAGTGTTATTGTCCACTTGGGATAGTTTTCTATGTTTTTGAGTTATTTCTTGTGGTTGTGTAGCTTAGTTATTTTCCTTGGCATGATTGATTGATATATATTCTATTTTCTAGTGTTTTTCAAGGTGAGGTACAGATGAGGGAGTTATGTAGAGGCCAGGTGACGGAGACACTAAGATTGTTACCTTTATCAGTGGATGAGAGGGCTATGATGGATATAGTAGGGTTGGGTCATATGTGTGACCTAGGTACTATGTAGTGGGATAGGTATATGATTACCACCTTATGTGAGAGGTGGAACATAGACATATGTACTTTATGGCTTCCTACTGGAGAGATTACAATTAATCTAGAGGATGTGTACCATATTTTGCATTTGCTAGTTAGTGGATGGGATGGTTTGTGACTTTGTAGGATGATATGGGTGTTGATGCTATTGATCATGTATCATTTTTTTTTATGGTGTGTCTTTAGGCATACATCAAAGAGGCAGTGATAGCAATGTATTACTATCAGTTATTGTGCAGTCAAGTGTTTTGTGTCTGTGAAAGTTGTTGGTCATGTTTTTGGCTTTGTTTATTGTTGTGGATGGGAGTGGGGTGTCGATTACATATATGATGCATAGGATCATACATAGTATAGAGGTGTATGAAACTATGTTCTCATAGGGTAGGACTATTCTTTCCCACTTATATAAGGATATTTACTAGTTTAATCAGGAGGTATTTAATGGTGGTGTGAGCACAACTAATTTATTGCACTATTAGGCCTATGAACACATAGCGGTTGTGCGACTGATAGGATTACCAAGGGAGAGGTGGTCACCTCCACAACCATTTGGAGAATGGTGGATGAGTATGTTGGTTATCTGGTCTCTTGGGATAGACCATTATAGATGAGTTTTAGATAGATTGGTGGCTCAAGAAATCATATGGAGGCCTTATAGAGGATTCCCTAGGTAGCCCAAAGATGGAGTGTCGTTACAATATATGAGGGTCAATTATTGGTTAAATGACCATTGGGTTGGATTGTATGACTGCTTTTAGTATAAGTGTGTGACTAGACAGTTTGGGGTACCACAGGATGTGCCCCCAATTGCATGGGTGTGGGTGAGGAGTGGACAATCACCAACAAGGGTAGGAGCTCATGGGAGGCCTACTAAGGCTAAGATATCGCCATTACATTTGTATGCATGAGATGTAGGTACACATATTCCTGATGTAGATGATGTTGGATGTACAAAGGCATATACTATATAGTGGGCTAGGCATCAATGGGATCCATTGTACCCTGTTGATGGAGGGGATGCCCCCCAGTATGAGGATCCTACACTGATCCAAATGATGGAAGGTAAGCATTGATTATATTTGAATTGTGTACAATTTTGTACTTATTTTAGATTATTTGGATAATGTATATCTAATGCAGTGTTGTATGTTTTGCATTTAGGTGGAGTAGGAGGTGCTCTAGATGAAGCACCTATTAGGGGAGGGGGTAGAGATGATGGGTTTTGAGAGACCATTGAGTTGACACTATGAGAGCTTACACAACATGTTCCTAATGATGTGATGGAGGAGTGTTCGATAGAGCGTACAAAGTTATAGCTAGTGTTTATGCTCATTTTTTGATAGAGTTATGATAGCTACATCTACATATGTTAGGGCAATGGGAGAGAGAGAGATGAGCTAAAGGCTGAGCTAGATAGGCATAGGATGCCTCTACCTGATTATGGTTCAATGAGTATGTGGATTAGGGATGAGTACATGGATATTCAAAGGTGGTATGCATAATTATATGAGGAGCATGGGTGATTACTAGAGTGAGAGAGAGAATGTAAGAGGCATTCAAGATCACAAGGAGGTGTGGAGTCATCAAGTACTAGAGTGGATTATGGGAATATTACTAGAGGAGAGCGAGACTGAGAATGAGGGCATGATGCCTGTTCATGATTGATTGTATCTTGATATGATGTATATGTTTTGAAAACTTTGTTATATATAAATGGTTACTAAGTTGATTTTGATTCAGGCGTATTGTGTTATGGATTGTGGAATATATTAGTATTGCAATGTGTTGATTATAAATAATTGATTTGGTATTGATGTTTAAGGTTGTATATGTTTGGTAAAATGGTACTTGGGACATGTGATTTAATTGTTTTGATGAGTGTGATGCTAGGTTTTTATTTTGATATGTAAGGAAATAATTTTATTTGGTTTATGATTATATGTGAGCAAATTTTTTTTTGGTTTTGTATTTGGAAAATTGTTGGGATAAATTAAGTTGGTTTGAGGTTGGTAAGTTGTTTGAATGGGTTGAGCTGGTTTAATGTTGGTAAAAATAGGATTTGGTAAGATTTGGATTTTTGATAAGTTGGTTTTGGATATGGATAGTTATTGGGAATTAGGAATGTTAGTTGTTAGTATGTGGGGATGTAAGATAACACGTTGTGTGTATTACTTCCCCAAGAGTGGCTCAAGAATAAAAAGGCTAGCTAGACCTTTGGCTCCATCATTTCCTTGATAAGTGAAGATATGAACTGATGCTGATATGAATGTGCATCGTATCAATCTATGCTATATCTCTATTTGAACCCTGATGGCCAACTAAATAAGTGCCCATATTGCTCATGTTGTGTAGGAATATATTTTGTATTTGATATTATCTATTGTATACTAATTTTAGTTGTGCATGGAGACTCTAAAAAATGTAACTTGATTGGATATGTAATGAGAACTATGTGTTTTGAAGAAGGATCATCTATCCATAAGCATATACCCTGGTCTCTGTTGTGATGCGTACGACTGAGTAATAGATCGAGCTAGAGTTAAAACCTATGATGAGGGCTCATTTAATCTTAATCATAGTGGATTGTGATGTGAGATAGGACCCAAAAAATCTAATCGTAGTGAATATTTCTTGTGAGAAGTACTCTATGATTTGGGTTTATTTAATATTAACTGTAACAGATTGCTAGGTGAGATAAGACCCATAAAATCTAGCTATAGTGAATACTTCTCACAAGTAGTACTCTTTTGTGGTGCCTATGTCTATACTGGATATGTATATGGAACTGCACTATGTACTCTTTTTTTACCTAAAAGGGGTAAAAATATTATTAAAATCAGAGAAAGAAGAGATTTACATAAGTTTATCCTGGTCAATCAACTGATCTAGCTTCTAGGATAAATCTAGAGGCAACATCCGATGGTCCGAAATATTCCAGGGCAGCTCATGCTCAGAAGCCCATTTGGCCAAGCAGTCAGCCACCCCATTCCACTCATGGGGAATATACCTAAAGGAAATAGACTCTAAAGAAATACAAAGCTGGAGGACCTGTAGCACCACTCTAGCCAAATGCTAGTCAGCCATTTCAAGATTCTAATCATTCAACATGTTAATAACAACTTGTGAGTCAGATTTGCAAATAATTCTATTCCAGCCGAGATAACAACTCTGTTGAATAGCAACTAGAATTTCAAGAGATTCCATGAAGTTATTAGTATACTTTCCCTTGTGAATGGAAAAGAAGAACTGCACCTTACCAAAACTGTCACGACCCACCCCACTGATCCCAGCAAGTCCAAGATTACCACAAGACGATCCATCTGTGTTGACTTTAAGCATACCCACCTCATGGGGAGACCATCAACCCATCTAATCAATAGGATGCTTAAGCTGACCACGTGCACTCACTGCAGTGTGAGTGGAAAAGAGGATATCCCTGGGGGAGGTAGGGGTGAGGCATACATAAACCTTAGCATCAGCCAAACCCAAGCCAACCACCACAACACACTTAGCGTGTAGAGTTTCAAGAAGAGTGCTCAAAATTTTCCCCCACAAGATGCTAATCTCAGTACTCACACCCTGGAAAATCTGCCTATTCCTTTCCAGCCACAGATGCCACAAGACAAAGGATGGGCCAATGTGCCAAGCGACCTGGAGAAATGAAGCTTGAGAGGGGGGTGACCCAAGCGGTCCCAGAATTTAGATAAAGAAGATACGTGCCAGCATGGGCAATCCCACACATCCCACCAAAAGTGCCAAATCAGTTTGGCAACAGGGCACTAAAAGAAAAGATGGGAAATAGTCTCCACACTGCTGTGACAAAGAACACACATGGAGGGCCCCTGAAAACCCTGTTTACAGAGATTGTCCCAGGTAAGACATCTATTATGAACCAACACCCAAAGAAATAAATTACACTTGGGCCAAGCATAGCTATTCCAGACTTTGTTCCCCTAAGGGATCACCACCTCCCCTAGCAGTTGTTTAGTCAGAGCAAGGTATCTAGCAGACACGGAATACTTCCCTGAGGGATCTCCCCCCCAAGCCAGAACGTCACGCCCTTGTAGGGAATTGTACTCCCTCAAGGCCAATATCATAGATAACTCTAGTCGATCCTCTATAGAGCCTCCCAGTGCCCAGTCCAAGGAATTCTTCCACTAATACCCCACCGTAGTGCCCAACCTGATAGCCTCTTTATAATGATCCACCATGTTCCATCCAAAAAAATGCAAAGAACCACAGAGTAGCTACAAATGTGGATGACAGGATAAGAGAGGGGAAACCCATCCCAGGAGTCACTCCAAAAAAGAGTGTCCGTTCCCCTGTTGCAGATCCAAAAAAGGCTACTCTTCACCAGCTAAGCTCCCCATTTGAGGGTGTTCCACACCATTAACCCTCTTCCCTCAAGGGGGAGTCTTGGAATATCCTCAAGCTTCTCCCTGGGGTATTATTTAAAAGCCAACATACGGACCCAAAGATGATCTGGGCTGGAACACCATCGCTAATAGAGCTTGGCAACAAGAGTTTGACTACATAGAATTGCAGAGCGCAACCCAAGGCTGCCTTCCCTTTTTGGTCGGCAAACTGTGTCCCAATTAAGCAGGCTCCACTTGGTGTTTAGAAAATTACCGCTCCACAAAAATTGGTGAGAAAGAGCATCAAATTCCTTTAGGAAGTACCCCAGGGCAGCCTGCACCATACTGCAATAAATGGGAAGGTCTTGAATCACTGATTGCAAGAGTGTCACCCTACCGGCAGTGGAGAGCCACTTATGGGTCCAGTGATTAAACTTCTATCTAAGTTTGTCTAGCACCTTTTGCCATAAGAGCCTTGGCTACCTACCTACCATGATAGGGACCCCTAGGTAGGTAAGAGGGAGAGACTGTGTCTGAAACCTTAGGATAGCCATAATCCTTCGCTGAATAGGCTCAGGGGTGTTAAAAAATAAAATAGATGATTTGTGGTCATTGATCTTCTACCCAAAAGCTGCCATATAAGTGTTCAGAGTGAGCTAGAAAGCTTTAGCTTCCTGAATTCAAGCTCTCCCTACCAGCAAAGTGTCATCCAAAAATTGGAGGTGGGAAAAGGTGGATAATCCATTTCCCCATCGCCAGCCCTATAGCACATGCTGAGAAATTTGAAGCTTGATAAGATGCCCAAGGCCTTCTGCCAGAATAATAAACAAATATTGAGAAAGTGGGTCTCCCTGGTGAAGTCCTTTGGAGGCACCAAAGAGCTCTGAGGGGGTGCCATTAATAAGGACCAAGAAAGGAGTCATGACACAATTGAGCACCCAAATGATCCAGTCCTGATTGAAGCCAAAAGCTTGAAGAAATTTATGCAAGAATCCCCAATTAACTCTGTCATATGCCTTAGCCATATCCATCTTGATAAACATAACACGTTCTTGGGAAATGCTCATGGAATGGATAGCTTCTGACGCTATAACAACTCCATCTAAAATCTACCTCCCAGCTACAAATCCCCCTTGCTCCTCAGAGATGAGCTTGGGAAGGCAGATTTTAAGCCTCTCTGGAATAAGTTTAGTGATAATCTTGTAGACAATGTTGCAGAGAGCAATAGGCCTAAAATATTCCAACTAATTAGCTTGTTTGCACTTCGGAATGAGCACTAGAAAAGTAGAATTTAGAGCCTGGAGCATTTATTTGTTGGAGTAGGACTCCTGAATCACCTCTAAGAGATCCTGACTAATGACATCCCAAAATTCCTAAAAGAATTCCATAGGGAATCCGTTTGGTCTCAAAGCCTTGCCTTTCTTCATACGAAAGACCACCCCCTCCAATTTAGACTTACTAATCAGCCACATAAGGGAGTCATTCAGATTCAAAGACATAATAGGGGGAATACAAGATAATACTATACCTTCAACAAGCTCGTCAGAAGGAATATCATTTGAGAAGAGAGCAGAATAGAACCGAATAGCTTCCCTGGATATGTCTTGGGAGGAAGTCAAGCTTCTACCATCCGAAGTAACCAGGGATGAGATGAAGCTCCTATTTTGACGATCCTAAATAGAGTTATGGAAAAAAGCCGTGTTCTTGTCCCCCTCCTGAAGCCAGTCTACACGAGCCTTTTGTTTCCAAAAAATATCTTCTCAAAGCTCCCATTTAGCTAATTCTATAGAAGCTTGAATCTCAATCGAGCGCAGGGCTTCTGACAATCCAAGGTCATGAATCTATCTGGTGATGACGTCCAGTTGGTCTTGTGCCCTCCTCTTCCTGGTGTGGAGATTACGAAAATAGTGGTTGTTCTAATACTTCAATTTCTTTTTCACATACTGAAGCTTCTTAGCAAGAACAAACATAGCCGTGCCATAATTCGGTGCCCCTTGCTACCACCATCCTATCATTAAATCATGGAGGGAGGAATTATGAAGCCACATCAGTTGAAATTTGAAAGGGGGCTTCTTTGGAGCAGCAATGTGTCTCACCGAGAGCTTGATAGGCCAATGGTCAGACCCCCACCAGTCAAGAATATCCAAGGAGAGAGAGAAGGGACTAGAGCACCAGAAACATGAAACTAAGAACCTATCCAGGTGTTTCAAGATGACCACGTCTCCCATCCTTCGGTTGTTCCATGTGAGAAAACCATTTAGGGGTTTAACATCTAAAAGATGTAACTGGTCAATATTTTGCCAAACTAGCTCCAAAGAAGGCCCTAACCGAGCTAGTCCACCTCTCTTCTCCTCCAGGCTGAGAATAGAATTAAAATCCCCAGCTACAACTGAGGGCAAGAAGGGGTGGCAACTTTGGACATATCAGATATGATCCCAGAGCTTGAGCTGACCTGGGAGATCAATCGGAGCATATACATTAGTGACCAAAATCATCTCTCCAGTCTCCAAAGAGGAAGCTACCATTGAGAGGGCCAAGATGCAAGATAACCAAAGGATTGGCACAAATCTTCTCGGGTCCCAACACATAACAAGACCACCTGAAGTCCCCAGGGCACCAATACACTGACATTGGCCATGGAACCAAATATTAGGACAGCAAGTGAACAAAGAGTCCACAGAGAGTTTGGTCTCTTGGATGCAGAGGATATCAGGAGAATGGTATTTCACCAACTTTTGAATAGCCTTTTGTCTGGGGATGCTATTCAACCCCCTCACATTCCATGACAAAATAATCATTGAGTGGAGTGAGGGAAGTGTTCGTCTATGGTCTTTACCACCCCTGACTCTACCAGTAAATCTCCTGTAAATTTAATTCTATCTTGATCCTTCCTGCATCCTACTCTGGAAGGTATGGAGAAGGATACCTTCTTAAAAGGTCTCTGTATTAAACCAAGAGCAGGAGAAGGTCCCTTTTTTTGGCTGAGAACTTCCACTTCTTTTACCAAATCTACCCAGCATAAATCTTTGTCCTGTGTGGGAGCCACCACTAGGGATTTGCACTCTGGGTCTAGAACCGATACCAAAATTTGCTGATTGATGATGTCCTGGGAGTCATTAGGAATGTGGCTCCTTCCTTCCATCTCTAGCATCCCACACTGCTCTACTACTGGATTACCCTCCTCTATGACCATGTTATCAAGAACTTCAAAATGATTGAACCCTGCTTCTCTTTGCCGGTCCAGATGTGAGTGCTCCTGACCTCTCCCTCTTGTGCGGCATTGAATTAGGGTGAAACCTTCTCTATCAAGTCCATTAAATTTGGGTTGGCCTTGCTCTAAATTGGGGGGATTCAGGTGGGCTTTCCCCTTTGCAGCACTATCTAGTTGTCTATTTCTATTACTAACAGGGTTAGGTTGTCCATTCCTCATACCTACATTGGAAGTTCGTGGACCAGCTAGTCCCTCGGGAGTGCCTGGGCCTTTGGGTGCATGAGGGCATTGACGCTGAAGATGTCCATACACATGACAAATATGACTCCAAAAGGGAATGGACTCATAATCAATTTCTAAGACAAGGAGCCCAAACATATCTCGATAGAATCTGGCAGAGGGTTGTTTATATCAATATCAACATAGATACGGGCGTAAGAGATTACCTTCTTGTCCAGAGATTGGTGAGTGATTGCAGCTGGTGTTCTGATCATGGCACCAATCTAGCACAGGATATCCTCACACCAAAATTCCAGGGGTAGCCTTGGGAGGTGAACCTAAATTGGAACTCTTGAAGGAAGATCCTCAGCCGAGTTAAACCCCACATGCCAGGGTTTTATAAAAAGGCCAATACAGTCATAAAAGTATGGACCTACCTCAAAAATCCATTTCCTATCAGAAATGCAAGTGAAATTAACCATGAAATAGCTGTTATCAGCCAGCATGATGTCAAAATCCCCTTCAATCTGCCATGACCCATGAATCTAAGCTTCTAGAGCTGATTGGGATATGCAAATTCCAAGAAACTTGCAAATTAGCACATGAGAAGCCAAATAATCAACATCTTCCTTAACCATTTCTGAGGGGATAACAAGCACAGGTCTGTCTTGGCTGCATGGGAAGCAACCATTGATTTTACTAATTTTCACACGCTCTCCCACATAAAAAGCCTCCTTCCTCTCCTCTTGCGAACTACTGCATGGCAAAGATTGCCTAGCTGTGGATGAATCCGCCCCACGCAGACCACCGGAGCCCTCACTCGCATCCATCTTTCCTCACACTATGTACTCCTTAGATTACAATGCTATATGTAGGTTATTCTCATTTGTCAGGATCTAACAAGAATAATTGATTACTATTGTGCAAGCAACTAAACACAAAATTAATCAGAAGTAATAAGTAACTAGAAACTAGAATCAGCAAAGAACAAGAGATACAAGAAACAATGAAAACTTGTATTAAACTCTTCTCAGAAGGAAATACAATTGAAGAAATCTCTCTTTCTTCCACACCTCTCAGATGTACAGATCTCTTTCCCTCAAGAGTTCTCTCTCACAATTACAAACACAATTCAGCTACTTGAATTGTCTGTTACATCATACAAGCTATGAAGATCTATCCCTATTATAAAGAATTAGGGATCATGAGCTATGCATTCTCTACCATTAGATACACCTCCTATTTAAAGGTTCAAAATAGTCCTGCCAAAAATAGAAATGTGGACTTACAACTAACAGCTAAACTAATCATGCAAACATTTTGTTTATCCACAAAAATAGACTTTCTGGATGCACAGGTGACCGATGTCGGTCCCTGTTAGTCTACACATGACCAACGCCAGCCGATCCATAATTGAATTTGACAGCCTTCAGTTGATCCATGACCGACGTTAGTGACTATGTAATATAACAACCTTTGCATTCGCTCATTGGTGAAGCTTTTAGCTCCACACCTTAACAATCTCCCACTTGGAGATAAACAGCTGCACCTGTACCTATATAGTAACATCTTCTAGCTTCTCCTCCATCTTCAAGCTCAATTTTGAAGACCAAAAAAAGTTAAATGAAGATTCAACTTCTCCTTTGTTATCGGCTTTGTTAACATATCAGCAGGGTTCTTATCTGTATGGATCTTTTCCAGCTTCAACTCACCATCCTCCAATACCTATCTAATGAAGTGGTACCTAAGCTGTATATGTTTGGTTCTTGAATGAAAGGCTGAATTCTTTGCCAAATGAATTGCACTTTGACTATCACTATATAATCTGCAACTCTCTTGCTCCTTTACCAACTCTTCCATGAACCGTGTCATCCATATCATCTCCTTGCTAGCCTCTATGACTGCAATGTATTTTGCCTCTGTAGTAGACAAGGCAACAACCTTCTGCAACTTTGAAATCTAGCTAACTGTCATTCCACCAATAGTGAAAACATATCCTGTGGTGCTTCTCCTACCATCTAAGTCACCTGCCATATCTGTATCTACATATCCATGTAGAGAAGTATTTGACCCACCATAGCACAAATGCCTACTGCTGGTCCCTCTCAGATATCTGAGAATCCACTGAACTGCTTTCCAGTGTTCCTTGGATTGGCCATAAACTTATTGACAACTCCCATTGCTTGGGCAATATCAGGCCTAGTACATACCATTGCATACATTAAGCTCCCAACTGCGGAAGCATATGGAACTCTACTCATGTACTCTACCTCATCATGTGAATTAGGACACTGATCTTTTCTCAGCTTGAAGTGTCCAACCATAGGTGTGCCTACCGGTTTTTCATCCTGCATATTAAACCTCTCCAACACCTTGTTCACATAATCCTCTTGAGACAAAATCAACTTGTGATTTTTTCTATCTCTCTTAATACTCATGCCAAAGATTTTCTTTGCTGCTCCCAAATCCTTCATGGCAAATGTGTGAGCTAATTTTACCTTAACTCAGAAATATCCTGCATGTGTGAACCTGTAACCAGCATATCATCTACATACAGTAATAAGATAATATATCTACCATTATCCAATCTCTTAAAATAAACATAATGATCAGATTGACATCTACTGAAGCCATGCTCAGTCATAAACCTATCAAATTTCAAATACCATTGTCTAGGAGCTTGCTTAAGACCATATAAGTTTTTATTCAACCTGCACACAAGCTTCTCCTTACCCATGACCTCAAAACCCTCTGGTTTCTCCATATATATTTCTTCATCCAAATCTCCATGAAGAAACGTTGTCTTAACATCAAGCTGCTCAAGATGAAAATACTCAATAGCAACTAAAGACAATACAGTCCGAATAGAAGTCATTTTTACTACAAGAGAAAAAATTTCACCAAAATCAATACCTGGTTTCTGTGTAAATCCCTTTACTACCAACCTGGCCTTATGTCTCTTCTATCCATTCTCACCTTCCTTTAACCTGAAAACCCATTTGTTTTTTAGTGCTCTCTTTCCAGCTGGCAACTCAACCAAATCCCACATTTGGTTCTCTTTCAAGGAATCAATTTCCTCTTTCATGCCAAACTCCCACTGTTTCTAGGTTTTTACCTGCATTGCTTCATCAAAACTCTCTGGTTTTCCACTATCAATGAGCAATTAGTAGAATAATGAAGGGGAATAATGAATTGGAGGTTTACTTACCCTTTCTAACCTCCTCTTGGGTGTTTGAGACTCATTCATTACTTGTTGTCCGCCCAAATTCTCTATCAGTGACTGATCTCAGTCATCTCCAGGTCTGTACCTGACCGACGTCGGTTCCTCCTGACTGACGTCGGTTCCTTCCTGACCGATGTCAGTCACTGTCTAACCGATGTCAGTTCTTGTATGACTGACGTCGGTTCCTTCCTAACTGACGTAGGTGTCTGTGTTTTCCTGAGTGTGAAAATTCTTTCTCGCGAGCTCATTTTGGATCATCACCTCATCCAATTCAACATTACCCTGCTCAGAATTCTTTAGCTTCTTGAGCTGATCACTATACATCACCTTTTCATTGAAAACAACATCACGACTTATAATAATTTTGTTAGTTCCTACAACCAGAATTTGAAATCTCCAGAGCCATAACCAATAAAAGTGCACCTCATAGACTTAGCATCCAGCTTCTTTCTATTTTCTTTATTAACGTGCACAAAACCTTCAGAACCAAAAAATCTAAGAAATGAAAGATCTAACTTTTTACCTATCCAAGCCTCTTCTGGAATTCCACCATCTAGAGTAGTAGAGGGTCCTCTGTTAATTGGATAAATCATAGTGTCTACAGCTTCTGCCCAAAATTGTAAGGGCAAACCAACATGCAACCTCATACTCCGTGCATGCTCCAGTATTGTTTTGTTCATCCTTTTAACAACTCCATTTTGCTGAGGTGTCCTTGGAACCATCTTTTGCCTACGTATTCCATTCATAGAACAATACCTGTTAAACTTATAATTGCAGTACTCACCACCATTGTCAGATCTAAGGCATTTCAATCTCAAACCTGTTTCATTCTCAACCAAAGATTTTCATTTCATAAATGTGTCAAAAAAATTAGATTTCTTCTTTATGCAATAAACCCATACCTTTTTTGTAGCATCATCAATGAAAGAAACATAATACTGTGATCCTCCAATAGAAGCTACCTGAGCTGGTCCCCACACGTCTGTGTGAACAAGCTCTAACTCTTGCTTCTTCTTTGTTGACCCAGTCTTGAGAAATCTCACTCTCTTCTATTTTCCAAAAATACAATGCTCACAGAAATCTAGATCTATGTTTTTCAAATCTGAAAGCTTACCTTTTGACTTAAGAACTTTCATTCCCTTCTCACTCATGTGGCCAAGCCTACAGTGCCACAACTTTGCATCCACATCTGAAGTAGATAATATAGAAGGAGAAAAATTAGTAATACGATTACATAAATAGAGAGTACCTACTCTCTTACCTCTGGCCAAAACAAGTGCACCCTTGGAAACCTTCCAAGATACAGCTATGAGAGTTACTGTGCAACCCTCATCCCCCAACTTTCTTGTAGAAATCAGATTCCTCTTCAGGATGGGTACATGCATGACATCTTTCAACACCCATGTGTTGCCATGCTGCAATTTTAGCTGCACTTTTCCTTTGCCAATAATTTTACAAGGCTCATCATCCCCTAAATAGACTTTTCCAAAATCTCCCTGGACATAATCATTGAAAAATTCTCTATTTGGGGTAGCATGGAAAGAAGCACCAGAATCTACAGCCCAAGATTCTAATCTATTATACAAAGAAAGTGTAAAAGTATCTTGTGCAACAATACCTGCAACTTTTGCTTCTTCATTACCTCCATGCTGATTTTCTTCTCTAACCTTCAAACAAAAATCTTTCTTTGCATGCCCTTTCTTTCCACAATTCCAGCAGGTTATCTTTTTTTTTCCATTTATGGATTTGGATCTATTGCTCATCTTTGACTTAGACCTTGATCTCCCTTGCTTGCGCCTCTCTTTTTGCCTTCCCCTACTTTCAATACTTAAAGCATTACCTGATGTCTCCTCTATGCTTTTCCTGTGAATTTCTTCATTCAAGATTACACTAACAACATCATCTACTTTCAAGATATTTGTAGCAGATGCAGTATTACTAACTGCCATTACCAAACTATGCCAACTTTCTAGTAAAGGGCATAAAATTAAGAGAGCCATAATTTCATCATCAAACACTATTTTGACTAAATTTAATTGATTTACTATTGCATGGAAATCATTTAGATGAGTAGATACAGATCCACCTTCCTGCATATGCAAATTAAATAATTGCTTCATAAGATATACCTTATTTAAAGCTGAGGGATTTTCATATAAATTTGCTAAAGTATCCATTAACTCTACCGTTGACTTTGCTTGTGACAAGTTGGAAATCACAAAAGATGCTAGGCTCAACCTTATAGATCCCAGAGCCTTTCTATCAAGAACATTCCATTCTTCATCTTCCATATCTGTGGGCTTGCTTGAAACTCTACCCAATGGTAAGTATAGATCTTTCTGATATAGATAATCTTCTATCTGCATCCTCCATAATTGATAGTTCTTGCCATTGAACTTCTCCATTCTTAGTTTACTTTTTTCTCCCATTGCTTTACACCCACTCAAACAGAAACCCTTGTGAGTGACCTGTAATCAAAACACACTAAACAGATTTGAACCATCGGTTAGTGAACCTGAGCTCTGATGCCACTTGTCAGGATCTAACAAGAACAATTGATTACTGTTGTGCAAGCAACTAAACACAAAATTAATTAGAAGTAATAAGTAACTAGAATCAGCAAAGAACAAGAGATACAAGAAACAATGAAAACTTGTATTAAACTCTTCTCAGAAGGAAATACAATTGAAAAAATCTCTCTTTCTTCCACACCTCTTAGATGTACATATCTCTTTCCCTCAAGAGTTCTCTCTCACAATTACAAACACAATTCAGCTACTTGAATTGTCTGTTACATCATACAAGCTATGAAGATCTATCCCTATTATAAAGAATTAGGGATCATGAGCTATGCATTATCCACCATTAGATACACCTCCTAATTAAAGGTTCAAAATAGTCCTGTCAAAAATAGAAACACATACTTACAACTAACAGCTAAACTAATCATGCAAACATTCTGTTTATCCACAAAAATAGACTTTCTGGATGCATAGGTGACCGACGTTGGTCCCTGTCAGTCTGCACATGAACGACATTGGCCGATCCATAATCGACGTCGACAGCCTTCAGTCGATCCATGACCGACATCGGCTATGGATCAGCCGACGTCGGTCATGTGCAGACTGACAGGGACCGATGTCAGTCACTTGTGCGTCCAAAAAGTCTATTTTCGTGGATAAACATAATGTTTGCATGATTAGTTTAGCTGTTAGTTGTAAGTCCGCATTTCTATTTTTGGTAGAACTATTTTGAACCTTTGATTAAGAGGTGTATCTAACGGTGGAGAATGCATAGCTCATGATCAATAATTCTTTATAATAGGGATAGATCTTCATAGCTTGTATGATGTAACAGACAATTCAAGTAGCTGAATTGTGTTTGTAATTGTGAGAGAGAACTCTTGAGGGAAAGAGATCTATACATCTGAGAGGTGTGGAAGAAAGAGAGATTTCTTCAATTGTATTTCCTTCTGAGAAGAGTTTAATACAAGTTTTCATTGTTTCTTGTATCTCTTGTTCTTTGCTAATTCTAGTTTCTAGTTACTTATTACTTCTGATTAAATCTGTGTTTAGTTGCTTACACAACAGTAATCAATTGTTCTTTTTAGATCGTGACAAGTGGTATGAGAACAATTGATTACTGTTGTGCAAGCAACTAAACACAAAATTAATCAGAAGTAATAAGTAACTAGAAACTAGAATCAGCAAAGAACAAGAGATACAAGAAACAATGAAAACTTGTATTAAACTCTTCTCAGAAGGAAATACAATTGAAAAAATCTCTCTTTCTTTCACACCTCTCAGATGTAAAGATCTCTTTCCCTCAAGAGTTCTCTCTCATAATTACAAACACAATTCAGCTACTTGAATTGTCTGTTACATCATACAAGCTATGAAGATCTATCCCTATTATAAAGAATTAGGGATCATGAGCTATGCATTCTCCACTGTTAGATACACCTCCTAATCAAAGGTTCAAAACAGTCCTGCCAAAAATAGAAACGTGGACTTAAAACTAATAGCTAAACTAATCATGCAAACATTCTGTTTATCTATGAAAATATAATTTATAGAAGCACAGGTGACCAACGTCAGTCATTGTCAGTCTGCACATGACTGACGTTGACCGATCCATAACCGACGTTGGTAGCCTTCAGTCAATCCATGACCAACGTCGACGACTGTGTAATACAACAACCTTTGCATTCGCTCATTGGTGAAGCTTTTAGCTGCACACCTTAACATCATTGTACTAGTTTCCAAACCTTATGAATAAGTTGAATAAGAGATCTCTTATGAGGCTTTGTCTTAGAACCTATATTACTCTCATGATAGGTGATCGATGATTTATATGAAGGAATGTCCTGGGATGACTCAGTTGTGGATGAATGAGGTCTATGATTCCATAGTGTAGGATATCTGGATGCCCCTTGTGTGAATGCTATGATGACATTATCAACACATCTATTAATACAATACCTGAGTCCATAACAATCATTATCTCTATGTCCAAAAATATGATGATAGTTGCGAAAGGGTCGATAGGGCTATTTCTATAGGAGATGTGGATCTCATCGATGGGTAGAAGGTAAGGTGATTGACCTCCTATTTAGTAGTGTTGATAATATGATAGATGGGTTATCCTAATCTAAATCAAACTATAATGGTGCCTTGATGTTGTTATCTATAGTGCATACTTTAGGTTGTGTTCTAGAGACTGGCTCTTTGTTTTTAACTGGTTACTTTTCTACTTATGGTCTCCTATCTTGTTTAGGACATGGTGGATGTTGGATGCTAGGAGATGTAGATAGTGCTATGAAATCTAGAGTAATATAATGAATTGAATTTGCCTCAATCAATCCTAATTTCTTTTCCAAATCTAGAACTGTATAACATAAGTGCTTGAAAGAAGACTTTGTCTGATATAGTAGATGCTCAAGGAGAGGTTGGCAAAACCCCTTAATAAAGATATGTTGAATCTCTAAATCTATAGGTTTGTATATTAATCTTAACATTTGATTATTAAATTGTAAGATATAATCACTAACTAATTCTGAAGTATTCTGATGTAAAGTTATAAGTTTCTCATATGTGACACGAGGGCCCATGTTTGTTATGTAATGTCTAAGGAATGCCTCCTCTAAGTCATCATATGTATGCAAGGAGACAATGGGGGGTAGATGAAAGAACCAATTTTGTGCTTTCCCCACTAATGTTTGCTGGAATAACTTGAGTAGAATCAAAGGACTCACATGAGATGGCAAAGCCTTCTGAAAGGCCTGAAGGTATACAAATGGATCTCCAGTTCCATTAAAGCGAGGCAATGATGGTGTTTGGAAATTCTTAAGCAATGAACCTTTTATGAATGTCTTTAGAATAGGGTTACCATGTAAATAATTATCATCCATCTAAGACTTATAGGCCTTGTTTTCCAAGGTAAGGAGATGTACTTGGTGTTGTAATTCATCAACTACATGCATTAAAGATATTATCTCCTAGAATGGTACATTAGTATCTTGAAGTGGTTCATTTAATCGATGAATTTAATTGTTAATTTTAGCCATGGGAATGCTATATTTATCAATTGGATCATAAAGAGGGGGTGTACTCAATTTTACCTTGGGATTAATAGTAACTTGGACTTTACTAGAGGGATGTGGGATACCATTCTCTTTAGGTGAAGAGTGAGAAATAGGTTTTACTATAGTGAGGGGTGGCTTGGAAGATTCACTAGTATCTTTATGTTTTAGTGTATCACATTTTATTTGAGTAGAAGATGTGATATTAGTATTAACATGTGCATTATTTGAAATAGAATCATGTATAAAAGTAGAAGCAACATTTGGAAGTGCATTATGGTTGAGAGGAGTGAGAGAAGAGTTAGAAACATGAGATGCATATTCTTATTCACTATGTGCATAATAATCATAATTACTCCATGCATTATCATTAATAAAATATTGTTCATAATCACTCTCATTTTCAAATTCATTTGCATGTTCACTATCATATTCATTATCACTTCCATCATTGCTAAGGAGAGGTGTAAGAGAAGAATTTAATCTTTTCTAATATTCAATAAAGTATCATTTGAAATTGGAATATCATGTGCATCTATGTTATCCATGGATGGAATAAATACATTATTTTCATGAGAAGTAAGAGAAAGAGAGTTATCATTTAAACATTCTTTTAACAAAGTAGAGTTAAAAACATGAGATATATCATTTGAACTATGTATTGGCAATTTGATTCTATTGCGTTTATATTGTTGAAATTTTAAACAGAGAAGAAGAAAAAGAGAGAGAGAGATTAGGTTCACATGGAAGCAAATTATCACCAATAATAAGTTCGCTTCGAAGTGCATGACTAATTTGTTCATTTGGTGCATTGTGCATAGGAGAATGAGGAGAAAAGTATCTTTCTCATTTATCAAAATTATTTTATTTAGAAGAGGGAATATAAGAAATAGGTTTGAGAGAAGAAGATGCATCTACTTGTGCTTCACTATCACTATCACATATATAATCACATTCCTCATTACAACAATAGTAATTATCTTCATTGTAAATAAAATCATTTTCCACATTTTTAGCTAATGTGTAATTTTGCAAATTTATCCATTCATTGTCATAATTATGAGAAAATTTTAAAAATTGATCTATGGGATGAGAGGGAAGAAGTGCCTTAGTGTCCATTTTATTTCTTTCACCATAAAGAATATTTAAAAGTAATATAAACCAAATAAATGCAAAAATAACTATGAACATAGAGATTTTGAGAATACTTTTGACTATCCAAAAAATTTGCAAAAATTTCAAAGTATTTTTATAAAAATTGTAAGGGAGGAAAACTTGGGGTTTGAAGACCTAGTTTGGAAATCTAGGGTTTTGGACTAGGGTTTTAGAATTTTTGAAAATTATGCAATCCTTTTAAATTCTAAAAATAATTATGAATAGAATAAATGCACAAAAATTTATGTAAAAATAAAAAAAATTGAAATTTAAATTTTTGCACAAGAAAACTACTAATATTAAAATTTTGAAAATATTTTTTACAAAGTAAACAATTTACAAAAATTCCAAAATATTTTTCTAAAATTTGCAAGGAAGGCTTGGGGTTTGAGGACCTAGTTTGGAAATCTAGGGTTTTAGAATTTTTGAAAATTATGCAATAATTTAAATTTTGAAAATATTTTTGAATAGAATAAATGCACAAATTTTTTATACAAAAGTAAGAAATTTGAAAGTTAATTTTTGCATAAAATATGAAGGAAAAACCTAAGTGTACCTAGGGTTTTAGATTTATTCGAAGTAAGTTAGGTTCACTAAATGTTTTATTATTTTTGGAAAATTAGAGTTTATTTCTTAAATAATAAGGGGTTTGGAGTAAGGGGAAAAATCTAGTTTAATATGGTAAAATATATATTTTTATCAAATAAATTACATGAGGGAGGGAAATAAACTTATCTAAAAAAGGGCTAAAATAGATGATTAAGGAGATGGAAATTGAGATATAGGATTGGGACACTGTCTATAATTTGTATATGGCATTCATACTATGATTGGATAGGAGCATTGAAAGTGGATATGGTGGAACCAACGCTATAGTCCACCTCTGCTACTATTGTCTTAAGGATTGAAGCTTTTTGAGTTTTATTTGCTAGGTCAGTGTGAGCTTGTGTACCAAATTTTAGAGGTCGAAAGTCAATAGAGCTCACTATAAGAATGTTTAAATCTCCAAACCCTGTTTCTATCTACACACATGCAAACAAAAAATGCATCAAAATTAAAATGGGAAAAACTAGGTTAGGGGAAGAATGATCACATGATCTAGAACCCCTACTGTCCTGATCATTTCCTACATTAAACTTCAAGCAAGGGTCTTAGATCAAATGTAGTTTTCCCTTAGGGAACGTGCATAATCAACGTGTACGATAGATGAAAGAATGGCTTTCACATAGGCCCTTCCTTGATCAAGGATGCAAGTCAATGTGTGATGCAGAATGTTGAGCTATACCACTGACTAATTTTTATTATGTATAATGTGGCAAAAAAGTAAGTGTTATCTATAAAATGCCTTGTGAATTCCTTGATATAAGAGACTCTTTATTTTGAATTTGGGAGCTTTATTCACATTATTCAACATCAAAAATATAAATAAAACTTAAGGGAGGGGTTAAGAAGGGTTTAAGACCTGTTAAGCAAGAAAAAATGATCATTGGACAACAATGTTGAAAAGGATAGGAGCACTGGGTACTGTAGTCCTATATAATTCTATTATTTGAATCAAAAAAATAGGTTGAGACTAACATAGACCAAGTTTGGGGGTTCTTGGAGGTATAGGTCAGTTGATTGAGATAACAAAGAGGTGATAAAAGCAATAAACAAGACTAAGATAAGTAAAACAAAGACATGGCTATTATGAACAAAGCTCATATTCTCCAGTCAGTGTCTCCTATGAAAGGACTGTGGAAAGACATGATATTAGTGGTTGCTTGACTAATTTAAGGTGTATAAGCTAGACATACTCAGAGTGATGGATTTGTACTCCAGGTTCTCGAAGGCATAAATGCCAGTTAAAGCTCAAGAAATTATCTTTTCACTACCAAAAAGTTATATTTTATGACCCGTTACTGAAACTTGTGCCATTTATTCATATTGAAGTTTATACCAACTTGATATGGGTGTAATTAGATATGTTTCACATTCACATTAGGGATCTTATGGTTTCTCCATATGACTTATGATTTTTTTTAATGCATATCTATAGTTAAACTAAAAATCTACATTTTTATTATTTGGGAAGGGTGTTCTTGAGCCTAGGGGTGGTGGTTTTATCAACCGGTAATGACGAGAGGCCAAAAACCTAGTCTTAGACATTATCCACCCCTATGGATGTGTTGGTAGCCAAAAAGAACTAGAACATAGTTTTCCAACTATAGCTTCAACTTTGACAACATTTTTTGTCAGTATTTCCTCACTCTTGAACAATAGTAAAAATGCACTTCCATGTGGACTTGGACCTCATGGTCATTGGAAAATGTGTAATTTGATTATCTATATGTATTCAGAGTGATGGATTTGTACCTAGGATTCCTATAGGTATAAATTCTAGTTAGATCTCAAGAAGTTGTCTCTTCACTGTTAAAAGTTGCATTTTAGGTCCCATTACTACAACTTGTGCCACAAATTTCTATAGAAGTTTATACCAAATAAATCCAGGGTGTAATTAGAAGGATTTAACATGCATAAGAGGGATATTATGGTTCATACATACAAATTACATTTTTTGTTTTACACATGTCTAAAGTTAGGCTAAAAATATGAAATTTTCTTGTGTTGGGAAGGGCATTCTTGAGCCTGGAATGGGTGGTGGGTTTATCAACCAGGCATGATGGGAGGTCAATAAACTAGTCTTAGATGTGATTCATCCCTATGAATGTGTTTTTAGTGTAATTTTTATCCAAGAAGCACCGGATTTAGAGTTCTCCAATTATAGCTTCAACTTTGACAACAATTGTTGTTAGTATTTCCACGCTCCTGAACAGTAATGTAAATGGACTTTTGGGTGGACTTGGAAATCATGGTCATTGAAATAAATGTAATTTTTCTATCTAGACATGATTGGAGTGATATATTTTCACTTTGGGGTCCCATGGCTAGAAATGTCAGTTGGAGTTCAAGAAGTTGTCTCTTCACTACCATAAAGTTGCATTTTAGGACCCATTACTGTAAATTGTGCCACTTATTACTCTCAAAGTTTATACCAAATTGATCTAAGGTTAAATTAGAAGGATTTAACTTGCATAAGAGGAATATTATGGTTGGTACATATGACTTAAATTTTATATTTTATGTATGTCTAAAATTAGGCTAAAAATGTGCATTTTTATTGTGTTAGGAAGGGTGTTATTGAGCCCATAATGGGTGGTGGGTTTGTCAATCGGGTTGATGGGAGGACAAGAACTTGGTCCTAGAAATTATACACCCATTTTGACATGTTTTAAATGCTAGGTTTCAGCCAAGAAGCATAAAAAAATAGAGTTTTCCAATTGTAGCTTCAACTTTGACAACATTTGTTGTCAATGTTTCCACGCTCTTTAATAATAGTGAAAATGTGCTTTCAGGTGGTCTTGGAAGTAATAGTAATTTAAGTATGTGTAATTTGATTGTCTAGACATGTTTATAGTGATGTATTTTCACCTGAAGGTCCCAGAGCTAGAAACGTTAGGTGGAGCTCAACAAGTTGTCTCTTCACTACCAAAAAATTACATTTTAGGACCCGTTACTGTAATTTACACCATGTATTGATCTCAAAGTTTATACCAACTTGATATAGGGTGTAATTATATGGATTTCACATGCATTGGAAGGATATTATGATTCATCCATATGACTTACAGTTTTCATCTTATGCATGTTTGAATTTAGGCTTAAAATATGTATTTTTCTTGTGTTGGGAAGGACATTCTTGAGCCTAGAATGGGTGGTGGGTTTGTTGACCAGGCATGATGGGAGGCCAATAACTTGGTACTTGATTTATTCCTCCCTTTTAGACATGTTTTTAGCATTATTTTTCATCTAAGAAACATAAAAAAATGGAGTTATCTAATTGCAACTTCAATTTTGATAACTCATCTTGTTAGTGTTTCTACACTCCTGAACACTAGTGAAAATGTGCTTTCGGGTGGATTTGAACATCATGGTCGTGGAAATACATGTAATTTGTGGAGATATAAATTTTTTATAGTTGTAAAAGCATATATTAATTGTATTTATATGCAAAGACATTTATTTTTCTCATTTTGCACGTTAAATATGGGATGTGATGCAAATGGCCTAAATCCACTTACAAATAAACCATTTACCCACATTTACACATTATATGTTTGTTTAATTTCTGATTAATTACTATATTTGTGGCCAATATTAAATTGTTTAAGCCTCTTCAAGGCTTTCTATTTGGTCTAGATGCAACTATAAGTTTGCATCTTCTCTTTTATGTCTGACTACTTGTTTGAATAATTTTTTTTTCTTAGATTGTATTCTTAATTATATGCAATTTAATTTTCCTTATCAAATAGATTATCTTATTTGATTGGTCATTTCAAGACAAATGATATCATTCCTAACCTATAATCTCTCTAATTATAAGTTCCTTTACCTTTTGATCAAGTTATTTCTTACTTTCTCTTACAAGAAACACATCCAACTATGTCCTTTTAGATTCAAATCTAGTATAACAAGATGATTATCATGTCCAATATATGTAAACCTTAATTAATTGTGATTTATCCTCAAGTAGTCTATGCCTTCCTCTTTACTATACCTTTAAAACTTTTTTTTTTAATCAACCATCTCTTTTGTCAAATTTCGCCTTTTATTAATCTTTGTTTTTAATCTTGTAAAATTGCTCTATTAGACATAAGGAAAAATGAAAAGGCCATGAATCAAAATTTTCTCATAAAATAAAGTTTCAAAATCTTTCTAGGATTGTTTCTCAAATTATTGAACTTCTAGTAATCCAAAGCTCTATTTAGGCTTAATTCTACAGACCTATAGAAAATTAGTCCTCTATATCTTCTCCTTTAGAGATTATTAAGAATTAAAAACCACTTGGATCATCTTTAGAACATAAAAAAATAACTACTCACCAATTTTTAATCAATTTAAAGCAGTATTTTTGAAGCTATGAGGATTTTTCTCCCAAAAACTAGGCAAACCAACACATTGGCCAAAATCTAGAAATTTTAGTTTAAAAGTTTAAAACATAATTTTAATAAAAAATAATTATTGATTTAGGTTTGTCCCAAACCTATAAACATTATCAAATAATCCTTTGTCTTTTCACAAACTCAAATTATGACAAAATGATAATTTATTCACTTGACTATCACACAGTCTTGTAATTATAGACCTGAAAACATGAAAATTGAGAATAACTTGTAATATAAATATCTTTGAAAGATACTTTCACTTGTATTAGGGGATATAAAATTTACTTTTACTCTGACACTTGCTCATTTATTTTCATAATTATATTACTACCTAATAATTATCCTCTTATCAGACTGCTCAAACAAAACCCTATCTTAACAGACCCAAGAGTATAAAAAAATAAGATAATTTCCTTCTTAGAGACTTTAAAAGCTTACCCTCTCTTGTATTAGGTCCTTGACAACATTATTAGAAAGGATAAAATCCTTTTAAGTGAAGATAGCTTGTGTGTGAATTTTTCACTATGTTTTAAAGAACTATTAACCCCTGTACCTCATGTTATAGCCAATACACCAGTCTGCAGGTTATGTGTAAAGCCTAAAAGACATAATTTTGAGTTATTTCTAAAAGAAAAATAGAGTAGGAAGGTTGAATTTTTATATGGAGGAAGAAAACATTCTAAAGTGGGGATAGAGCCTTAAGAATATGAGTTAACCTTAAGATCCATAGAGAGGACTAAGTGATATTGAAGAAAGTTGTAAATGTCTAATAGAAAATACCTAATATAATTATACTCCAATACTAAAATGAAAACATGTGAAATGACCAAAATATGTATTTGAATACTATAGAGTGGTTGACAATTCATAGATTTATAAGTCACTCCAATGAAAATTTTTGGGCTAAAAAACTAGATACTTACATATCTTGAATAAATGGGTATAAGTACTTTGAATCTAGATAAAGTAATATTATCATGGATTCTAAATAGTATTAGGTTTGGCACCACAAACATATTGACATCCTTTAACATGAATTCAAAGTATAAATAATGTTCTATTCCCCAATGTGGATCAACGGTCAAACATTACACTTCATTGTTCATAATGGAAGTAAAACAAATCTCATTTCTCATAATTTAGTTTTAATATTTAACTTGACACTTATGCCTCATAAAACCATAATCCATTATATGGTGTGGTGTAGGATCTATGTGATTCTATAATAATAATAATAATAATAATAATAATAATAATAATAATAATAAACAAAATAAGAACATAATACAATGTCAGGTGAATGCCATATAAGCATATAATGTCAATAATACATATATTGTCATATAGGCATATAAAAAGTTACATCATCTACAATATAGTATCTAATGTCAGGTGAATGTCATATACACATACAATACTAAAAATGCGTATATTGCCATATAGGCATATAAAAAATTACATCATCTAAAACATCCTAATCATCAAATAGCCTCCCTCTCTTTGCCTTCCTTGAAGAAGACTCTCCTTGAGTTACCTTGCTTGTAGATGGAGATTTCTCGAATACCTTGAATTGCTCCAAGGTTCGAATGTAGGTCCTACATTGATAGCTTGCTTGTAGCTGAACCTGTTCAAATAAAAATATTATTAGAAAATTAACATACTATACATGAAACCAAGTTAATAAATTTATTTTAAACTAGAATAAAGAAATCATTAAAACATGCACTTATTGTAAGCTCATGGTCCTTCTGAATCTACTTTTGATGCTTAACTAGGTCAGTGTCAAGTTTAGTTACATGAACATGTATGTGAAATGAGGAAAAAAATGAGGAGGTGCCACAGTAATCATTTAAATTGGATTGTCAGATGTCATCTAAGAACCCTACATACACAATATATTTGCATAAGTTATATTTTCCCAAGTATGTAGTAAAATTATTAGAATAAATATATTTTTACAATTCAAAATTGCAAGTTAATATGTACCTCTATGATTGCATATATGGATGACATTGCAACAATAATGCCTATATCTGTCTCACCTCATAGTGATGGAGGAGTGTCTACTCTAGTCATTAACTAAACAAACAACATTGATTAGTTTGCTAGAAACTATTGAAAATATATGGAAAAAAATTTCTCATTTATTAAACTAAGATATATATAATATCAATGTACTTGAATTTTGAGATCCTTGATAGATAAATTTAACTTAAATATAAGACAAATATACATAGAGTATAATATTAACTCAAAATTTTCCCTATTTATACATAAATGATGTCGTACTAACATGGTCAGATGAAGTAGTGGATGGCCTACTATGTTAGGGTGTGGAGCTAAAAGCTTCACCTAAGGTAAACAGGAGGTTTTCGCAGCTTGACAGTCACCGATGTCGGCAGGCCACAACCGACGTCGGTCAGGGGAGCGCAGAAGGAAACTGGCATCGGCAGGAGATCAGCCGGTGTTGGTCACCTCCAGTCAGGCAGAGATCAACGTCGGTCACTTGTGGCGGTCAAAACTGCTGTTGACAAACAATCAGTTAAGTGAATGCAGAGTTTGCATGTTAAAGACTAGTTCGAGTCTTTAAGCCGCTTGTCTAAATTAGTGTATGCATGAGATCTATATAATAGACTCATGGGATGTATTGTTAAGTGTTGAACTTGTAGAACCCAAGTGTGGAGCTTGGAGAGTTCTTCCCATGGTGGAATCAAGTAGGATTCCCCATGTATGTAAGATCAGGTTTGATATGCAGGGTGTTGCAGGATCATGGAGGAGATCTACATGTGATAAGTAAGATCAGAGTTGGTCTGCTGGGATGTGTGAATGCGAGGGTCAGAAAGGAGATTGGCGGGGGAGCTAGATCCAAGGTGACAACAATACATCAGGAGCAAGATCATGGTTAGATCTACTTGGAGTACCGGTTTGTACTCGGTTGTACTGAGAGTACAATGAGGTGAACAACAGCTTGTGCTAGTTGTTAGTTGTGACCTATGAGAGAAGATTACTCAGATGGGAAGATTACTTGGAGCCCTTGAGGAGGAAGCCTCACAGAGGTGGAAGAAGAGTGTGATCTCTTTATTATAATTTCCTTTGTAATGAGTTGAATACAATCGTGTGTTGCCTCTCATATTCTGTGTGTTTTCTCATTGATAGTTATTTGTTCTTCTGGTTATTTACGCTATCTTAAGTTGCTTATACAATGGTAATCATGTGTGCTCTTAATTCTGACAAGTTGTGTCAGAGCTTTGGGGAACTTAGGTCCTATCAAATGGTATCAGAGCCAGGTTGGACGTTCTCAGAGCAAGTTTGACTAACAGGTGGTTTAGATCTGTTAAGTGTTGTTGATTATAGGTTACTCACAGGGGTTGCTATTTGAGTGGGAGTATAGCAAGGCAGAAGAAGCTGAGAAATTCAGGCAAAGAATTAACACCACAAGGAGTGTGGTGGGTTATCTTCAAGTGGGAGCTTGAAGAGGAATACAAGCCAGGATGCAGAATAGATAGAGTATAGGTATGGGTACAGGTGCAGCTCTTTATCTCCAAGTGGGAGATTGTTAGGGTGTGGAGCTAAAATCTTCACCTAAGGCAAACAGGGAGGTTTTTGGAGCTTGACAGTCACCGGCGTTGGTAGGCCACAATCGACGTCGGTTAGGGGACAGTGCAAGGGAAACCAGCATCGGCAGGAGATCAGCCGACGTCGGTCACCTCCAGTCAGGCAGGGACTGACATTGGTCACCTGTGGCGGTCAAAACTGCTGTTGACGAACAATCAGTTAAGTGAACGTGTTGTTTGCATGATAAAGACCAGTTCGAGTCTTTGAGCTGCTTGTCTAAATTAGTGTATGCATGAGATATATATAATAGACTCATGGGCTGTATTGTTAAGTGTTGAACTTGTAGAACCCAAGTGTGGAGCTTGGAGAGTTCTTCCCATGGTGGAATCAAGTAGGATTCCCCATGTATGTAAGATCAGGTTTGATATGCAAGGTGTTGCAAGATTATGGAGGAGATCTACATGTGATAAGTAAGATCAGGTTGGTCTACAGGGATGTGTGTATGCGAGGGTCAGAATGGAGATCGGCGGTGGAGCTAGATCCAAGGTGACAGCAATACATCAGGAGCAAGATCATGGTCAGATCTACTTGGAGTATCGGTTCGTACTCGATTGTACCAAATGTATAATGAGGTGAACAACAGCTTGTGTTAGCTGTGTGTTGTGACCTATGAGAGAAGATTACTTAGGTGGGAAGATTACTTGGAGCCCTTGAGGAGGAAGCCTCATAGAGGTGGAGAAGATTGTGATCTCTTTGTTGTAATTTCCTTTGTAATGAGTTGAATACAATTGTGTGTTGCCTCTCATATTCTGTGTTATTTCTCATTGATAGTTATTTGTTCTTCTGGGTATTTTTGCATGTTTAAGTTGCTTATACATTGGTAATCATGTGTGCTCTTAAATCTGACAAGTTGTGTCAGAGCTTTGGGGAACTTAGGTCCTATCAAATGGTATCAGAGCCAGGTTAGATGTTCTCAGAGCGAGTTTGACTAATAGATGCCCAGATCTGGTTAGTGGTTTGTTGATTACAGGTCATTCATAGGGTTTCTGATTAAGTGGGAGTATAGCAACAACAGAAGAAGGTAAGCTGAGGATGAAGAAATTTGGGCACAGGATTAACACCACAAGGAGTGTGGTGGGTTGTCTTCAAGTGGGAGATTGAAGAGGAATACAAGCCAGGATGCAGATTAGACAGAGTACTGGTATGGGTACAGGTGCAACTCTTTATCTCCAAGTGGGATATTGTTAGGGTGTGGAGCTAAAAGCTCCACCTAAGGCAAACAGGAGGTTTTCACAGCTTGACAGTCATCGGCGTTGGCAGGCCACAACTGACGTCGGTCAGGGGAGCACAAAAAGAAACCGACATCAGCAAGAGATCGGTCGGCATCGGTCACCTCTAGTCAGGTAGAGACTGATGTCGGTCTCCTGTGGCGGTCAGAACTGCTGTTGACGAATAGTCAGTTAAGTGAACGCGGAGTTTACATGTTAAAGACCAGTTCGAGTCTTTGAGCCGCTTGTCTAAATTAGTGTATGCATGAGATCTATATAATAGACTCATGGGCTGTATTGTTAAGTGTCGAACTTGTAGAACCCAAGTGTGGAGCTTGGAGAGTTCTTCCCATGGTGGAATCAAGTAGGATTCCCCATGTATGTAAGATCAGGTTTGATATGCAGGGTGTTTCAGGATCATGGAGGAGATCTACATGTGATAAGTAAGATCAGAGTTGGTCTGCTAGGATGTGTGAATGCGAGGGTCAGAAAGGAGATCTGTGGGGGAGCTAGATCCAAGGTGACAACAATACATCAGGAGTAGGATCAGGGTTAGATCTACTTGGAGTACCAATTCATACTCGGTTGTACTGAGAATACAATGAGGTGAACAACAGCTTGTGTTAGTTGTTAGTTGTGACCTATGAGAGAAGATTACTCAGATGGGAAGATTACTTGGAGCCCTTGAGGAGGAAGCCTCACAGAGGTGGAAGAAGAGTGTGATCTCTTTATTGTAATTTCCTTTGTAATGAGTTGAATACAATTGTGTGTTGCCTCTCATATTCTGTGTGTTTTCTCATTGATAGTTATTTGTTCTTCTGGTTATTTCCGCAATCTTAAGTTGCTTATACAATGGTAATCATGTGTGCTCTTAATTCTGATAAGTTGTGTCAGAGCTTTGGGGAACTTAGGTCCTATCATATAGGTTGGCTCTATAAATTTAAACATAGGCTGAGTAAGATCAAATAATGTAGTTGCGAACCGTGATGATGAAGGCATTGTCTCCTCCTAAAACATAAACAAATACATGTATATTATTAAATTTATGCATAAATTAATTTTTAGCTTTTAAATTTGCAAACATAACTTAAATTTAAAATGAAATTTATATAAAAGATACTTGCATGTGTTTAGAGGTCAATGTGTGCACCCTAAACATGCATGCCAAAAACTTATCACTCAAGAGTATATCATCCAAGCCCTCTAAAGCACCACTAATGTCATCCTAAGGTCCAATGCATATAGCAGCACAAGCTCCATAGAGTTGGGGTTGGGCACACATACTAGGTGAAGTATATACATCATCAGTCTCGAAAAACCTACTTATATGCTGAATAAGTGTATCAATAAGTACTCTAAGTGTATGTAGAGTGTCAATTTCCACAACCTCATTCACCACATAAGGAATCTCAAAATGAAGTGGCTTTTAGGTAGGGATATTTTTAGGCCATTAGATGCATGATGTGCACTTAGTAGTTGATCTTTCATAGAGCCTTTCCATCGACCCCAAACACACAATAGTCAAAATAGCTTGGAATCTCATTGAGGACAAAATTAGAGAGAGTTTCCTCAAAAAATACAATAGGACCTCATGGTTGTTACATGGTGGATAATCAAACACCATCCACCATCAGTCCTAAAAATTAGCTTTAATCAAATTGTGTTAGCATCAATGGATTGAGAAATGTTTAGCCATTAGTGGAAATTGTGCATTGGTCCCTGGGTCAATGAATAATGCACAAATTTTATCTTTTATTATTTCTTTATTCTTCACCTCATGTGCTGACAATTTATCAGGATAATAATCCCTACATGTATCCCTTTATAGTGCCCATCTATTAATTTGACTCATTGTCGAGTCAACTTGACTTAATATCGACTCTAGGGTATTGGCCAAATAGGTGTGGTGGGTGTTGGTAGAAGTGGGGTCCCTCATTTTCTTAATTATTGGCTCAATTTTAATTTTGTTTTCTACTATGTGTGAAGTTAGATCCTCCTGATTACTTGGGGGATCTTGTGGAACTATAGGAGGGATAGGAGGGCTAAGCAAAGGATTACGAGGAGGGTTAAGACGGTTAGGTGGAGGGTTAGAAGAAAGGTTAACATGCTGGCCTCTTGCACTAGAGTGGGCTATTTAAAATACAAACTTTACCAATTAAATAATATAAATAACAAAAAAATTCCAAAATTTAAGGTTATTAGGTTTAGTTTTTTTATCACATACCTCTTCTCCACAGTAGCATCATCAATTTGGTGAGGTTTTGGGCTTTCCAATAAATATTTGGCAAGGTTTTGAGCTTTCTACAGGGAAAACATAATCACATGAGGGTATAAAGGAGAGTAAAGGCAAAATGAGATGTATTCACATTTTTGGGGCTCAATTTTTTAATAACATAAAAAATACATACGCATTATAATGCATATATGTTATGGATCGATAACCTAAGCTTAATTTTCAAAAAATGCATGTGTTATGGACATAACAGGTATGCATTATGTTCATAACACATACATGTTGCAGGAAATGTCCATGGAATTGTCCCCCAACTCTGTGCACATACCCATATCCTAGGTTGCATGATGTGTAGGTTCGGAGTTAAGTATTGCACATTTATTAAACTATTTTAGTTTACCTCCTCTAGATTTCCTTGCCCTTTGGCCATTGCCCTCATAGGACATGAATTGAAATGCCTATTATTTCTCACTCCCTCTCTATGGTTAAAAACTTAAAATGACAGATTTTCATATTTTAAAATAGTAAAAACCATAACATGAATAATGGATGCATATGTGAAACTTATCCTCATCCCATGTGGAGTACATGTACTTAGTCTACAATGCATGCTTCATAAGGCACCAACATGTCAAATCCATAGTCTACCACATGCTTTGCTCTCTAGCACATTGCATTCATGTGAATCTTGCACAAATGATGTGTGCATTTTGGCCTACCTATACCACTCCATTTCCCACATTAGAATTTGCACTTGTTTTTGCTTAGAAATCTTGGATAAAGGAAACTATTGTTTAGAAGCATAGAAGTTGCAAGGTTGAAATTTCCTAAGATTAGTAGTTTGAATTTCTAGAAGCGTATAAATACTATAAGGGTGGGGTTGTCAATCCCATAGAAAGAATGTAAAGGTATGAGTACTTGATGTTGAACCATTTAACCTTGGATGGAAGGTCAAACACCCAATATTTATTGATCCTAACAGAGACATCATGCTACAGTTAAACATATTGGATGTTGGTATGTTTTTACTATTCCTAAGTAAGAACATAATTGTTTATCAATTCAAATGTTTAAGTATATGTCGAAATAAAGTTAGAAAAATGTGAAAATTACAAAAACTCCCCAAGAATTGTCTCATAAAATTTAGTGATCAGATTCACCACTAAATTCAGTGAACATTCACAAAATGATGATTGTCTATGTTAAATTTTTTTGTCTGACCTATATAGTATGGGTTTTATAATTCCTCAACATACATAATTATAACAATAACATTGCATTCACTTTAACCCCAACCGGATTTGCATAGAAGTCAACAAAATGCTTTGAAATAATTTCAATCAACATCAAAATGTAAGAATAAAGTTTTCCACGTAACAGGTTCGAGTATTAGTAGCTTGAACGATATAGATGCAAGACAAAAAGCTATTAATAATTCCTAACAAAATATACCAACCTCCCAATATTCACTTCAACCTCAACTAGATTTTCATAGAAGCCAATAAACGCTCTGAATTGATTTCTTGGTTTGAAGGATGGCACAACTAAACGTCTTTGGAACGCATCCTGATTAACACATTTTAATCAATTGAAATCTGCAAAATAAATGGTTGCTTTCAAATGTTCGTAGTGTGTGAGACAGAGAGAGAGAACGAAAGAAACATTTAGAGTTGGTGAAATGAAGGAATATTTGAGTCCAAAGATTGCACGAAAGCCATTAATCGAATTTTACTTAGTCTAGATATATTTTAAATAAGACAAATTAAATCTAAAACCATCTTAGATTCACTGCCAAAGCCTCAATAAACATCATTAATTTTACGTACTGCCAAGCCTAAATTCTGTAATGCCCAACTCATGCAAAAAACTCCCCTCGAGTCCAAAAGAACTCTAGATGCAAAGCACAAACAATAAAATATTGATATGGAACCTCAAACCATATATTACCATTACACGTAAAGATGTTTTACTAAAATTTCTACACTTTTTTTCGTATTGGAAAAAATACAAATATATATAAAATTTTTAGTATTCAGAAAAATATTTGAAAGTCAGAAACTACTAGTAACAATTATAAACCATAAAAAAAATAATGAACAATATTAAGAATATATATAACATATTACTGACATAAAATAATTTTTTAGTTTTTTTCTCCATCATCATATTATTGCTGTTAATTTACTAAAACAAAATGAACAAGGGTTTGAAGTTTGAACAACTTTTTGTTCAACTCTCTGGACTACCAATAGCCATCGGGTTAGTAATGGTTATAGAAAGCACAAGAGTATGATGAGATTCAAAATGGGTTGATCTTTATCAGATTCAGAGGTGTCAGATTCATGTGACTTTTTAATTCCTCCACTCGTAGCATTATTTGCATATGTCATTTTGCAAAAGGAATCTTTACAACCATTTTTTCAATAGCCTTTGTATCTTCTTTGTGCCATATCTAGATTTTTCTGTGCCCTTTCTAGATTTTTCTGTGCCCTTATTTGAAAGAGGGTGCTCATATGAATGCCAACCTTTAGTATTAAAAGAGTGTGTTTTTTTTTTTTTTGATTCCTTGCATGAGGACGAACCCCCTAGAGATGGCCGGTTTGATGAGAGAACCGACATCTAAAGGTAATATTTTTATAATCCAAAGTTTGGATCCAAAAGAAGGTGTTATGCTTCAATTAGATTCTCTTAGAGAGACCTTTGCTAAGGTCTACCTCCACATAAATACAAGCATAGATAAACAACCCTTGCTTAGACCGCTCATTATCCATCTTGATGAATCTTCCAAGTGTGTTTCCAATGCCTTCACAAACTGAGAGGGCCCAAAAGGGAAGAGGGAGATTTGGGAGTTGAATCCAAACCAAAATTTTAGACACTGCCGTTGTTGAGGGATCAAAATCAAAGAACCAGGGGGTAGTAAAGAGCCCAACTCTACCCCAAAACCAAGGCCCCTCTTTAAACACTTTTTCATGATTGTTAGGGTTAAAAAACTAACTATGAATAACCCTTTAGAACATAACTAGATTTGACAGTTATTGGTCTAGGTAGCATGGATCCAATAATGTAATTCCTCTGATTGAGACCTGAACCCATTGAAACTATAAATAATTGAAAATTTTGTAAATGTATAGATTAATTCAGATACCTTAGGATAAATGATCTCCATTATTGGTACTTTATTTGAATTTTCCATAATATATGGATTGGGAAAAAATGCAAGAGAAGCCGAAGGTAGAGGAGCCATATGGAAAGCAACATCCCTGTAGGAAGACCTAAAACCCTATTTCTTTATATTGTTGGCTGCAAACCCTGGTGTCATACCTTTGGTGCTTCTAGAGATCTGCGCAGTGCCTTGCCCTGCCCAATCAATGGCAGTGATCTACTTCACCACCATTGTACCTCAGATGCTATTATTGCAGGGATGAAACCCTAACCCAATTCTCCATCCGTCGATAGCATGTGATAAATTGAACTTATAAGGGAATCCATGGAGGCCAAATAGTTATAAGAGCAATGACTCATAAGATCCTTCATTTTAAATATTATTAGTTCACCTTATTTTTGTATATCCATAAAATTATTAGGGCATGCCTCTAATATAAGTTATTTTTAAGGACACAAAAAATAATGCCTCTACTTTTGAACCTTGTTCAAGTAGAGTTTTCATTCCAACAATGAGGATTAAAGTTCATCGAATATTTTTTCTTGTATTCCAACAAATAACACAAGTGGGTTTTAATAAGCATAATGTACTTCATGAAGTGGGTCAAAACAATACCTACCAAAGATTCTACTAAATCTTCTATCTCTAATTTTTTAGAAGGGAACATACTATCTAGATTTAGGGTTCCTTGTAAAATTGTCACAGGAAATGGCCCCAAATTCACTTTCGTAGAGATGATGTATTTTTGCATCTTTCATAAACTCTCGTGATAGATAAATAATCTGTAAAAATTAATCCAATCTCAAATACATATAATAATAATATTTAATTTAGACTAATAATAAATAAATACATAGACATCTTAAAATCATACAATTTTACAACTAATAAATATCTAAAAACCATTTTTTAGTGTGTACAATATTGATAATGGTAAAGACCTACTAACTCTAATAATCATTGAAAATAACTATATTAAAATTTTCAAATGAATGAATACATAAATATACAAATTGTAAACAATTATGTTAAACTTTTCAAATGATTGAAGACATAACTAACATACCTATCTTAGATAAATTTATGTAAAAGACACCAAGAGATATCATTCTTGAGGCACCTATCTTATATTAGATTTTTGACATAAGTGGAATAGGCACCTTGAGAATGATATCTCTCGACGTCTTTTACATAGATTTATCTAAGACAGATATGCTAGTAGCAATTGTGTATTTATTTGACATATAATTTGATTTTTTTTATAAAATTTGAAATGTATAATATACATTATATTAAATAATACAGAAATGTAATACAGATTAATTTAATTTACATATTTAATATTCTCAATCTAAATAGTTATTTAGTAATCATCAAAATGTACCATAAACATCACATAGAATGTCAAATAATGAACAAGTACACATCACATAAAATGTCAAATAATGAATAAGTACATGAATTTTTTCATAAGTACATGTAATTATTTTTCCTCTAAGAGTTTCAATCTTTCTTCCTCAACTTTCTGTTTGGAAAGTTGTTTTCCATTATTTAACTTTTCATAGCGGTCATATGTAAATGGAGTCAATATTCTTAGTCCTTCCAAAGACTTTATACGGGATATAGCCATAAATGTTAATCCTATTCTTTCTCTTTGACCTATTTCAATCGTGGCTTTTGAAAGGGGCAAACCTTGTGATTTGTGTATTGTTAATGCCCAAGCCAACTATAAGGGTAATTAAGTTGTACATCCCCTTTGTATTGGTGCAATTAAAACTGCATATGGAGTTTCATCTTCAAATGGTATTCTTGAGTAATTGTAAAACTTGACCATAACATATGTTGGTGGTTCTAGTGGGGCACTCCCAGGTTTGTAGAATATACTTCTGATATACCCTAGAGCTCCATTTATAAGAGTTACTTCTATCTAAAGATTAGAAGTTAACATGAACCTTGCATCGATAACAATCAGTAACTCCACATCAAGTTCATCATTTGGACCTCCCATTGGTGCATTGACACTTCCTACCTTGGTTGCAATGCTACATGCAACTAGTATTTTCAATGAATATAATTTTCTTTTATTATGGTTACACACATTATCATTTGTGAAAAACAAGTGAATACAATTATCAAACTTTTCAGTGGTGGCTCTATTTATTCCAACATTGTTCTAGTCATCAATAGTTTCTAGTCATATATTATCAGATTTGCATCTCTCAGATTTGTGAGTAGCTGATAAAACCTTTGTTGGTCATCACTTTCTCCTTCCTATCTGAATATCTTGTCCAAAGTAACAACTATTTTTTATTCTTCCCCCAATAGTTTAGCTCATTTTTTGCTATCGTATGGTGGTTTATCATTAACAGGAAGAAGTTGACCCAAATCTCCAACCAAAATAAGAGATATACCACCAAAACACATGTTTGCATTTTCAGGAAATGATTGATGGAGTCTAGAGTCTATGTTTTGTAACAATTTTTTCCCAATGAAGCTCATTTCATCAATTAATATGTATTTTATGTGGCATATATCCTCTTGGAAACTTGTAAGTCTTGTTCCTTCTAATTCAATAAAATCCACAATTGGGATTCAAATTTATGCATGGATAGTTGAAGCACCAATATTGAATGCTACAACTTTAGTTGGTATAGGTAATAGAAGGGGAGATCGCTTTGGGAATGTTGGATCTTGAAGAGCTTGATGAGTGGCATCTATCAAATATGATTTTCCTATTCCTGTTGTTCCTTGGACTATCATGCATAAGGGTGAAGTATTTTGACCTCCATGAAAAGTGTCATAACCATATCAAGTGTTTTTTTGTTGGCACACAAGGTTTCATAATTCATCTCTGGTGTTATATCGTCATCTATAAGAAATCCATTATCTTTCATGGTGATTATAAATTTGATCACTTTATTTGTGTATTCTTCACCTCTATATTCATTATTCCATAATGTTTGCCTATCAATATCTCTTCTTCCCAACATATCTATCTCACTCACTTCCATAACTTGGCCATGTTGTAGCCTGGATGTGATTTCCCACTCATGTTCCATTGTGTTTTTTTGAATAGGTTTATTATCCTCATCTTCAGTATCACTGTGACTTTCAACATCTTCTGGAATTGTTCTTCTCTTCACATGTCAATAGTTATAATTGAATGAATCTCAATTTGATGTTATTTCTTCATCATCAATTCTAATATCTCTTTATATGTCATGAAATGGATTGTAAAGTAATAACTCTAACCAACAAAAATCAATCCATTTATTTGATTCATGCATAGGGATGAAGGAAAATCTTGGGAATACTCTCACTATAGTTGCAATACTCCTTGACTCCCATTTTTTATCTTTTTTCCACCTTGGATTATATGTCCAAGATCTCACTGATTTAATAAGTGATGTACTTTTTATGGAAAAAGGCCTATTTTTGTATCTATCAATGAAAGTCATTGTATGCTCTTCATGATCATCTTCTTAATTTTTGTCTATAGGTTTGAACACCTGATGTGAAACATTCAAGTTCACAAATACTCTACTACTCTCTACTAACAAAATCTCCAACAACATGTGACATGTTTCTTATGCCCCAATGTCTCTTTCAACAATTATCTAAGTTAGAAGTCTTCTATATGCTTTTCTTGATAATTCATCAGGGTTTTCAATGTTTGCAAGCTGCATCAACATTTGATGATAAGTTTCATAATGCTTCTTTGTCTTTGTTGCATACTTAGCAATGTATTTGACCCTGATGTGTTTGGATAGAACAGGTTACCAATCTACATTTTCTCTCCATAGCTGTAATATATAGTGATTATGTGTATTGAATTTATCATTATTTCTTGCAGGCTCAAAATTTTAAACTCCCATGTCTAAGTATTCATATAATTTTGATCCATTAAATTTTCAATGGCCATAGTGCGCCATAACTAGAAGAAATAATAACTCAATTGTTAGTTATTTTAAAAATATTATGTATAATTTTTATACAACTATTTATATGATTTAAAATTTTACCTACAAACCATTTTTCCTCTTTTCTTACATAGGCAAGCACCCTCTCTAAACATTGTATGTCGTTCTACACAATTAGGTAGCTCTTCATAATCACGCTCCATATTCACCTATGTAAGTTGTCTTGTATTTTGAAGACATGGATGTTGCATAAAATTTTGACATGCCTAAAATTAATGATGTATAATTTTTTTTTAGCTACATTGAAAAATATAGATATTGCATAAAACATAGATTACCTGATGATTGATAACATACTTGTATGTTTCATTGGTGTGGATCTTCTTGATAATTCTAAGCATGCACAATAGAATATAATTAATTCTCAACATTTTTTCATTCAAAATCATTTTTCCAATCAAGGTTATCAATATTTGGTACTTCATCTAACCATATGAATCCATGCACGTGTGGTGAACCTCTATGTTTCCATTTATATCTAGATGAATAATCTTTTACTTTCATTCCTTTTTGCAATATCTCCTTATGAAAAATTGAATGTCACAATTTCATATAATGTGCCACTATATGAAGATAGTCAATAATATTCTATCTTCACCAATTTTTGACTTCTTATGGATCTCTCATCGGGGTTCTGGGCATCAATGCATGTAGATCATCCCAATACATGTCAAATGCACTCAACGTGAAGAAAATGGTAGGTGATATGATTTGATGCAACATGTCCATTAATTCAGCATAATTTTTTTCCCAATATGACCTTGTACCATTTAATGAGGTTCCAAACCACATCAAATGATCTACTAGATGGGAGTGGGGTATATTATCCATATGCTCACATAACTTAGTAATAGTGATTGACATCTCTTGAAGGTTTTTCTTCATGAAAACTGCACTTGAATTTTGTGCACGATGTCTCATGATCATGTTCATCTTGTAATATCTAAATCATGGATGTCAGTGAAAATGGTGATCCCTATATTGAAATAGATGTTTAACAAATTCATGCAAATGTACTCATTTCAACCATGGTTCTATCTAATTGCATTTTCCATTAGGGAATAATGTTGGAAATGCCATATCAAGTAATCCTAATGTGACATATTCATTTATAGGAGATGCTCCAATACCCAACCAATCAATCAGTGATCCAGGATCTGCATTAGGGTTATTTACTCATGCATAGATTAATTCCATCTCCCTTGTGCATTAGAGGGTTTAGAGGACATTAAATTTATGTGATCAATGATATTTATTTCATCCATCTCCATCAGTGGACCCACAAATACAACTTCATTTGCATCAGATTCAAATTGCATATGGACAAAGTTTAGCTAGTTAAATATATTTTTATTTGAGTTAGGTGTAAGATCGTTGAGTGCATTTTCATCAATATGAACATCTGAATAAAACATGTCATGTTCTATTTTATATTTCATTTCCTTGTATACTTTATCTCTATTGATAGTAAAATTGTAATTTGTTCCATGTTGATCCCTTCGTCACACTATGATAATTGCTAAATCTTTTATTTGATGTGGTAAAACCTTAGCAATTTATTTTACTTCTTGCAGAAAACTAATTATATGTCTGTTATATTTATATTGACCTCCTTTTGCATGTGTCACTTGTAGGATTGGATTGACACAGACTATTAAAATTTCTTCAATTTGTGTTAAGTTTACAAGTTCTAGTGGTTGTGGTCCAAGATCCATATTGTTCAACGTTGAAAACTGATGATGACCTTTCTCTTGTCGACATCTATTACATATAGGGCCTTCTGGTGTTCAAAAAATATTTATTTCAATATATCTTTCTTGACAAATATAACACATGATTGGTGAAACAATATTATCCAAGCCATATCAGAAAATCATTTGAAATGTTTTCAAATCTCTCCCAACCATTCCATTGGGATCAATTATATTTTTCTCTCTTTCAATTCCTGTATCTTGCATTTTTCTTCTTTTAGATTTTGAAGTTGACTCTTCTTCTAAATCATTATTTTCTATTCATCTTCTTCTTGTAGGTTGAGATGCTTGCTCTTGTATATATTTATTTTATGCAATATTTATAACATCGACATTCATTGCAACTTGAAATGCATTATTTGGTGTTTAGAGCACACGATCTATCGATATTGATTTTGCTTCTTCAAAATTGATATCAACATCATGAATAGGTCGTTGGTAATGCCTTTGAGATACTTCACGATGAAGTTTTTGTTTATGTTATATTTATGCCTCAGTTAATTGATCTAAATGCATTTATCTTTGTAATTTTTTCTTAATACATATTGTTCATCATGAGATGTTTATGCTCGAATGTCTTTCATCTTATTTTCATGTTTCCTCTTTTCTGCTTCTAATTATTTAGTTTTCAATTCGCCCCTATGTTCTTGAAATCTTTGTCTGTCATTATCATTTCAATTTTTTATTTCTTCCTCTCTTTGTACACATATCATTTGTTATTGTATTCATCTACAATATTGTCTTTAATATTCTCTTTGTTTTCTCTTTGATATTCTCTTCGTTCTTCTTTATTTGTAAAATTCAATTTTAGTAGATACATATCTACATAATTTTTAAAATAATGTATTTATTATATTATGGAATAGCATATTGAATTTGATCATTGTAGAGATATCTAAATTATATTCACAATTCACAAATATATCAAAACATCAAACAAGTTAAACTAAAATAAGCACCACAATTATATATAAAATTATTATAAGTATACAAAATTTACTTAACATTATTATCTAACATTTCTATATTTTTAAATGATACAAGTGCATATTCCAATTACTACTTATTGTATATACGAATAATATAAGTATACAAAATTTTCTTAAAATTATTATAATATAATATAAAAATAAATCTCATCTTTTAAAAAAAATCGATTTAAACATACACTAATTATTAAAATATGATATTGACTTAATAGATTTTTTATATTAAAATCTATACTTATGTTAACATTTATATCAATATTAATTTAACAAAATTAGGTTTCAAAAACTATTTCTATCACTTTCAATTTGTTTTATCTTTTAATTTAAAAAAACACTGATTCATTAACATAATACAATTCTTAATCTTTAAAATATTTAATAATACATGTTCATTAGTCGGATGCTTATACAGTGGGGTGAACCCTCAAGATTCGTCTCACATGAGAGAAAAATATGAAGATGTTGTTTGTCGCTATTTACACGTTAATATAGGGAGTTGGCAACTCATAGATATGTTAGAAACATTGTTTTCACATGGAGGAAGCTGAAGAGGACACATGTGGGTATAACTGTGGCAACTGTTCATTGCAATAAGTGTTACCCTATTGCTCTTCCACCCTTTACATGGATTAAATCAGACAGTTGGTTCATATATGGTTTGTTTGATGCAACGAGCACCCAGGTGTACACTAGGTATTTTTTGTTTTTTCTTCAACAAAATCAAAATAAAAAAATTATTTGCCTATTGCTCATCTTAACGATTATATCCCCATTTCAATATTGAAAACTTGTAATTTCAAAAGGAGGAGGTGAGTTCGTAGGCTTACAAAAGATATAAGGTGAGATTGTAATTTATATCAAGAGGAACAAATTTTTTACGAGGATCCAACACTATGAAATTGTCGAGCTCGTCCAAATAAAATTTCCTTCCATCTGAAAGTATTCTTACTCTCTTAATCGATTTCCTATGATTTTTTAACGACATTTTATTTTTTTCCATCCATATTACTAAGGGTGAGGACACCATTAACCAATGGGCAGTGCACAACATTAAAATGTCAATCTTCTTCATTCTCACGGATTAAATAGGAAAACATAATATTATATATAAAAAGAGAGTTACCATCTGTTGCATAAAATAATGGAATGGATATCCATATTCTATTGTAGCTAGGCACAAGACGGTGCTTTGCACTCCAAAATCTTCCATTGCTTACTACTGCAAGAAATGAATATATACAATTTTATTCAAGTTTGAATGTATAGAATTTTAAGTAAGAAATGCTAAAAATGTGGTTAGAACTTAGAAGTACCTGCAAAATATCTACCACATCAATCACAAAAGCATTGCGAATGGGTTGCAGGACAACCCATCTGTCATTATGGAACACCTGAAGCCCTCTAACGTCGTCTTGGCGAAGAACTATGAGTAAACCCACATCAGAATGTCTGCTCACAAATGCCATATCGGGGTTTGGACAGGGTGAATAATAATTCAAGAAGAAGCTCATAACCCATCATGTTATCCGAAATACAAGGAATCCCAAGGCTCTATGATAAAGCAGAAAGAAGCTTTATTGCCACCTTTTTCACTTCAATCACATATTCCAATCCTGCATCTCTACACACACCCCATGCTGCTGTCGAGAAGAAGACTGCGGTAGAGAAAACCCCTATCACTGTAGCCAAGAAGAAGACTGGGGGAGGAAAAAACCGTACCGTTGCTATCAAAAAGAAGAAGGGAAGAGGTCATCCCAAAGGTGCAATCAAGACCGCCAAGGAAGGAGATAAGAAGAAGAGGAGGAAGAAGAGTGTGAAGAGTTATAAGCTTTATGTGTACAAGGTGCTGAAGTAGGTTCTTCCTGAGCTCGACACCTCCAGCAAGTCTATGAGCATTATGAACTCTTTCATGATCGATATTTTTGAGAAATTAACAGGGGAGGCTTTGAAATTAACCAAATATGTGAAGAAGGAGATGCTTCTTTCGAGGTCTGTGTAGTCGGCTGTGAAATTGGTTCTGCGTGGTGTACTGGCCAAACTCATAGTCTCTGAGGGATCCAAGGCCATTACAAAGTTCACCACTGGTTTATTGGGCATGCAACTAGGAGAGATCGCAAAATTTCGGGTTGCATACCAACCGTTTGACAAATTGCCTGCGCGCGCTCGCACCATAGCAACAGCGGCCCATATATTATGTACTTCACAGTATTCTTAATAAGATATAATATTAATATTATAAGATAAAATATATTATAATATTAATTTATTGTATAATATAGTATATAAATTATAATTATTAATTTAATATTATATTAATAAAATATATTTTACAATAATATTATTATCTAAAATATTATATATTATATTAATGCAGTATAATATTATAATTAAGTGCCGTGTTTTTTAATTTTTTAAATATTTATTAATATATGTAATATAAAGTATACATATAATTATTATATTGTATATTTTAATATATGTTATATTATAATATATATTATGTTATATATTTTAGTCTTTGATATATTTTAATATATTATATTCTTTTATATCTTATATTGTGTTTTCTTCATTTTAATTATGTCTTTATTTCATTAATATTGCTCTCTATTCTGTATTCCTAACATTTAATATTAGATCTTAACCTATATTTTAATATAATATATTATATATTTTTATATTATATTAAGATACATTATTATCTTATTATATTTTATTATATTAGCCATTTAAATAAATTTCATATCTTAGATTGGCAAATTTAAAAACCTCTCAAGAAAAAAATAATGACTACTTTGTGTGTTTGCACTGCACATAAACCACGTTTGTTGGTTTGAGTCTCTGTTATCCACCCTCAGATTCTCATGAATTTGGTGGGCAATTACCTCCCTTAGTCATGAAAAATCCATGAAATCAAATTCTTGTGGCTTACTTTGCAAATGCAATTGCTCAACTAAGAAATTTTACCTCTACAATGCTTATCGATTAACAAACATTTAAAACATGTGGCAAAGATATATGTAAATACGTGGGTCATTGATATTCCCAAGGTGCGCAATTCACTGCCAATATTACATTATTATTGGTGTTCAAAAAATTACCATAACCTCACCTTAACTTTGTTGGCCACGCGTCCAATCAAAGAAATGAGTTGAATATTATATTGATTTACGGTATTAAGCAAAGGACACTTGGTAGTGGCTCACTTAATGTCATTATTTAACCTACCCAAAAAGGTTTTGAGATTTTTTTCCACAACTTTTACTAAACCCATAATCATATCTAAACACATGCACCCTACAAATTTATGGTTGCTAATGCAGAGCTCTGTGTTTTGACACCCAAAATTTTATTTATATCATGATGAATCCATAAAAAATAAATTGTTGTCTAAACATACATATTTCATTTCCAGCTCGACCGCTTTAAATTACTCTTCGTTGATGGGCCCTATACCACGTGTCTCAAAATTGGTGCCAATTATCTTTGAATTTCATGACCATCAAACAGTTGAGATTTTTATATTTTTGTGAAGCTAAGATGAGCCGTATATATATTTTTAGGTAGAAGATCAGAGGCAGAAAGACTGTGGCTGGAGGCGAAAGACTTGATGCGTAATGGATCATAGTGGAAGATGATGTAATGTCCCCTTTTTGGGACAAAAATCCAAATAAGGGTTTTCCCTAAAATCCACAAATTTTTGAATTTTGAAATTAGCAAAATCAGCCAACCCTAGCTCAAGTAGATGCTCCAAAAACATGCAAATTGCATTCAAACCCTAGGTGCCAATGTGCAATAAATAAATAAGTAGTTTCCAGCAATTACCTTGATCAAATATCACCTCAATATGATCCAATATGAGACACAAGCTAAAAATAGAAATATTGTACCTTTTTATCCCTTTGAATGTATATGAAGTTTTGATTTAACCTTGTTAGAAAATATCTAATTTTATTCATAAAAATAATCATTGAATATTCACCAAATCTCACTCAAACCCTTGTAAAAATCATGAATAAAATACCAAAAATAGCCAAACAATTTCAGTGTCTTTTTAGGGCACTCAAGGTGGTCAAACACCTTCCCAAACCAAGTCACCCCAGGTCAAATCTACAAACAAAAATATAGAATTAATTTTTATCCTCCAATTAGGGTTATAGACCCCTTCAATCATCATCCACTCATGCCCAATTAAGTCACCACACTTGGGAAAAATCAAACAATAATTATTAGCTTCAAATCAATAATTTGTGAAGTCAAACCCTCATAAAATCTACACAATAAAATAAATAATTAATTCATAAATTATTATTTATTTTTGTCCTTGGAACCCTTGCCACATCACATAAAAAATCAATGCCACACTTCAACAATATTCATCAATAAATTCTAGCAATGAAACTTGATCAATCAGACATCAAATTATCCACAAAACCCTCTCAAAGATCACACAAAGCAAGTCGCTCCACTCTATGGCAAGTACCAAATCCACCTTAGCAAAGGTGGCATCAAAAGACACCTTTTTATTGATAATTTAGCTTCAAAACAATTATTGGGCATGCATCCCAATATTTCTTCAAGCATGAAGAATTGCAATATCAAATTCAACATATCTTTTAATTGAGATCTTCACCATGTACTTGTGCCCTCCAAAGAGGGACAAACCACCTTGTGGGGGGTCAAATACTTCTTTTAACTCTCCTTGTCGATTTTTAGAACATCTTCTCTTTTTCTTTGACCACTTTCAAGCCAACATTCTTTTTTTTACAAATAATAATATTAAATTAATTGTCTAAATAATAAATAGTAATTAAAATTAATTTTAGGCAATAATCTAATAATATTTATTTTAAATACCTTAATGGTAAAAACCACTTTTAAAAATATTCTATTAATCAATTAAAATTGACTTATATGGATAAACAATAAAAATCACTATTTGGACAATCATAATTAATTAATAAAATAAAACCCCAAAAGTGAACCCCTAGTTTATGGAGAAAATAGATTAAAGGTATTCAACCCCTGTTCATAAGTGATTTAGAAATGGGGACATTATAGTCCTCCCTTCCCAAAATTACTTGCCCTCAAGCAATTGTAAACTTAGATGCTCCAAGATTGACTCACTTTCTTAAGTGGCATCCTCAAATGGCAAGTCCTTCCATCTAATCAAATATTCCTTGATGCTATGGTTCTTTAGATTCTTCTCACATACCTCAATGATAAAATCTAGAATCAAGATTCATTTGTCATCTTCATCCAATGGCGGCAGCTCTAAATAAGTAGTAGTATGCTGCCCAAGAACCCTTTTGAGACAAGAGACATGGAACACATTATATATCTTACCATTTTTTGGAAGCTCCAACTCATATGCTACTTTGCCCACCTTGTTATTCACCTTATATGGCCCATTAAAATGTGGTTTTAACTTTTCAAAACCACTTTGTTTGAGGGAGGATTGCCTATAGGGTTGCAACCTCAAAAAGACCCAATTTCTCTCCTCAAATGACCTCTCAGTCTTTTGCTAATCCACATACAACTTATGTTGGTTTTGAGCATGTTGTAGGTTCTCTTTTAGTGCCTTCATGATGTCATAACCTTGTTGCACCAAATATTTTTCTCTCGGTACTCTACTATTCATTAGTATTAAATCAGTGAAGGAAAGTGCATCATAACCATAAAGTGCTTTGAAAGAAGTCACACCTATAGACATGTGGAAAATTGTGTTATAACAATGTTTAGCCATATGCAACCATTTTACCCATGTTGTTTGCTACCCCAAAACATAGTTCCTTAAATACCCTTCCAACCATTTATTTACAATTTTTATTTGCATATTGGTTTTTGGATGAGAACTGGTGCTAGGTGTGAGCTCAATACCTATAAAATGAAAGAGATCTTTCCAAAATAAACTCATGAACTTATTGTCCCTGTCACTTACAATGTTTTTGGACAGCCCATTCAATTTAAACACTTCTCTAAAAAACACATCAACAACCATAAGAGAATTGCACTTGGCTAGAAGTGGATAAAAATGACCATATTTTTTGAGTCTATCACCAAAACATATAAACAATTCTTACCTTGAATCATAGGCAATTCAATAATTAAATCCATGGAGATACTTTCCCACTTTTATGAGGGAATAGGAAGGGGCTGCAAGAGACCAACTAGAAACTCATGTTCACTTTTATTTTTTTGACATACCAAACATTCCTGAATGTACTTGAGTACCTCTTTCTTCAAGCCCTTCCAATAGAACCTTTCTCTCATAAAATTGTAGGTCTTGAAATACCCTTGGTGAGCAGCCAATGGATTGTCATGGGAAACCCTTAAAACCATGTGCTTTACCTTAGATTTGGGTATCAAATAGACCCTATCTTTATAGAGTATAAACCCATCTAAAAATTTGAATCTTCCATCAATAATTACCCCTTCAAGCAAGTCACTAGCAAATTATTCTTTAGCATATTCCATGGTAATCAACTGTTTCCAATCTACTGTTATAAATTACATATAACAGAATTCTACATCCTCTTGTAAAACTTTACAACATGAAGAATTTACTTGAGGGGACCCATTAATCATACCTTGAAGAGTCACTTCCTTATCACCCACCTTGAATTTGAGTCTCAAGCTTTTTTAGTTGAGGGTGAATTCCCCTAATGAATGCATCCATTAGATCCCAAGCAGAAGATCCATGTCCCCTATGTCAATCATGTAAAAATCATCATGATCAATTATCATTTGAATAAACCTCTTATAGGTCTACTATATCTTCCAATTCTCTAACTTGATGTAAATACACTTGTAAAGACTTCACTATATACTTCTTTCTTGCCTATACCAATATAAATGATTGGTATAGGTATTCTATAATTGAACTAGGATTATATAATTATTTATACAATACCAAGTCTTTTTTGATTTACCACCCTTTTTTAGAGGGAAACTAATTCAAAACTAAAAAAAACTTGAACATTAAAAATATTCATTTGTCCATATCAATACTATGCATAACAAGAAACTTGTTCTAGTCCTTCCCTATTTAACTATCCAACTTTTATTAATACTTATCAAAATAAGTCTTCAATTATATTTAAGGATGCCTATAATGTTCCTCATTAGATCCGTGGCACAAACTATCTTTACACACTTTCCTTTTACTTTTTCTAACCCCTATCCATAAGATACACATAAAAGAAGTAATGGAGTCCCATATTCCATCAATGTCATCATCTACCATAATAAAATAAAATATCCATAAAGTATAGCACCCTAAAGAGTATATGTAAGAACAATCCATGTTTAATTAGTACAAGTAGGTCAATGTGATCAATGGAATGGTCATAGAAATATATAACATATAAAGTGTACAAAGATGTCCCTAGTAAAGGCATGCCCCTAATGTAAAATGCTAGCCCCTATGTAAGTGATGAAAGTATCCCATTTAAATTTACTAACTATGATCAATTATGATTTGAATAAACCTCTTATAGGTCTACTATATCTTCCAATTCTCTAACTTGATGCAAATACACTTTTAAAGAGTTCACTATATACTTATTTCTCACCTATACCAATGTAAATTATTGGTATAGGTCTTCTAAAATTGATCTAGGATTACATCCTTATTTATATGATACCAAGTCTTCTCTGATTTACCACCCTTTTATTAGAGGAAAACTAATTCAAAACAAAAACAACTTGAACATTCAAAATATTCACTCATCTATATCAATGTTATGCATAACTAGAAACTTGTTCTAGTCTTTCCCTCTTTAGCTATCCAACATTTCTTAATCCTTATCAAAATAAGTCTTCAATGATATGGAAGGATATCGATAATGTTCCTCATTATATCTGTGGCACAAACTATATTTACACAATTTTCGTTTACTTTTTCTAACCCCTCTCCATAAGATACATAATTCTGACTTTTAGGCCTATTACATAACCTTGCAAAACTGATCATTAGACTATATATTGAAACTCAAAATGATTAAATTTTGAAAATAATTTGAAGACGTCCTATATAAGATAGTTATTCTCCTTTCATACATAATAAAGACTCTTTTTCTCCTACCTTAGGCTTCTTATCTCTCTCAGGTTTGTTCTTAGACTTATGCAACCAAACTATAAATTGATGTTCATAACTAATCTCTCAAACAAGATTGTTTCTCTAGGCATGAAATTACCTTTATAACTTCATATATTTACTCATAAGTTTAAATATATTGAATATTTATTAGTCTCAACATGCACTGGTCTAACTCATTAACAATTTCTCACCATTTTTTAATCCCTAAACTTGACCAAACACTCAGATTACAGGTTTTTTTGGATTGTGATAGACCTATTCACTAATATTTACTTGTATATACCTCTCAAGACACCTACAAACATTAGAATCACTCTCATCACCTAAAAAATAAATACCTCCACATAGTAGACACCTTGACCCTATTGGAAGCACAATGATTGAGAGGGGGGTGAATCAGTATTCAAAACCTTTCCTTTAAGTTCACTTAAGCAATCATGAATTACTCAAGCAAACATATAGATCTAACAAGCATAAACACTTATCCACATAAGCATGAAACATAAAAACACATCATATATATGGAAAACCCTCTAGGGGAAGAAAAACCATAGATATTTTAAAATGGACTACAGTACTATAAGACAAAAATTAAGTTTATTGAAGCATCAAATTCACATGGATCACCAACCCCAGCTAGCCAAGCACCCACTTGACTAGGCTTTACCAAACACCCACTTGAAAAGAGGCACCAACCCACTAGATGACTCATCACCAACTCAACCACCTAATTGATTTGATCACCTTTAGAACATGTTGTTACTCAACCAAATAATGATGACCACCTCTTCATCTTTTCACACTCTTATTCCTCTCAAAATGCCTTCTAGGCCTCTTCACTTAATTACGTCTCTTCAAGACTGATTAGGTCATATGACCTTGATATTCATATATAGACACACTTTCAGGTATTTATTATAGATAATTTACACTCCTATGATCATCTATAATACCTCCTTCTTCTCAATAATGTGTTATATCATTCACATACCCTATCAAGTTCTTTAACACATCAATTAGGACTATTCAACCTTGTTATTATATAATCCTCTAGACCACACATCTATTGGTAAGACATGCACACTTGTACACTTGTATTAACCTTAAAATAGGTCTTATAACACTTTTCATACATGAATCAATCATTACAATAGGTCATCCTTAACTTAAAATACCAAAACCTCTTTTAGGCCTTAAGGAGACCTAATTCAATTAGGCCTTCATTAGTACACATTACCCTTTGATCACCTTAGAACACTTTAAAAACCAAAACATGGTAGGAAAATTTCATATACCACTCAAATAAAACCCCACTAATATCATACTATGTCCATGACACCTTTTTATCTCCAATCACCACTTGAATCACACCATTAGTACTATTTACATTAAGCCTTCACACACACACACAAAGATCTGTCTTGAACAACTAAAGATAAAACATTATTTATCCACATAAAAATGACAATAAATCACATAAATATAACATAAAAAACTTAAAAAACTTCACTAAGTACATTATACTTCATCATACAGGGCAAAAAGACTAAAAAAGACTCTTGCAACTTGCTCATTCAGAACTGCCAGTTTCCTTCAAAGACCAGCCATGGTGACTTAGACCTCCAACACTTGTATAGGAATTTTCAATTAATTATTATGCATGTATATTAAACTATGAAATATACATACTATCTTAAAATATAAATTTCATATGGTCTAGTGTCAACTATTGGTCTTACAGACCAATTTGTTGACCTCATTACACACAATTCCTCACTAAGTCACACAAGCCATTTTGGCTTCATCATTTTAACCACTATAATTGAATTAAAATATTTATAACAAGTTTTAATAGGACATAAAATTACCATAAAACATCTACATGCACTTGTTTTCATCACTCTATCATGATAACACATTCTTATTCATCTTCTCATTGTTGCCTAGATTTTTCATTATTTTGCAATATTTGGCCTATTAACAATTGGCTAACTTGGATGTTAAGTTTATCATAATTAAGGGATAAAACCTATCTAAAAAAATTCATGGATATAAAACACGAGTCTTAATCTTCATCATCCATCCATTGTCATACTTTGACTTGGTCAACTCTGAATGCTACAACAAATCTCTAAGAAATTAACACTTTCTTGTAGGGTCTACTCACACACCTAACAACTCAATAAAATATGGAAGTACATGGGAGATTTTAATAAAACCTAAAATATCTTACCTGATCATACCAATCCATTATGGGCACTTTTGATCAACATCTTCAACATTGGGTCCTTATTAGGTTTCTTAGAGGGTTTAAACCTATTTTCATTTTTAACAATTATTCATAAAACATAGCCCCTCAATCCAAAAAAAATCCCAAAATTTTGATCTATGACCCTTACCCATATAAAATGAATATATTAGGTTCCCATTCAAATGTTTGATGAGATGATGATCACAAGAAAATCTTACTCGGGCTGAAAACCCTTCATTATGTGCATTCGAGAGACCTCTAAATAACTTTTCATGCCTTGTGCTTCATACTAAGACCTTAAACTATATGAACAGAATTGAAAAAAAATACCTCACCTCTATTAATTCTTACATAATATTAAACACTCTGAAATATGATCATGACCCCTTATTAGGCCACACTCTTTCTCTTTGCTCGCCTAGACCTTGACCTGACAACCATATTAAGCCTTTAAAATGACCTTCATGCCTCTTTACATGTACTCTTCAACACTCTCACATAATTAGTAAACCTCATAAATTATTAAACACTATCATAAATCCTTCATATTCCTTGAAAATAGATCATGATACCTCATTAGGCCAAGTAGGGTCTAGAAGTGGTCTAGATGCAGACTTGGTTTGAAGGTCCTAACCCTGTAGGCTCATCCTAAGACTCTCACACATGATACAATGACTTAAATATATTTTAAATCAACCTAATATGACCTCTCATGCCTCTATACATCCATATTACCAAGTCACCATAATCATACCTTCTCACAAGGACTTTACATACCATGACTAGTGTCATGTCTAGGATTCTTAAGCACTTGAAACTTGATATCTAACCTTGAAACACTTCTAAAAGTGTCTATACTTTAATTACATGATCACACAATGAAAAAAAAACTCTCAAAACTTTTTCTTACTTACTTCACCAAAATTCACTATGCATACCTTTTCATAGGGTCTAAACTAGGCTTATCAAGATACCTTATACTCAGGAACTAGTACTCAAACATGCTTACCTCAATGGTATCAAAAAAGAAAATTATCTCATGTCCTCTCACACCACTATACCAATATATTTTTGATTAACATTATCTCATTTCCTCAATCGTACTTAGAGCCTCATAACCATTCTTCAATTCTCACTTGACCATCATACCTCTTTATGACAACATTGACAACTTCAAACTGACCTGAACCTTGACATCCACCAATAGAAGATACATCAGATTTCCTTCAAATTCTCTCTTGCCTCAAAATTCTCTCTTGTCACATCAAACACACAATCTCATACCTCAAAGACCACTCACCATGCATTTTCACCAGATGCCCTTGACATCAATGACAACACTTCTCAACAAACTCCCCCTTTGTCATTGATGGCAAACATATTACAACCTGATCATTCTAGTCTCCCCTATTATGTTTTTTCCCCATTTGAAACCAATGATAAAGGGTCATACACACTAAAAATTTTGGAACCACTCATTCTCCTTCTTTGGTAACTACTCTCAAAAACTACAGAAGAACTCAGAGCTACCAAGCTCCCCCTTTGACTTCACAAAGTAAGATATCAAAAAATTTCTCAAACCATCTACAACACAAGTCATTCTCAACTACCAATTTCTAGAAACATAGAACACCTTTGCTTACCTATTCTATGCTTGTTAACAACTAAACTTGGAGCTTATGAATAATCTAAATGACTCCCCCTCAAACCAAGCATCCACCATGCTTTTGTTAACTAAATAGTGTCTCCATAAAGCCTAATGGACTCATACCTTTCCATAAGGAACTAAAAGAACACAAACTTAGGAGATTCCCAAAAATCAATGCTTTCACACGACTAAATATCCTTTAGGATCCTTTTAGGCTTGATTGACACCTTTGGCTTGACCTCTTTATCGACTATTTGATCAATACTATGAGCTAATAATAGACATTCCTAAATTGAGTTCAAATTTGAATTATGCTCTACCATATCAAATAGTCCACTTGGGCTTGTAGACTAATCATGACTCACCTTTACTATCTTTGGTTTTCATACATTCATTTACCTTCTCTCTTGCACTCTAGGGGCTTCCAACCTCTTATTTTAATTTGATGGCAATCTAACTTTATTAGGAAAAAATATTACAATGTATCATATATTATGACAACTATAGAAAACAACCTCACTCATACCTCTTAACTGATGATTCCTTTCATAATCCCATGCATATTCATTTTTAGAGGGTCCTCTACACTCTCTTTCTCTATGACCAAACTAATTACATGCAAAATAATATCCATTAAATGAATTAACATACCTCATAGCATTAGTTTTTGTTTGATTGGTCTTTTCATGTTGACCTTTTTATCTTCATTAGCGTTCTCCTTATCCTTAACTTAAGTTTCCTCCTTTTTTTTCTTTGAAACCAAGACATAACATATCACTTGTAGACTTTTGACTACTCAAGATGTCATATAGAGCCTTACTTATCTTTTCAAACCTCTCATAGGTATTCATATTGCTAGTTTCTTGATATAATTCTGATTTTAAGGATTATATTTTTGATTCATACTCAGTGTATTCTTATTGCTTAGCCTTTAGGCTATCAGTGACTATCTCCATCTGAGTTTCAACCTAATTGATGATCAAATCATGATCCTTGGATGTGTTAATCAATCTCACTTCAAACAAACCAATTTTCACTTCATAGTCCTTAACTAATGATCTTAGTTTGTGATTGTTCCTTCTTTGGAACTTCAACTCCTCTAGAGTACTCACCAATTCTACCTCAAGGTTCAGTTCAACCTCTTCTTCATCTGATTCTTTATCATCCATCAGGCATTTCCTTTTTGAGCAAGCCTCTTATTTGTTTCTATAGCCATACATAAGGTCTTATTGGTTTTATTTTCATATTCATTATTGTCATCATCACTATTAGATATACTTATGCCACTTACATCAGATGACCTATTATCTTTTTTGGTATAGAGACTTCTCTTGTTCTTGAATGACCCTTTCTTACCTTCATACTTCCTGAAATATTTCTTATTTTTGTCAAGTTTATAGACCTTATTATCATGTCCATGATGTTCATCATGTTCTTAATCATGCTCAATCTTATCTTTGTTAGGACACTTAGATGTAAAGTGACCAATCTTACCATAGTTAAAACATTTTAAATACAACTTACCTTTGTACTTACCAGATCCAAACCTCAATTTCCTAGCAAACATGGCCATCAGTTCATCATCATAAAAATATAAACATAACTCATCCTTGACCTTATTATATTTTGACTTCTTCTCAACTTCTAATGCTTCTTCCTTTTTGGGAGGTCTTCCTTCATTTGTTCTCATCTCATAGGTAGGCAAGATTCCATGAAGCCCATCCATTTCTAGTTTGTCCAAATCTTACATCTCTTCTACTACAAACACCTTAGAATCAAACTTAAGAGTTAGTGATCTCAATACCTTTTGAAAAACTATAGACTCTTTCACTTCTTCTCCTAATCCTCTAATGACATTGACCACTTCAATAACCCTTATCATGTAGGATGCAATGCTCTCATCTTCCTTCATACTCAGACTCTCAAACTACCTTTTGTGAGTCTATAATTTAGCCATCTTCACCATGGTGTCTCATTATATATATTATTTAAATTGTACCATATCACCTTGGTTTAATCATAGTACATCACCTTCACAAACTTTACCTCTGATAGGCCACATATAATGGCATTCATTGCCTTGGAATTGCTCTCACTTTCCTTCTTACATGTTGCATCAGTTGGTGATGAAGGAGGTGGAGTGTATCCATCCAAAACTAACTACCATATGTCATGGCCCATTGAATTAGATATATCCTCATTCTAATGCTCCAAAATGCATAATTAGTCATATAAAAAATTGAAGCCTTATTGGTAGAGAAACCTCCTTGAGCTTCACTACTAGCCATCCTTGCTTCTGAGATCTCTTTTAGGTTATGAGGCATTTTAGAGGACTAGGATATGATACCAAGTGTTGGAAGCATAATTATTGGGGGGGAGGTGAATAAGTATTCAAAACCTTTCCTTTAAGTTCACTTAAGAAATCATGAATTATTCAAGCAAACATATAGATCTAGTAAGCATAAACACTTATCCACAAAAGCATGAAACATAAGAACACATCATTTATGTGGGAAAAACTCAAGGGGAATAAAATAGATAGATATTTTAAAATGAACTAAATTCCTATAAGACAAAAACCAAGTTTAGCGAAGCATCAACTTCATATGGAACACCAACCCCAACTAGCCAAACACCCACTTGACTAGGCTTTAACAAGTATCCACTTGCAAGGATGCACTAAATTCCTAGATGAATCAACACCAAATCATCCACTTGATTAATTTTATCATCTTCAAAACACCTTGTTTCTCAACCAAATTATGATGACCCCCTCTTCAGCTCTTCACACTCTTATCCCTCTCAAACTACCTTCTAGGCCTCTTCGCTCAATTAGGTCTCTTTAAGACTGATTAGGTCATATGACTTATATCAAAACACACTTTTATATATTAATTAAAAATCATATACACTTTTATGATGGTATATAATACCTAATTCTACTCAATAATGTGTTATATCATTCGTATACCCTCTCAAGTTCTCTAACACATCAATTAAGCCTTGTTCTTATACAATCTCTAGCCCACACACCTCTTGGTCATCCATACAAACTTAAACATTTGTATTGAAATTAAAATATGTATTATGACACATTTAATATAGGTATTCATAAACTTAAAATACCAAAACCTCTTTTAGGCCTTAAGGAGACCTAATTCAATTAAGCCTTCATTAGTACACGTTACCCTTTGATCACCTTGGAACACTTTCAAACTCCACACATAGAGAGAAAATTTCATATACCAATAAAATATACCCAAAATTATCTCATCGTAGGTCCATGACACCTTTTTTTATCTCCAACCACCATTTGAAGCACACCATTAGTATTGTTTACATTAAGCCTTAACACACACAAAAAGGTCTATCTTGAACAATTGAAGATAACACATTATTTAGACACACAAACATGAAAATAAATCACATGAATAACACATGAAAGAACTAAAAAACTTCACCAAGTGAATTATACTTCATCATACAGGGAAAAAATACTAAAAAACACTCCTGCAACTTGCTCACTTAGAATTGCTAGTTTCCTTCAAAGACTAGTCATGGTGACTCAGACCTCTAACACCTGTTTAGGCATTTTCAATGAATTATTATGCATGCAGATGAAAATTTGACATATATAGACCATATTAAAATATAAAAATCATATGGTATAGTGGTAACTATTGGTATTATAGACCAATTTATTGAGCTCATTACACATAGTCCTCACTAAGTCAAACAAGCCATTTTGGCTTCATCATTTTCACCACTATACGATTTTTGCCAAGCATAAATATGACATATCAGTATAAAAAAAAATATCCATGCACTTGGTTTCATCACTCTATCATGATAACACATTCCTATTCATATTTTATTGTTGTTTGGGTTTTTCACTCTTTTGCAACATTTGGCTTGTTAGCAACTAGCTAACATAGATGGATGGTTTATAATAATTTAGGGATATAACCCATCTATAAACATTTATGAACTTAAAAAATGAGTCTCAAGCTTCAACCTCCATCCATTTTCATACTTTGACTTGGTCAACTTTGACTGCTATAGAAAATCTCTAAGATATTAACACTTTTCTGTAGGGTCTGCTTACACACCTAACAACTCACTCACACCTAGAAGTATTTGAGAGAGTTATATACAACATCCAATAACTTACCTAAGTGTACCAATCCATTTTTGGAAATTTTTATCAATATCTTCAACATCAAGTCCTTATTAGCGTTCTTAGAGGGTTTAAACCTGTTTCCATTCTTAACAATCATTCACAAATCATAACCCCTCAATCCAAAAAGAAATGCCTAGAATTTTGAGATAGGACCCTTCCCCATATACCATGAATATCTTAGGTTCCAATATAAAAGTTTTATGAGCATAACAAAATCCTACTTGGGTTGAGAAACCTTCATTTTGTGCACTTGAGAGACCTCTAAACAACTTTTCATGCCTTGTCCTTCACACTAAGACATCAAACTATATGAACATGCTTTAAAAACATACATGAACTATGCCAATTATTACATAAGCTCAAACACTCTAAAATCTGATCATGACCTCTCATTAGGCCACACTCTCTCTCTTTTCTCACTTAGACCTTGACCTACAAACCACTTTATGCCTTAAAACTGACCTTCATGACTCTTTCTATGTGCTCTCCGCCACTCTCACATAATCAAACAACATAATACATGATTAAAAACTATAATAAATCCTTCATATGACTTGAAAACATATCATGATACCTCATTAGGCCAAGTAAGGTCTGGAAGTGGTCTAGATGTAGACTTAGTCTAAAGGTCCTACCCTTGTAGGCTCACCCTGAGACTCTCATGAGTGCTCCAATGCCTCACATACATGTTCAAAAACCTTCATACAACCTCTCATGCCTCTGTGCATCCATATTACCCAGTCACCATACTCATACCTTCTCAAAATGACTTTACATGCCATGACTAGTGCCATGTGTAGGTTTCTTAAGCACTTAAAACTTGACATCTGACCTTGAAACACTTTTGAAAGTACCTATACTTTACTTACATGATCACACTATGCCAAAAAAACTCTCATAAGCTTATGATTAATTACTTCACCAAATTTCACTATGCACACCTTCTCATAGGGTCTATTCTAGGCTTCTCAAGACACCTTTTACTCAAGAACTAATACTCAAACATGCTTACTTTAATGATATCAAACAAGAATACTCTTCAGAAAACACTCTCACACCACTAAAACAATCTCTTTGTGATCAAAATTATCTCATGTCCTCAAGTAAACCTAGATCCTCATAACCATACTTCAATTCTCACTTGACCATCATACCTCTTTTTGACAACATCAACAACTTCAAGTTGACTTGAACCTTGACATTAACCTTGACATCCACCAATAGAAGAGACATTAGGTTTCCTTCAAATTCTCTCTTTCCTTCAAATTCTCTCTTGTCTTCAAATTTTATCTTGTCACATCAAGCACACAAGATCATACCTCAAAAACTACTCACCATGCATCTTCACTAGATGAATATTGATATTAATGACATCTTTATTGACATCAATGACAACACTTCTCAATAGATCCACCTTCATACTCTTAGAATAGATATAACTTAGGTTGGAAGGTGTTTCAAATATATTTAAGTAGGTATGTAGACCCTAAAACTCATATTTATCCTTATTCAAATATCCATTCAATGTAAATTCACCTCTAATAGTTCACATGAATTTCCACCTTGCCTCATTTCAAATTTTAATTCATCTGGTTGGTTAGTTCACAAGTTATGAAGGTTTTTTGTGTTTTTTAGGTTTTCATAACATGACATACAATTAGAGAACAAATAGAGGTCTAATTTAAATCTTATATCTTGTAAAATACTAATTCCACTTAGACTGAGTTATAACAGACTCTTTCTTACTCTTCCTAGACACTCTTATGCTCGATCAACTCCCCAATGCACTAAAATACAACTTTTCTTATAAACTATCAATATAGTCCTAAAAGATAAAAAATTGAGAGCAAGATTTAGATAAAATTTTAGGGGTTTAATGTTTGAAAATGTTATAATTGTTTCATATAGGACTTAAACAAGTTTTTCTACCACTTTTCATCACTATTCAATGTTTAAGAGACTAAAAGTATGTAAAAGTACACCTTTCTATCAAACTATGTTATGTAAAATACCCTATTTTAGATATTAAAATCCTAAAATCATCACAATAACATATAATAAGATCAAATATCCATAAGGAAATTAAATTACAATTGAAAATGAGTCTAATAACACATCTAAATAATCATAAACTATTCTTTATTTATGAAAATTCATAGATTTTTACAAAATAGACCTTTGCCTCATGGCAGATCTTTTTACAACCAACCATAAACTATCAACATCCATTAAAAAATATATGAAACATGATTTTATCCTTATTTATTACTTTATTTGGTTATTATTTACATGGTGCATATTTCATCACTTTTCAACAATATACTAAACTTTACTTCCTACTCCTAAAAACTTTCAACAACTCAACTACTTATCCAAATATGCCTTTTGTCTTCCTCTTACATTGGAAGTGTTTTTGATCGAAATATACAGATGGAATATAAATTTAATAAATGATACAAATTTATTCCACATTATTAGGTCCATTTACTGAAGGACACATCCCTTTTAAACTAACTCAAACTCCTAGTTACAAATTTAAACATTTGAATAGCTAGATTTGGAGGGAAAACATATATAAGAATTCTTGGACCACATACTACTTTTTAATCCCGTATAATTAATTAAAAATAATATAAAATACATTTATATATCTAATTTATTATATAATTAATATTTAGACATGCTTCCTAGAGACCCAATGAGACACTTTAGAGAAAAATGTACAAGTTCTTATGATGCTCCTACATCATACTCCCTAGGTGGGAAAAATTTGAGCTTCAGCTCAAATCGGGATTTACTTTTTTTTTTCTTCTCTTCCAATTATTTGGTACCTTTCTTGGTTCATATTTATACTTGTATTTATATTCATTTGCTTCTTGAATATATTTACTAGCTTTTCATGCGTTGTCATGTTCTTTCTCATATCTATGTTTTAAAGACTTTATCAAATCTTCTTGGTTGTAAATGATCCTTAAACAAGACTCCAAATATGTACCTTCCCTTTTATCATATTAATTTTAAATTTGTTCTTCATTACTTTTATTCAAAATCTCAAATATATTAGCTTTGGCCTTCTTGATGTCTTCCTCATCTCCTATGAGGTCTAAACAATCTAATTCCTTCATGATTTGTTGCCAAATCATCGCATCATCATGATCACCTGTAATCACATACTCAAACTTATTATTAAAAAAAAAATTTGAGGCTCAATTATCTCTTCAACCAACTGCTCTTCCTTTATAATATATTCCTTATCAAATATTATGCACTCTTCATCTAACTACATTGACTGATTTCAAGCTCTCTCATGAAATTTTTATTCATTATTATCTCCAACATATCTCAAGTTAGACACTTCTTCAGCTTCCACCGACACTTCTTCAGCGTTCACTGATACTTCTTCAAGATATTCATCAATGAGCCTACTTACTGGCCTAAGTACTTCACTTTCACTAACCGGTACACCTACATTCATAACATCAAAAGCAATATTAGATTAAAAAATAGAGGCCACATAGCCTTTTGACTTTTCTTTTGTTCAAATACCACTTCCTTTATCTCCTCTTCTTCTTCTAAATTTACATCCATCATGTAATTCTCAATATCCTTCTTGAGTTTTATAAATAACAAATTATTTTGTATTTCCCTCTCTCCCCTAATAATCCTTTTCCTCTTTTCTATAAGCAATTTTATGGGCCACTTAATCTTATTTTTAATCTTTACAAAGAATCCTTGTTTTGATTCTTCCAACCTTTGTATTATACATGCCAAGATCTCTTTCATCTCAATTATTTATCTTTCTATATCTAACTCTCTCTTGTTATTATCTTTTTGCATCTTCTTGTGGCATTTTCCTTCTACTAAGCCCTTCATCTTGCTGTCCATGTATTTTCTCAATTTCTCCATTTATCCTTCACTAAGATCCTAACCCAAGTAATTTTCACTTTGGTCTCTTGATCTTATTAGGTCCTCACGTAGGAATTTTTCACCCTAGTCTTGTGGTCCTTATCTAATGGCTTTACTGATCCTCTCACTTGAGTTAATGGCCTATAATAACTTCATAATTCAACACTGAAATAAAATTCAAAACAACAAATCACTAGTACCTTCTCTTTGCTTGATTTCATCTATGCCTTTATTTCTCACTTTCAAATCCTCAATAGGGTATAGGGCTTCCTTATTTCCACTCACTTATTCAAAGTTTCCAAGAATCTTCCTACTTCAATCATCTACAAATTCTTCTTACTACACTCTGTAACTTATACAAACTTATTAAGCTTTCCCAAAAGCTCTTAATGAGATTTTATACCATTTGATGTAAGTGGCATACTTTCATTTACCAACTATGATTAATTATGATTTGAATAGACCTCTTATAGGTTTACTATATCTTCCAATTATCTAACTTGATGTAAATACACTTGTAAAGAGTTAACTATATACATATATCTTGCCTATACCAATCTAAATTATTGGTATAGGTATTCTATAATTGAACTAGGCTTATAGAATTATTTATAATACCAAGTCTTATCTAATAAACCACCATTTTATTAGATGGAAACTAATTCAAAATAAAAACTACTTGAACATTTAAAATATTCATTTGTCCATATCAATACTATGCATAATATTTCTACTCCTTCCCTCTTTAGCTATCCAAAATTTATTAATACCTATCAAAATAATTATTCAATGAGATGGAAGGATACCTATAATGTTACTCATTATATATGTGGGAAAAAATATCTTTACACACTTTCCTTTTACTTTTTTTTGACCCCTATCCATAGGGTATGTAATTTTGCCTTGTAGGCCTATTATATAACCCTACAAAGCTAATCATTAGAATATATCCTAAAACTTGAAATGATTAATTTTTGAAAACAATTTGAAGATTTCATATATGGGATATTTATACTCCTTTATTACAAAAAAAGGACTCATTTTCTCTTACCTCAGGCTTCTTATCTCTCTCAGGTTTGTTCTCAAGCTTATGCTACCAAACTGTAAATTTATGTTCATACCTAATATATCAAACAATATTATTTATATAGGAATTAAATTGACTTTATAAATTCATATATCTACTCCCAAGTTTAAATATCTTAAATATTTATTAGTCTCAACACACACTGGTCTAACTCACTAACAATTTCTCACCACTCTTTAATCCTTAAACTTGACCAAACACTCATATTGTAGGGTTTATTAGAATGTGATAGACCTATTCACTAAGATTTTATTTTATATCCATCTCAAGACAGCTAAAAATATTAGAATCAATCTCATCACCTCAAAAATAACTACCTCCACTTAGTATACATCTTGATCCACCTTAATACTCTTGGAATAGGTATAACTCAGGTTAACAAGTGTTTTAACTATATTTTGGAAGGTCTACAAACCCTGCAACTCATATTTATCCTCATCAAGATCCTAATTAAATTTAAATTCACCTATAATATTTCACACATATTTAAACCTTGATCCATTTTAATTTTCAATTCATTTGGTTGGCTAGTTCACAAGTTATCGAGGTTTTTGTGTTTTGTAGGGTTTCATAATATGATATAGGTTGAGAGCACTAATAAAGTCCTAATTTGAATCTTATATCTTGTAAAAGGATAATTAAACTTAGATCTGTGTTCTACCAGACTCCTTCTTACTCTTCCAAGATACTCTTATGCTTGATCAGCTCCCCAATGCTCTAAAATATAACTTTTCTTACTAACTTTCAATATAGTCCTAAAAAATACAAAGTCGAGAGCAAGAATTAGACAAAATATCAGGGGTTTAAAATTTTTAAACATTATCCTTATTTTATACATATCATAAATTTTTTTATCCATTAATGTTCATCATTTTTCAATGTTTAAGAGATAAAACTACTTAAAAGTACACCTTTCTATCAAACTATGTTATGTAAAATACCCTGTTTCAGACATTACAGTCCTAAATTCATCACAATCACATATAATGGGATAAAATAAACATAGGGACATGAAATTACACTTGAAAATGATTTCGAGAACACATACAAAGGATCATAATTTTTTCTTTATTTATGTAAATTCATATATTTTTATAAAATTGATCCAAAACTCAGAAGTCCTGGTTGATGAATATTTCAATAGCACAGAAATAACACAATAACAATGGATTCTCTGAGAGAAGACATCATATTACTTAACAACCACAATACAAAACATATGCTTATCTCTGAGAAGAGATGTCTACCTTTCCCTTTTAGGTTACAATGCATTTATACATATTTTTGAAGACCACCTCGAGAGATTGCGTGGCTCAAGGAATTAATGGGTGACAATTTAACGTCCTAGCATTAAAACCATGAAATGCTCAAGGACATACGTCCAAACATTAAAATAATACAATGCTCAAGGACATAATCACTTGAGGACAATGCAAAATGAAAACAAAGCAAAATTTGGGGCATTAACTATCAGCAAATGGTCACCTCGAATTGTTTCCTAGATCATTCCTCCCTCCTTGAAAAGCAATGGTCCCCATTACGTCAAGATTCCCCGTCAGGTGGGGTAGTTGTGTCTTGATTTGATTCTCTATGAACTTGGTGTTGGATATGTTGCATGTGTTCAATAAACTTGGTCGCTTTTGCTGCCTCAGAGCTTCCATGAGCTGTGTATTTCATGGTGGAGAATGAAACAACTATATCAATTGGTGCCATGGGTTGGAACCAAAAACATACTTGGAAGGGACTGTGCTTGGTTGAGCTGTGCAGTGCCTAATTGTATCCATGTTGGATGAACGAAAGTCCCTCATCCCATGTGTGTGGATGTTTGGAGTGATACATCTGAATCATGTGAATAATCAAGTGATTTACCACCTCAGTCTGACCATCAGTCTGTGGATGAAAGGCAATGGATTTCATCAGCTTAGTATCCATCATCTTCCATAGAGTGGACCAGAAGATGCTCAGGAACCTGATATCTCAATCTGAGACAATGGACTTGGGGAGACCAAAATGGAGCCATACATGACTAAAATATAGTTGAGCAGTTTCCTCAGCAGACATATTTTTCTTAAAAGCAAGCATAATAGCCATTTTTGAAAAATGATCAACTACCACAAAAATATAGTCCTTGCCATGTTTGGAATTGGGCAAACCTGAGAGAAAATCCATTGAGACGGATTCCCAAGGCCTGGTTGGTTCTGGCAATGGCATGTACAATCCTTACTTCTTATTTGTTGGCTTGGTGATTACATATGGGGTGCAAGATTTGAGATATATTTCCACATCTTTGCGCATATGGGGCCAATAGAAGTGTTTTTGAAGAACTGCCAATGTTTTTTTGATACCAAAGTGGCTAGCTATCCTACTAAAGTGTGCTTCCCATATCATATTTTGTTGATCTGCAACAGGAACACAGATGTGCCCCATATGGTAGAGGACATTATCTTGCAAATAGAAGTCAGAAACATGTTCACCTTTTTGGAGAACTTGATATGTGTCAGTAAAGGTAGGATCTGCTTCATACAGAGCACCCCAAGTGGCAGTCTCATGTCCGCATAGGTCAAGCACTATTGTGAGTGTAGTAATTGGTGGGCAGCTTAGGCAATCTGTAGCTATATTTGAGCTCCCCCTTTTATGTTTGATTATCAGGTGGAATTGTTGAAGATACGTGGCCCACTTTTGGTGCCTCTCATTTCATAGTTTGTTTTGCATCTGGATGAATTCCAATGGTCTGTGGTCAGTGTGGATGACCGTTTCTTTCCCCAGGATGTAGTGTTTCCAGTGTTTGCAGGCTTGTACAATGGCATAGATCTCCTTATCATATGTTGGATATTTCTTGACTATATCAGTGAAAGTTTCAATGTGGTATACAATAGGATGGCCATGTTGCATGATGATAGCTCCCATGGCATATTAAGATGCATCTATCATCAACTCAAATGGTTGATGTAAATCTAGCAAGGCAAGAATAGGGGCTGAGCAGAGTTTATTCTTCAAATTCTCAAATGCCCTTTGCTGTATTTCACACCACTAAAATGTAGCTTTAACTCCTTTAGTCACTTGGGCTAGTGACCAAGCAACATGTGAAAATCCAAGAACAAACATGTGGTAGAAATTTGCAAGGCCCAAAAAGTTGTAAAGCTCTGTGAGGGTCCTTAGTGTGGGCCATTCTCAAATAACCTGAATCTTTTCTGAATCGATGTGAACCCCTTCCTCATTCACAACATACCTGAGGTACTAAATTGTTGTCATTCTAAATGTGCATTTGTCAAGATATGTGTACAACTTGTGCTCTCGAAGAGTTTGAAGCACCTTACAGACATGTTGTAAATGTTCTTCCCATGTTTTGCTATAGATGAGAATGTCATCTAAGTAGACAACCATGAATGAGTTGGTGAAGGGTCGTAGGATGTCATCCATCATCCACATGAAGGTTACATGTGCATTAGTTAGGCCAAAAGGCATAACCAACCATTCAAAGAGCCCCTCCTTATATTTGAATGCAATTTTCCAGACATCAGTGGGACCGATGGGAATTTGGTGATAACCAAATTTGAGATAAATTTTGGTGAAGAAATTTGCACCATGAAGCTGGTCCAGCAGGTCATCGATTATGGGGAGAGGGTAGCGATTCCTCACAGATATTTTATTCAGGGCTCGGTAGTCAATGCAAAGCCTCCATGTTCCATCTTTCTTCGGTGCCAAGACGATTGGGCTACCACAAGGTGAAGAGCTTGGCCTGATGTGACCCCTTTTGATCAATTCTTGAATCTATCTTTTTATCTCATCATTCTCCAAAACTGATCTGTGATACACAGGATTGTTAGGCAAAGGTGAGCCTGGGATTAAATCGATAGAATGTTTTACCTGGCAATGCAGTGGAACTCTTGTGGGTGACTTGAATAAGTCATCATATTTGCCTGTGATTCATCCTATTTGCTTTTGTTGTTGTGTTTATTGTGTAGTTAGGACCGCAACATCGGCCTCCTTGGATCTCTATGGTTTGACCATCATGAGAACAAATTGCTTTGTCTTCTCCACCAATCTCTTGCATTGCTTAACACTGATAAGGGAAACCAATGTGGGAGGTGGTACCTCTGGTACCCTATAGCACCGTGTTCCAAAAGTGAGGGTGATCCTTCAAGTTTGGGATTCATAGATGCCATGTTGCTCATACATGAATGGTTGACCAAGGAGGACATCACAAATGTCTAGATTGACCACATCACACAAGACTTCATCCTGGAATGGTTTTATAGCATATGAAAGAAGACACTGATGGGTGACACGAAGGTCTCTCCCTAGGTTCAACCACCTAATACTATATGGCTTTGGATGAGGCTTCATGGATAGACCTAGAATTTTCATAACTTTAGCCGAGATTAAATTCTTTTAACTCCCGCTATCAAGAATGAAATGCAGAGGCTTACCTTTTACCCATAATTTGGATTGAAACAATCTTTCTTTGTCATCTAGTATTTCCTCACGGGTCTGTGATGAAGCGACGATGGTGTCAGGCTCAACATCTACAATTTCTTCTTCATCCTCTTCGACTTTAGGTTATGTATGAGGCAGAGTAGTAGACATCGAGTATTGTGAATCAGAGAGTAGTGACTTGATGGCTCGACATTCTTCTTTGGAGTGAGTTCTAGTTTTGTGGTAATCACACCATTTTCTAGCCTTCCCCTTCTGGGATTTCTTATCCTGAAACTCCTTTTACTTCCAATTTTGGCCTCGTGCTTGACCTTCCTTGTCACTTTTCCATTTTGAAGGTTGACTCTTCATATTCTTCCTGCCATGCTTCTGTTCAATCTTCACTGCAAATTTATATGCCTCACCGAGGGTTTCCAAATTGAAGAGTTCCATTTCCCCCTGGATGTACCATTGTAGTCCCCCATGATATTTGAGAGTTTTATGTTTCTCACTTTCTTCAATGCCCAGTTTTGCAGATAAAGAATGAAAAGTGTTTGTGTAATCTTGCACAAATTGGTCCTTGCCTTGGCAAAGTTTTTTCCACTGTATGTACAGATCATCATACGCACTGAGGGGATAGTATTCTTCTTTTACTACTTCCGTAAAATCATCCCAGGTGGGTTCCATCCCAAGGCCAATGATATCCATACTGAACCTTGTTTTGTACACTTCCCACCAGTTTTTCACAGGCAATGATGACTTCAAAAGAGTAAAAGTGATCTTTTCTCCATCGGTGAACTTATTTACATAGAATTAGGATGACAGTTGATCCAACCAATTTTCCACTACATCAGCATTGATTTTGCCTTCAAATGTGGGAATATCAAAATTTACCTGAACCTTAAAGGGTGTTGGGGTACTGAAAGGAAGCTCCCTCGATGAGGAGCCTAGATGTGTAGCCGTAGAGCCAGAATTTCCCATCAGAAGTGTTTGAAGAATTTAAGCAAATTGCTGGAGCATTTGTGCTTGTTGCTGCTGGAGGGCTTCATTCACCATTTCCTTGAAAGGATCGAATGTCTCAGTATTGTCTACCATTTGAGGTCATTTGGGGCACACAGGTGGAGCATTTGGAAGCTCTATCACTTCCCACCCAAGTTTCTTGTATCCTGACCTCATCCTCATGAACATACACTCTCAAGACAAACCGCTCTGATACCACTAATCCAAAACTCAGAAGTTTTGGTTGACAAATATTTCAATAGCACAAAAATAACACAATAACAATGGATTCTCTGAGAAGAGACATCGTATTACTTAACAACCACAATAAAAAACATATGCTTATCTCTGAGAAGAGATGTCTGCCTTCCCCTTTTGAGTTACAATGCATTTATACATATTTTTGAAGACCACCTTGGGAGATTGCGTGGCTCAAGGAATTAATGGGTGACTATTTAACGTCCCAGCATTAAAACCATACAATGCTCGAGGACATACATCCCAACATTAAAAAATACAACGCTTGAGGACATAATTGCTCAAGGAAAATACAAAATGAAAATAATACAAAATTTGGGGCATTAACTGTCACCGAATGGTCACCTTGAATTGTTGCCCAGATAAAAAATAGACCTTTGTCTCATGTCAGATCCTTTTACAACCAACTATCAACAACCCTTCAAAAAGATTTGAAACATGATTTTACCCTTATTTATTTCTTGATTTTGTTCCTATTTACATTCTATTAATTTCATCACTTTACAACAAAATACTAAACTTGACTTCCTACTCCTAAAAACTTTCAACAACTCAACTAATTTTCCAAATATGCCTTTTGTCTTCCTCCTACATTGGAAGTGTTCTTGACTGAGATATAATATGGAATTTATATTGAATAAATTATAAAAGTTTATTCCACATGATTATGTCCGTTTACTCAAAGAAACCTCCATTTTAAACTAACTCAAACTCCTAGTTACAAATTTAAACATTTAAATAACTAGATTTGGAGGGAAAACATACATAAGACTTCTTAGACCACCTATTGATTTGTAATCCTTCATAATGACTTACATAAACTATAAAATACATTTAAATATCCAATTTATTACATAATGAAACTTTATAAATTCTTCCTAGAGACCCAATGAGACACTTTAGATAAAAATTTACAAGTTCTTATGATCCTTCTGCATCAATAAGGAATACCCCACATCCAATTGTCCATGTATCACGTGTAACATGTATGCTATTCATCCCACTAATGTATACTATGAAAATCATGTGAGTATAAAATATATATGTAATTCACAATGTGTATGATAAATAAAATTAATCAATAATGTAACTAGGCAAAGCATGTCATGCATAAGTCTTGATTTTGTTTTTTCAGAGTAATATTTTTTTGAATTTTTATATTTTTTGTATTTTTGAATATTTTAAATTAATGATACATTTATCCAATAAATTAAGGAAAATATTAAATTATTAAAAAATAGAATAAGATCAAGGATCTTGACAACCATAACATATGTCAACACATAGTATGCACCAAGTGTAATAGTCAAGTAGTCTGGATGAAGTGAAGGCAAGAAGTATGCCCCCACTATATATGTGAATTATAAAATCATGTCTTAAAATATATTTTGGAGAGATGAAGATGCATACCCAAAATGGTAAAGAATATATGTATACGTAAATGTCATGATATGTATTCATATAATGCATGTGATCATGTAAGCACAATTTAGGCCACAATAATAGAAAACATAGCTAGTCATTATGGAGGTGTGAGGTAGTAGTATGATGAAAGAATGTTCAATAGGATTATAATATCACAAATAATGTATCATCATATAATAGATATAATGACTGTCTAGATTAGGATAAATAATAAAAAGGCAAGGGCTAGTGAAAACATCACAACCAAATCAAAACCAAGTGATAAAATAATGATCAATGAAAAATTATATGCACATATGTACATTGAAATAGAATAATAGAGAAAATTAGAAATAAATAAAACATTAATAATATATATACAATAGACCAATTTCAAGATATCTAATGTCTATGCACCTAATATTTTTCATATTTATTATTTACTAATGATTTCTCTTACATGATTTGTTAGCACATCAATGGCCCTTAGTGCACATACTAAGGAGTGCATCAAAGAAGGGGTGGGGTTGGATTGTGGTAATTTGAGAGATATTATTGCATACTATTTTGTCATATCTTCATTAATCTTAGTGTAATCTCCTTTGTCTCTTTCCATCATACTTTTCGTCTAATTTCCATTCAGTCTTTCTATCTACCATATATTCCTACTATATCGACCAAGATGATATAATATGTTTCACATATATCTTTCCTTATAATATATCATCCTAGCTGATATACTTATAAGTATTTTCCCTATTAATTTTATTATATTGGACTCTCTGATATAATTTTGTGTCAACCAACATATTGTTTGACTATATCAACCTGGTCTATATTGTTAACTTAAAGCTCAAGGTTAGTTTTAGGTATTGGATTTGTATAAATATGAGTCATATTATCATTCCCAAACATATCACACACTCATATGTTATTCTTTCACTTTTATTTATACTCTTAAGTAGCAAGAGGAGTTAAAGCTTAAAGCCTTATTCTTAGAGGTATATTATTTCTTAAAGGTATTTGAAACTCAATAAGAGGAGTCATGCTAAGGATGCATCGTAGTCTTTGGAGTACCTATATATGGAAATATAAGTCTTATTTTTTCCATTTGAGGTATTCAACCTAAAACATATCTTCTCAAGTTCCACTTTAGCAAAGGGGGTGATTGATGTGCTAATGAGTCACCCCAAAGGTAGTATCTCTCTTTGTAGTCTCTTTCATTTATTTACTTAGCAAATGGATATGATTTTATTATTGATATAATATATTAATTTTTGTGTGTCCTTTATTATTCTTATATTTATACCAAATAATTTTTTATAGTTATTAAATTACTTAGGCTTTCCATTCATCACTTTCGATTGCATAGGCTGCCAATTGGTTTACCATTACAACACTCAATTTATTATTAGTTTAGTATGTTACCTATTTTCACCAAATATCACACCCTAGAGGAGATTTTTAAATCCTACTCTAATATTTGGGAAACATTGGAATACCTCTAAGTCTGTGGGTTTCTTATAGTAGAGGTAGACCTCTAGATTTAAGGGCTAGCTCCCTATAATGAATTTTACTGTTTATCACCTATACTAACTAATTGTGTGAAAAGGGGTAGAAATATGTATGAAAATAAAATATTATAAGGGGGTGATACACCATGAATATATCCACAAGATCATCATACTCCTACACTAAGAGCAATGACCTACAACACTAACTTCAAAGTCATAAGATATGTTAACAATATTATTTCAATATAGAGGTGATATGCATTAGACTATTCAAGGTAAATATAATAGATGTCAATTGTAGATAATAAGGATAATTATACACTTTAAGGAATTATAGCACACTATCTACTCTCCATGTGACATGTTAGAATAAGAACTTCTTAGACCAAACATGGAAGGACAAATATAAACAAAGATAGAAGCTTATCACTAGACCTCACCATTCATCAATTCACACACTTAGATAAAATGTTTATGAACTCAAAACTAGATTAGATGTATTATTATATGGCAAATTAACATGTCAAACCAACATGGATTCACCATATCAGGTGTGGAATTAGCATACAAGAGCCAAAATGACTAGTACTTATAGAATGTGAGAAAGGAGAGAGAAGAATGAAATTCAAGAGTTAAAAGAATAGGTGTCAAGGTGAGATAATCAGTTATGTTTTATAGGATTAGAATATGGAATATAAAATTAAAGGTATTTTTGGACAAATGTCCTTCCAAGGCATGAAAACCCCTCAAAATTGGTGTAGGATCCTTTAACCACCTTCTTAGAAACTACCTTCATCATTTGGCCTTTCTTGAGAACTCCAAAGCAGACTAGGGAGGGCTTCCACATGTGAAATATTATGGGGTAGTTAATAAAAAGCTACAACATGCATTAGATGTGTCCTTAACCACTGATATTCTTTTGGATAAGTGTTCTTACTGCTTGCATTTGGCACCAAAATGGTCTTCGGTTGTGAAATAAAATCCATGAAAGGGGTGATATGACACCTATTAAGAGTCATATTTCATCCCAATCCATTAATATGACCTTAAAATGCCTTCCAATTAGACTTATCACTTTCTCACTTGGTGATCACTCTCTTTTCTCATTATCTTCCACAAACTACTTGAAATGAAGGTGCTTTTAGAGGTACTTGTGTGTTTTTATGAAGCAATAAATGTGCATATGGAGTTATATTAGGTACCAATTGACCTCCCAAAGTTATCATCACCCTTCAACTCTCCTTTGCATCTATAAAACATAAAAATTTATCAATAAAATTTGTTCTTTTCCCTATTTGTATAGGTAGGGAACCAAACAATATAATGGAGAGGATATTGAAGGAGTTATCTATAAGATATAATAACTTTCCAAGTCATACTAGATCATTTAGATGCATATTTTATTACTTCTTTCTAATCGGGTTAAAAGTCAGGGTTTTAGAGGGTTTTAAGACATTTTAACCCTTAGTGTTTGTTCATAAAAGTTAGATGTTAAATATATGAAAAATTTCACTATAATAATGTTTAATAACATCTTTAACATCTCCTAGATCCTTAGGTATCCATGCTAAGTGTTCATACTAGTGTGAGATTTTGAAATTAGCTTCTTGAACTCTTTGAGTGCATTTTGCATACTCTAAGGTATTCTTAAGCTAATAAATGACTTATTTATGATCTCCCATATAGATAAAAAGCTATGATATACCTCATATATTATCCTTAAATGTTTTAAATTTCATTTCATAGTTCATATTACCTTATAAATCAGAGTGAGATCCCATTAGGGCTCTAAGCTTAGTTTAGGCCTAGTAGGCATAGTTTGTGCTTTATTACTTAAAACCCTATCTACATGTTTATGATAACTTTGAGGCCTCCTTTGTGTTTATTAATGTTTATTATAACTTTAAAAACTTTTATTTCACTATTTTAATCCTCCTTAACACATCCCCTTATTACCCACTCACCAAGCTTGTAGACTTGACTACTTGGAAGTGCCCTTTATATGAGATAGAATAGAAGGAAATTCCCCTGTTGTCCCAAGAAATGTTAAGGTATGATGGAATTAAATAGGTATTGAGGAACCTATATAAAATCTTAGTTATGTGTCACATTCCTATCACCTACAAACATTGTAAATTCTAAGGTAGAACTTGTATAGCAGTGATTGTGTAGGGTTTGTGTATATGACTATAGGTGTACCTTAAAGATTGACTCTTTACCTATTCAATTATATTGATAATATCATGAGGTATATTTCACCATTGATAATGTCATATTAATCATGTACAACACCTTATTCTTCTGCTAACTCTTCAAATCTCTCCAAACCTAGGCCAAACTACCTGCTATAGCAAACTATGCTATTTGCTTAGAAAATGACATGCCTGTAGGTGGATATTTCATGTTAGACCTTGTATCATGTTTAGATGCTCCTTTAGGTTCTCAATACCATATAATAATCACTTATACTTGTTCAAATCATGCATATGCTAGGTCAACACCCAACTATCATATTCTAGTGCATTTTCATAGTATAGCCAAACTATAGATGCCATTTTCAAACTAAAAGGGGAACCTGTAGGCATTGGTCTGAGTCAAAAATATGTACTTAAACTCCCTCCAATTCTATTTGGGATAATATTAATATTTACATTCTAAATAAGTGGTTGTCTATTGGTTTATGCTCTCAATTTTTAATGTTAACATAATGTACATTGTAGACTGACTGTAGACACCTCATTTGAGAAGCCTAAGATCCTCTTATAAGTGGTGATCTACATTAAACATTGAATACTAACCCCTTTGATTATTTTTGGAAGGATAGTAACACCTTTTAATCACTTAAGATATCTTATCTTGAAATCATTCCACTATATGTCATTGTTACCTTATAGGGTCACTTAAACTTCAAAGTGTTGTAGATAAAACTGAGAAACTGTAGTGAAAGATTGCATGATTTTGAAACCCTCTTACATCACTCTTGTTTATCCAAGATAGATTTTATTTTGAAAGGTATTACCCCTATATGTGGGATACATGATGGGATAATTTGGAGCTATCTATACCTCCTACCATCCTACTATATGATGACATCAAGAATGGATAAGGCCCTATTTCAAAGGAATTAAGGTAACCAGCCCCAAATATAAATCTCTCAAACTAAGATCCTAATATTCAATTTTGTTTTAATGATTCCACCATTGATGCTATGACCTTATTCATGTTCTAAGACTTGATGAAGCCTTAAAAAAAAAATTAGACACTTCATACAACACCCTTAGGTCTTTGTTGGAGCCACCTATAGGTACATATATAGGACACAGGGTAGTGAAGGTGGGATCTAAAAAATATGCATAGTGGATGGTCCTATTATAAATATTAGACCTTATTTAAGAGTTCAAATTTATCCTTTCCACCTTGAAATACTTCAAACTAGTTCCAATTCTTTCATTCCAACATGATTAGTCTCTTGTGGGTTAGTTTTAGGTGTACATACAATATATGGAACTATGCAAGGGTAATACAAGACTATGTGCATGATGAATTGGTTATTTCAACCAATATCAAACCATTTTAATGGTTCATACTTAGTTATCAACATCTCAGGGAATCTCTCACCTCTTTTCCATCTCTTCATTACACCACCATCACTGTGTAGGGGTCCTTTTATGTGCGTATAGGTGGGTGTTTATAGGAGACTAATTGTGTATACCCTTATTAACTTCCAAATCCATCAAGAGATGCATTGGATACCAAAATTCTTATATAGATAATGATCATTAGTTTTGAGAGATGAACAACCACATAAACTTTAATTTGAAATCTAGAACAAGAAAGGAAACTCCACTACTAAGGAAATCTCATCTACAGACTATGATAGGGTCTTTCACTAGCAATATGAGATGGTTTATGCTTTTATCTTTCATCCCAAACCTAAAAAATAAGTTGATATACATGTGAGGAGGATGTCCACACAATCTATAAACACTTTCATGAATTACTTTATTTATATAGATCAATCCAAATAAGAAATAAACCTATAGGGTATGGGGATAAACAAGTAGAAAGGATAAGTCATATTATAAATAATGGTTCATATATCATAAAAAATAAATCCTTGAAATCCTACCATTAAATTTAAGTATAATAAGAGTAATATCAACCACCAAGTGGATTTGACCTAAATCAACATTTGTTGTCTATACTAGATCAAAATCGGTTAGTCATTTTTACCTACTTAGTGGAGTGATGGAAGAAAAAAATGGTTTAAAGCAATTTTCAAGTGTTTTAAAGCTAACCAAACATGAGAATTAGTTTAGTGAAGTTGAAGAGTAACTATAAAAGCTTGCCATATGTGTCACACTCCTATAAAAGTTGTAAAACTACCAAAACGTCCTCTTTTCTAACTATTTTCTTGATTTCAACATAGTACCTACAAGTTTTCAGTTAGAACTAACATATCTAATAAATATCTAACATGAATGATGTTTATAAACACGTGGACACCTTTTTCTACTTATAAAAATTTCAAAATCTTCATAAATGACTTAAAATATTAACCTTAAGTGACATGAAATGACTTAGGACTAAAATGACTATGACCAAGGTTAATAACACATTGAATGACATCACTAAGACCATGGTACACCCTATTACATCATAATAGACCCATATAAAAGTTTTTTTACTAAAGAGGGTTTACCTATTTTGACTTATGGTCAAAATAGTCAACATTTTTGCTGATTTCCTAGAGGTGGTATGCTAATTATGCGAAGACCAATATCATATTCCTATCCATTGGGCTATAAAGTCACCTATGTACAATTTTGACACTCAATTTCCTTTGAAACCACACCAAATAACAAGGAAAGACATATAAGACAAGACACACCAAAGGAAACACACATGTGTTCTCAATAACACTTATGGAACACACACACACATAACTGAAACAAAGGCACACACCTGTCCTAATACATAAAATACCTCAAAAATAAGGTGAAAAAAACTTACCATGCTTCAACTAGGGTCAAATATGGTTCCTCTTTCATCATTTCTATTCCATGAAAGCAATCTAGCATGTGAAGCATGCTCATAATCAAATGCCTGACTATGTAGATGGTGAGATGACTTACCATCCTTATGTCTTCTCATGTATGCAAGTGGACTACTTTGAGCTTTCATGAATTATCTTTTTTTTTACAAGGACCTTATTTCAAGCTATAACCTTTTTGGCTCTTACCATGTTCAATTGGTGCTCTTCAAACTGTAGATTAGAAGGCATGACAACTACCTCAACCTTGCTCTCTTCAGTGTCATGATGCACTTAATGTTTGGGAGCATCAAGTTTGATTTCCTTTTATTTAATCACTTCTATAAATTATTCATGTTCAATCTGACCTCTTGACTGCCCCTTAGGCAGAAACATGTTTGCCTTGACTTCACTATCCCCCTCTAGAGCTATAACTTCTTGAACAACAGTATGACATACACTCTCATGTTTAACAAGCCTTTCTCTTTCTTGCTCAATAGGACACTTAAAATCATGCTTGTTAGGGTCATTATCCAACTGGACATCAAATATGTAATTTTCAGAAGGAGTAGTGTTACCCAATTGATCAAAATCTTGACTTATGACATCGAACCTTTGCCATATGCCATCTTCTTCCTTATAAATGTCATCTTTAAGGGTTTCTTCATGAATTTTATGGAAAATTACATGGTTATTATCACCATATTGATCTATCATGCTCTTTAATGTATCATCATCATACATATGAATCAAATAATTACATTTAGTAGCTTGTGAGAATGAATGTTCAATGCTTACCTTAGATTACTCATATGCTCCTTTATGGATGATATAGGTACCAAGGTTAGTTTTCTCAAATTAGGTATATTTATCATGTTCATAAAAATCTAAACCATACTCATATAGAAATAAGTTAGATATGCCTTCAATCTTGGAATAAGCAACATCATCCACAATACACTCTTCTTTCTCATTGATGACACAATTCAAGTTGGTGCTTACTTCAACATAGGGCTCAATGTGGAACCTATCAAGTGTTTGAGTTATAATGGTCACTTTTTCTCCATATCTTATCCTCAAGGCTAAGAAGGACCAATCAACTAAGAGGTACCCTCATATCTTAGCTATGAAATCTCTTGTAAGTCATTTAACAAAGTGGGTAGGTAAGTCAATAACTATAATGTCTTAGAGGATGGGGAAACTAGGATAATCATGCAAGAAAACCTTCAACCCTTTGATCAATCCAATTGAATTTATAGGTGTACCATCTAATTGAAGAACTCCTTTACTATGTGGTTCATACTTTAGACCCAATTTTTTAGATACAACCTTGGGCATCACTAATTTGCTAGCTCTATTATCAGTTATGTAGTTATGAATAAGTTTATCCCCCACAATGAGAGTGAGGTAGAAAATTGGAGCCTTATCAAATTATATAGAAGGATATACAATGTTATTAGGATCATTGGTAAGAACAACATTACTATGACCATGGTTTGGTGATGAATGACGAACATGGATAATGGACAACTATTTTTTCAAGAGTTCTTTTTGGCCAAGCATGTGAAGAACATCCCAAAGGGAGATAAATGTCTTAGAATTCTTCAATGAATATAAAATGTTTATATTAGGAGTGTTTTCATTATCTTATGTCCTTGGAGGCAAGGAAGTGTTTATAACTTGGGGTATTAGAGCACCTTAAACACCTTGATTTTGAGTTGAAGGAGATGCAAGATTTGTAGGTACTGTCATTCTTACAATCATGATTTGTTGTTTTATATGAGTTTTTACACTCTTAGGAACACCATTAACATCTCCTATATCCTTCATTTTATCTCTATTGTTATCTACAATATAATTTCCTTGATTAATCACATGAGTGTCTTCAACTAGGAAGTTGGTGAAATTTACTCCTTGACGCTACCAACTTTCATTTGTTTGCATGAAGACTTCATCATCTGCTGATAGCTGAGGAACGACTCTTTCTTCAATAACTAGATCTTGTTCTCCACCTTATTTTACATCCATGAACTGACCTTATTTCCAATCTTCTCCTTGGATTATATTACTATGCATTGGTACCATTGCTCTTGTGTTGGAAGTTGAATTAGGATTGTATGCATTGGTAAGACTATTAAAATTAGGCTACCCTTGACCTCTCCCTATCCGATATTATTAACCATATTTTTGATGATAGGGGTAAGGGTTTTTATGAGCACCTTGTTTCATATTAGGCTTCCTAGTTTTAGTCTCTAAGGATTGATATATTTCCTTATAATAAATTGTCTCATCTACCTTCATAGGAGCAGTCCTTAACTTGACATTTGCATTAGGAACTTGAGTAACACTTGGACATCAATAGACATATTTATTAGTAGAGGTAGAAACACTTTTGGAGGAAACTTTCTTGATTTAATGAGGCCATTCTCAGCTCTAATTCAAGGTAATGTGCTTCAGGTAAGGTGAAACCACACATGGATTATAAAATTATGGCTATATCAGTACCAATTGCCCTCAAGAATGTAGGAAAAATAAAACTAGTAGGTGGCCTCATGGGAGGAGGTAACCTATACCAAGTATTTTGGAATCTCTCATAAAAATCATGCATTTTCTCCTTGGGGGATCTTTGGATCACATTGAGTTGGTGAATAAGTGAAGTGTGGTCACTCTTGTCTTCAAATCTTGATGTTAGAAACACTCTAAAATCATCCCAAGTTATCATGCAACTACCAAGCAAAGTCCTATACCAGTGAAGTGATTTACCTCTAAGGGACATGGAAAGGAGTCTAATATTTATATTGACCTCAATGACATTATGAAAACTACAAAAATTTGATATATCCTTAATGTGCTCACTAGGAGTGGCATGGTCTTTACCATTGAATGTAGGAACACTCTTTGTCACATTTGGGGGAATGCCATCATAACAATCAAGATAAATTAGAATTTTAGTGTTAAAGGTTGGGAAGACATGCTACCTAGCCATTTTTTCTTCAAGTCACTCCTCACTCTCTTGTTCTTCTTGGCTAGAAAATTCTTCTTGTTATTCAAAGGGAGGAATAGGCTGAGGATGTTGAACATCAAGATGAAGTTTAGGTTGAAGAGGTGGATTTATGGGATTGAAAACTTGACTATAAGATGACCTAGTAAGGACCATGAAGTATGAGCAAAAATATATGACAAAATAATGATATAAAACCATATTTTACCTTGAATGGAGTCTCTAAATGTTGAGTATCCCACCATATGTTGCTGTGATGTTATCAAGACCAACATTCACCTTGATAAGTTATCTTTAGGATAATGGTCCCATCAGGTGTGAAATAAATTCTATCACAAATAATCACACCCTAGAGGATTTTTTTCAATCCTAATATCATATTTTGGAAACATTGGAATACCTCTAGACCTGTGGGTTGCCTATAGTAGAGGTAGACCTCTAGATTTAAGGGCCAACTCCCTAGATTGACCTTTAAGTGTTTATCATCTAGAACAAGTGATTATTTGTGTGAAAAGGGGTATAAATATGCATGAAATTAAACTAATATAATGGGGTGATACACCATTAATATCTCCATAAGATCATCATACTCCTACACTAAGAGCAAAGACCTAAAACACTAGCTTCAAAGTCCTAGGATATGCTGACATTAGTATTTCAATAGAGAGGTGATATGCATTAGGATACTCAAGTTAAGTAGACTAGAGGCTAGTTGTAGACACTAAGGATAATTTCACACTTGAAGGAATTATAACACACTAGATCCATTTCATATGACCTATTAGAATGAGAACTTCTTGGACCAAACATGGAAGGACAAAGAGAAGCAAGGCTAGAAGCTTATCACTAGACCTCACCATACATCACTTCACACACTTATATAAAATGTTTATGAAATAAAAACTAGACTTCATGTATTATTCCAAGGTAAAGTACAACATCAAACCAATAAGGATTCACCATACTAGGTGTGGAATTAACATACAAGAGCCAAAATGGCTAGTACTTATAAAATGTGAGAAAAGAGAGAAAAAGAATGAAGTTCAAGAGTCACAAGAATAGGTGTCAAGCTAAGATAATCAGTTATGTTTCATATAAGTATAGTATTAAATATACAATTAAATTTATCTTTGGACAAATATCCCTTCAAGGCATGAAAACCCCTCAAAACTGGCGTAGGACCCTTCAACCACCTTCTTGGAAACGACCTTCATCATTTAGCCTTTCTTGAGCACTCCAAAGTAGATTAGGGAGAGATGACACATGTTAAATATGATGGGGCTATGGGGAAGTTAATAAAAATCTCTAACATGTATTAGATGTGTCCCTAACCATTGGTATTATTTTGGACAAGTGTTCTCACTACCTGTAGTCACCATCACTAGTTCTATAGGCCTATCTTCATATTTGGCACCAAAATGGTCTTTAGTTTTGAAATCAAATACATGCAAGGGGTGATATGACACCTATCAAGAATCATATTGCATACCAATCCATTAGGTAGACCTTAAAATACCTCCCAATTAGAATTATCACTTTATCACTTAGGGATCACTCTCTCTTCTCATTGTCTTCCATAAACTGCCTAAAATTCCAAGGCAGAACTTGTATAACAGTAACTATGCAAGGTTTTTGTATATGACTCTAGGTGTACCTTAAAGATTGAATATTTAATTATTCAATTGTATTGATCATCTCATGAGGTATATGTCACCATTTATAAGGTCCTCTCAAGAATGTCCAACACCCTACTCTTTTTCCAAGTCTTCAAATCTCTCCAAACCTAGGCCAAACTGCCTAATGTAACAAACTATGTTATTTGTTCAAAAAATGACATGCCTATAGGTAGATATTTCATGTTATACATTTTATTATTTTTGATGATACTTTATTTACTCAATCCCATAACATAGTCATTTAGACTTGTTCACATCATGCATATGCTAGGTCAAAACCCAACTATCATGTTCTAGTGCATTGTCATACTATAGTCAAACTGTAGATGCCATTTTTAGACTAAAAGGGTAGCCTATAGGTGTTGGTCTGAGTCACAACTCTATATTTAAACTCCCTCCAATTCTCTTTGGGATAGTTGTACTCTTTCTATTCCAAATAAGTGGTTGTCTATAGGGTTATGCTCTCAATTTTCAATGTTAACATAATGTATATTAGAGACTGATTGTAGACACCTCATTTGAGAATCCTAATATCCTCTTGTAGGTAGTGATCTACATTAAACATTGAATATTAACCCCTTTGATTATTTTTGGAAGGATAGTAACACCTTTGACTCACTTAAGATAACTTATCATGAAATCATTTCATTATAAGTCATTTTTACCTTATAGGGTCACTTGAACTTCAAGTGTTGTAGATAACACTAAGAAACTACAATGAAAGATTGTATGATTTTGAAACCCTCTTACATCACTCTTCTTTGTCCAACATCCATGTTATTTTGCAAGGTATTACCCCTACATGTGGGATACATGATGGGATAATTTGGAGCTATCTAGACCTCCTACCATCATACTATATAATGACATCAAGAATGTACAAGGCCCTGTTTCAGAGGAATTAAGGTAATTGGCCCCAAATATAACTCTCTCAAACTAAGATCCTAAGATTCAATTTTGTTTGTTGTTTTATGATTCTAAAATTGATGTTATGACCTTATTAATTTTCTTAGAACTGATGAGGCCTTCAAAAAAAAATCAAACACTTCATGTAACACCCTCAAGCGTCTGTTGGAGCCCCTTATAGGTACATATGCAACACATAGGGTAGTGAAGGTGGGATCTGAATAATATGCATAGTGGATGGTACTATTATCAATATTATACCTTATTTAATTCTTCAAATTGATCTTCTCCACCTTTAAAGACTTAGAACCAGTTCCAATGCTTTCATTCCAACATGATTAGTCTTTTTTGGGGCACTTGTAGGTGTACATACAATAAATGAAACTATGTAGGGGTAATACAAGACTATGTGCATGATTAATTGGTTATTTTAACCAATCTCAAACCATTTTAATGGTTTATAATTTATTATAAAAATCTTAGAGAACCTCTCACCTCTTTTCTGTATCTTTATCACACCAACATGATTGTGTAGGGGTCCTTTTATTTGCCTGTAGGTGGGTGTCTGTAGGAGACTGACTGTATGTACCCTTATTGAATTCCCACTCCCTCAAGATATTAATTGGAGACCAAAATTAATTGGGATATAATTACCATCATATTTTAGAGATGAAAAACCACCTCAAATTTGATTTTAAAGCTAAAACAACAAAGGAAACTCCACTACTAAGGAAGTCTCATCTACAAACTATAACAATGTCTTTCACTAACAACATGAGATGGTTCATGATTTTATATCTCATACCACATGTGAAAACTAAGTTGATATCCATGTGAGGAGGATGTCCACACTATCTAAAAACACTTTCACCAACTAGTTTGTATGGACCAATTCAAACAAGAGAGACGCTTGAAGGGTATGGGGATAAGTAAGTAGAAAGGAGTAGTTAACTTCTAAACAATGGTTCATAGAGCATAAAAAATCAATCCTTTAAATCCTACCATGAAATGGAATTATACTAAGAGTACTATCTACCACCAAGTGTATTTGATCTGAATCAACCTCTATTGTTTGTACTAGACCAAAACCAGTTGGTCATTTATACCTGCCTAGTGGAGTGATGGAAGAAAAAATATTTTTAGGACATTTTTAATTGTTTCAAAGATAAAAAAATGTGATAATGATTCTAGGTAAGTTGAATTCATTGTAAAATCCTTCCACATATGCCACACTCTTGTAAAAGTGGTATAACTACCAAAACTTCCTCTTTTCTAAATGTTTTCTTAATTTCAATGTAGTACATGCAATTTTCAATTAGGACTAACATATATAATAAATATATAACATAAAGGAAGTTTATAAACACTTGGACACATTTTTCTACTTAGTAAAATGGTACAAGCTTCATAAATGACTTAAAATAGTGATGTTAAGTGATATGAAATGACTTAGGACTAAAATGACTATGACCAAGGTCAATAACACATTGAATGACATCAATAGGATAATGTTACACCTTATTACATATTAATAGACTGATATACAAGTTTGTTACTATAGAGGGTTGACCTATTTTGAATTGTGATCAAAATAGTCAACATTACCACTATCTTAGATCTAGATTACCTTTTATTGTCAATTTTTTGCATGTGGAATCCTTATTATATCCTAGATAGAAACATTTTTTACCATTTTCATATCATTTATTTAATTTTTAATATATTTATAACCATACCCAATATATTTTTCATAATCTTTGGAACCCTATACCCTAGACATAGAGTTTGGATTACCCTCCACTAGATCTGAAGCTCCATTGAGTGATGTCACTAACCAATCAAGTATACATAGGCTCTATTATTATGAATTTTTTGAAATCCTAATATATAATTAAAAATATGATTACTAATAGTCATCCTTTCTCACACATACATTATGGTGAAACCAACATGAATCTTATCTCACCACTAATTGGATTGTGTCAAAATTTCCATTCTTTTTGTCCTTTAGTATATTTTGTCTAATTATTTTATTATTCTGAGCTTTATATTTTTTCCATTTTTTTTTTATGATGTCTCCTCCTAGTATTTTTATAGTGAGCCTCAAATCATTTCAATTTTACATGGGTCATTCCTTTCTACCCATTACCACCATTGAAGATAACTCCTCATGGTTTAATTATTCCACTCCATTTACTATGGTTGAATATCCCCATGATGATATTCTCACTTATGATGATCCCTATGAGGATCCTAATGATGAAACTTATAGTTGGTTTGAATATCCTCAATACCATTTTCCTACTTATGATGAACCCTTTGAGGTTCTTTTATGCATGGTTAAATACCAAAACATGATAATGGATCTTTCCAATTTTGATGATCTTCCCACTTATGATGGTCTGAGTATGATAGAGGATCCCATTTATTTTAATTATTACATGGTTTAAAATTAATATCATGATTTTCCCATCTAAAATGATGACTCTTATGATGGAGGTGAAGACCCTATCATGATATTAAATCTTCACATTTATGATGATCCCACCTTCACCACTTCTCATATGGTTGAAAATCAGTGTCATAATCTTCCCATATATGATAATGACTCTTATGATTGAGTTGAATACCCTGAAATGATAGAGGATCTTACCATTTATGATGATCCTACCTTCACCACTTATTACATGGTTAAATCTTAAAATAATGATTTTACCATTTATGATGACAGTTGTTATAATATAGGTGAAGACCTTAACATGATAGTGGTTATACCCATGGATAACACTTCTAGAATTGATGAAAATACCATGATTATTTTACCATTTCTCACATTATATATAGGGACCTTCCCTCATATGATCCCAATGATCTTTATATATGGGTTGAAAAAGATCTTCCTATTGATAATTATTACATGGATGAAAATAAATCTTATAATTTTCCCATTGCTCACATGATTTAGACCGATATTCCTGCTTATGATCTTGATGATCCTTATACTTGGGTTGAATAATATCCTCACATGGATGATTATTAAAACAAGGATGAAAATCCATTTTACAATTTTCCCATTTCTACCAACCCTCACTGTAAATCAAGCAATGATGAGCATGGTTTTTTTGATATTTACCCACCCTTTCTCCTATCCTTAGATTATTTTAGGTGGATGAATCATCAAACTTTTTATCACATTCAAGCTTATCCTACACAACCATCTTTGTCCAACCTCTTAACTTATGAAGTGTACCTAGTTATAATACCTACTCCAAAATGCATTATAGGTCATGTTGATTGTTATAATATCACTTAAACTACTATTAATATATATCATGTAGGTTCATTTTACTTTTCAAACTCTTCCAAATCTTCTAAATCTACATAAACACTTATTTCCAATTTTATCACCCATACTAATATACTTATGTTACACTCAACTCAATCTGACTATATCAACCAACATAATATTATTCATCTACAACTAGTTACAAACAACTGCATTAGACATGAAACATAATATTCCAATATAGTTCTAAATCACATTATTGTTACAAGAAATTGAATCAGCCATGACCAAAAAATTGTTGATATAATTCTTCATGTTTTATCTAATTGCATTGAATGTGATAAAAAATGTACTAATACAATTATTTATACGTTATCCAACTACACCATCCATGACCCAAAATGTGATGATAAAATTATTCCTATTCCATCCAACTACACTAGCCATGACCTAGAATGTGCCAATATAGTTTTTCCTATTTTATCCAACTACACTGGCCATGACCTAGAATATAATGATATAATTTTTCTTGTCCCACCCAATTATATCTACCAAAAACATAGATTTTACAAATACACTCTTATTATCTCTCCCTATTAATCATAATAATTCAAAGAAACTAAAATTTATGAACCATCATCCATTTGTTTCAGTCAACTATATCAACATGTTGATATAGTCAAAATCAATTCACACTTACCGAATTATATCAACTAGATCAATAAATTTTTGTCTAGTTCTATTGTAGTAGACTGCATCAACCTAGATGATACCATTCAAAATAGTTTACTAACACCTACTAAAGCTCCTAAAATTGAGCTATATGCCATATTAATGGCTATGACATATATTTACATAGAATTTGACATTATTACTAGGCATGCCAATTTTGATGTTAGCTTAAATCCACCTATAATGGATAGGTTGAGGCATATTTCAATGCATATCCATTTATTATCACACATATTGAGGAATTTTGTGATGCCCACCCTTTTATTCCTACACATATTGGGACATCTTTCAATACATGCCATTTTCCTATTTCAACCTTTGGGGAATATTTTGAGGCCCGTTCTTCCCTTCATGCATATTTTGCGGGAATATTATGATGCCCATCCTCATTCTCTCACCTTCATGACATATCATACTTACCATGAGGAAATAATAAACCATTCCCATCTTACAAATAAACACTTTAATTTTAAAGAAACACTCAAAAGTAAATACACTTGCATTTCATATGTTCTACTTTGATGTTACATTCTCTTTAACATATGTTTCTTACATTTTCATGATTATTTACATTTTACACACTCTAATTTCTAATACTTTTTACATTTTTTTCCACTTACAATCATCTTAGTTTCCCTTGTGGATCCTTGGTATCACCTTCAATTTTTATTACTCCCCTACTTTATTTTTTAGATACTATGCTCTTTTATTTTACAACCTTACATTTATTAGATTTATCTCACAGTCAGACTTAATGTGCCTTATGGATATTTGGTATCACCTTTGGGGTTTTTATCTCTCCACATCCTTCATTTTTGGGATGGTGTATTATTTTATTTCAAAATTTTACATTTATGACATTATAGTTGACCTTAGTTTCCATTATGGAGCTTTGGTAGACATTTACATTTTGATACTCTATTACCTTCCTTGTGAGACACCTTGGTATTTTAATTTCATAAAATTTTATTTTTATCCTTAATTCCCTTGTCAGACCTTTGGTATCTTCTTTTTGTATCTCTCCATATTTTGGGATGATTTCTCTTAACAATGCTTGTGCTTGACCCGCTGAAGTTTTGTATGGATTATTTAGTGACATGATAACCATATTTCATAGTGTTTCCATCCTTAAGTTTTCCATTTCCATAATTTTAATTAAATTTCCATGTACTTACAAATCTTTCTTTTTTCCTATTCATTTATGAAGCAAAAATCTTTTTTATTATGGCCAAAAATTAACATATCTTAATTATATCAACTTTTTTCATGGACACATCTTCCACAATCCCCATATTTCAATTTATTTCACTTTAGACACATTTGGGTCAATTTTTGAGATTGTAATATTTAATTTTGTACAAGTCTAGGAGTCTTTAGGGATTAATGTCTCTAGAGTATCTTCTTTAGTAGCTAAGTGTAATCTATCTTGTGTTAGTCATCTTTACCACCCATTGTTGGTTTTTAGAGTCCATATGGAGGAGGACAATATAAAAATACAAAATAATTAGAATCTATATCTTAAGAAAAGACATTGTTAAAATGAAAATATGTCTTACAAAGTTAGATCACACTAAAAGATAAGAACTTAATTTTGGCACACCCCCTATTTTAGTTGAAGCTTAAATTCCACTTTTGGCCTCATGATAAGGCATATGTCATTTGGGAATTGGTAGGCCAATAGAATAGGATATGAGCTCATAATTATTTATAAATTATATATTAGGTGCCACATACTATCTCATGCAAGTACCCAATATTAAGAATAGACTGATGCCTCTATAAGGGGTCCTGAGGAGTAGGGAACATATTATGGGAAGGTAAGATCCTTTTATTTTTCATGAATCTAGCCCTCATGGGATGATCTTTATACTTCAATTATTAGGTCATGCTTATTATTACTAGGTGGGGATCTCTAAATCCTTGATGTTGAATGCTCTTATCCTTTCCCACTTTATTACAATGTCTCCTCCTGCTAAGTATTTCTATATCACCCTTGAGGTGACTTGATCATTTTATTTCCATATTATCTTTCCTAATATACACTTAATGGATAAGTATTTTAACATATCATTTCCTCCTTTATATTACCATTTTATATCTATTTGACTCATATTTGGTTCTTTCTTTTTATTCATGACACATCTTGGATTCTTATAGTTTGTGAGTTGGTTTATAAGACCTTGGGAATAAAGCCAGGCCTTCCACACATACACCCATTACATTTCATATCCTCACCATATTCATCATCATAATTATGCCTTTAGATGGACATATTTTACTACATTTTTATTTAGCACAAACATTAATTTTGAGTTTTCACTCATTTGAGTCTTTGCTTCTCCTTTTTCATGTCCTTGTTTGATTTGAGTTTACACTTGTTTTAAATTGTATGTTTTTATAGTCATTTTATGTTTCCATTTTTTTAACTTAAGTTATTATTTGTCTTATATTAGATGTCTTGTTTGATTATTTTTATATCCTTATTTGCTTATGCTTAACATTTTATTACAGTGGATATCTATTTTAATGTTAATTTTCACATCTTATGTTTTTTTATTTATCTTAAATTTGGATGAGATTTATGACTTATTTTTTACAGTGTTTTACATATTTTATCCATTGTTTGATAACTTTGTTCTTGATTACATTTGGTATGTTTGAAATTCATTCATTTTTTCCATTTATATCCTTTATTTGTTGATTTTTATATCTACTTACTTAATATGTCATTTTTACACTTTATTTTTCATTTCTTGATCATGCATTTGCAAAAAAAAAATGAAACATACATCATACATTACATCATCACATCCAGGTGACCTAGTTTTGGAAAATTTTAAAACTTCTTATTGTTCACCTTGATATTTTGTATTTTCATCATATCTTAGTTTCCTTAGGTCCTTTTTAAAAACCAAAAGAAGCATTATAACATTGGAAAAGTAAGGAAATTTTAAGTGCTAACATATTTTTTTTCTAAAAATTTGGATTTTTTTCTAGGTCCACTCATTTAGATTGTAGATTGGCACCTTCCATCAACTACATCACACATATAATTATCTTTATATTTGAAAAGGTAAGTGAAGGTATAAATTTATCTTTATTTATTTAAACTCATCTTAATTTTTGTTATTTTAATATTTCATGCTATGCTTTTGTTTTGTTATGTATCTTTCTAAAAATAACATCATGTGTTACACTATGGTGACACATGATGAGATTTTCATGGGGCATATGTATACACCTACTATTTTCCATATTTATCATTTAATTATGATTTATCTTACAATAATTTTTAATGTATCAATAGCCTTGAGTGCATGTCCTAAGGAGTGCACCTAGAAAGGGTTGGGGTTGGCTTGTTATAATTTACGAGAGATGTTTGCATATTTTTTTTACACCTTAATTGTTATTAGTTTAACCAGATCTGAGACTCTTTTCATCTTATCTCTCAATTTAATTTCCATTAATTCTAGTTAGTGACCCTATATTCTTAGTATATTGGCTAGCTTGAGACAATATATTTCACACCTATTTTTCCCTAAACTATTTGAACTGACAAATACAAATATAAGTCTTACCCTTTTAAATTTTAATATATTATCTTGGCTAATGCAATTTTCTTTCAATCAACATATTTTTTGATTGTATTAGCTTGGCTGATACTATTGGATTAAAATTTAGGGTTAGTTTTTAGTATTGGATATATATACATAAGGGTCATATTATCATTCAAAAACATATAACACACTCATATTTTATTCTTTTACTTATATTTCTACACTTAAGTAGTAAAAATAAGAGTTAGAGGTTAAATTTTTATTTTTGGAGGTCTAGTCTTACTTAAAAGTCTTTGAAGCTAAATAAGAGTCATACTAAAAAGGCATCCCAATATTTAGAGTTAAAAAAAAGGATATCTAGGTTTTATTATTTATATTTGAGGTCTTCAATTTATAAAATTCGTTTCAATGTGTGATTTGAGCCAAGGGGGAGATTGATGTGATGACAAGTCACCCCAAAGGTAAGTATCTCTATCCCTAGTCTCTTTTATTTATTTACTTATTAGATAGATATATTTTTATTATTTTTATAATATATGCATGTATATGTGTCCTTGATTATTATCATCATACCAAATAATATGGTATAACTATAGGTTTTCTTAGGATTTCCATTTATCAACTTAGGTTGTATAGACCAATTATTGTTTGACTATTATACTACTTAATTTCTTATTAGTTTAGTATGCTATAACTAATTTGGATCTAGGTTACCCTTGTTTATCAATTTATTTCATGTGGTATCCTTATTATATTATATATACACCCTTTGATACCATTTTTATATCATTTATACACTCTAGGATCTAAATAGAATCATACCTCATATCTTAGGCATATGATTTGGAACCATATACCCTGGACATGAAGTTTGGATTAATTTTAGCTAGATCTATGGCTCCCTCAAGTGATGTATCTATTCATCTAAATTTATGCTTGCTCCTTTATTATGACCTTTTTTTGTGCCCTAGTATATAGAGATAAATATGATTGTTATTAGTTATCCTAGTTTGTGCATACATAATGATCCCATAAATGTTATATGTACCATATGTCCAACCATGCATATGAAATATGTGACCTTAAATTTTTACCTTATGTTGAGTTAATAGCTATAGATCATGAGTAATATTACTATATGGATACACATTCACCAAAATTAGATGCCTAATTGCATTCACATTAGAAACTTTTGTTGATCCTACTTGAGATAATTCACAAAGTGATATTTGACACATGCAAATAGTTAAATATTTTGTATTTAATATGACATAATAATAAGATTCATCCCATAATTTAGACAAGTAAATATAATAAAGTAAGCATAATGGATCATGCCATATTATGGAATTTATTTTTTAGAGTTTATTTGGTATTCAACAAATTCCTATTCATCAGTATCATGCACTTCAATTGTGTTCATATGTGGAGAAGGATAAGATATCATTTGTTGAGCATGAGTTGAATAAATGGTTTGCACTTTCATTTCTTGATTTGAATATGTAATCACATCCTTTTTGGGATTGCATTTTTCATTATGTTCTATGCATGAAGTGAATGGTGCAATTCTCTCCTTAGAAACCACACTTGTAACATTAGTATTATTAGGAACATATTGCTTATGAAATTCATTTTTAGGTGCCTTTTCCTTAGTTAATTCTTGAATATGTAACTCTTATTTAATTAATTTAACCTTGATAGATGGAACAAAAAAATTTAATGGGTTTCTCAATATTGAAAGGTGTGTTTGAGTATGGTGTCTTTTTAATAGATATAAATACTATAAGGTCACCACTATCAATAAGATCTCGTATTATCTTCTTAAAATCCAAAGACCTATTCATGTGATGTACATGAAATCTATAATAATCACACTAGTATTTGGATCATTTCACATGATGTAATGAGGTTAAATGACCAGTTTACTTTATTACGCTGCTTAGAGTTTCACTTGGAGATTTATAAAGCTTATGATTTTTTTGTGATTCATTGATCATAGATTATTTTTTATTATTGACCTATTTTGAAGATGAAACCTTTTCAGACATCTATGTTTTAAATAGAGATATAGAGAATTAATTTACAGTGGAGTGTTCTATATTTTTGGATTGTATAATATTATCTTCAAGTGATATAACCTTTAGACATAAACCCTAGATTATATTTTTTAACACCTCTATAGAATGCATCATAGTAATCATATTATACACAAGAATGTTATGAATATAAGGTTAGTATATGACATAATGTATTTAGATGCCTTATTTGTTTTGTGTAAGTGTGTAATGAGTTACCATAAAAAACCAACCCTATAATAAATATTTTAATAAGTCTTGAGCCCTTGGATTAATGAAGTCAATAGCCAATATATATGCTTTAAATATATCAATAAAATAATTAAGTTTTTTGGTTGCATCCTCTGAAAAAAATAAATATTTGGTATTAGAGCAGTTGTCTTATCCTATGATTAAATAATAAGTAGTTTATAGGGGTAACCCTCTTGTTATTTGTTATCCTATCTTATCATTCCTTCAAAAGTAAAAAATACGTGTCTTAGTTATTTAGTGCACTGTTTAATTTTTAAATGTGATTATGTATTTAATATCATTAGTAAGTACTCAAATAATATATAATGAAATAGTTATTCAAACTAAATTATGATTTTAAATTATTAAGTTATAGGTTCATTTTTTGTTACGTATAGTATTTTTAAGTTTTAAGTTTTTTTATTCTAAATTTTAATTACATATTTTGTATTAGTTGGTTAGAGTTAAAAGTGGTTTGATTATAGTTTATTTTTGTTACATTCATTACATGGTTTAGTGTTTAGATTAGTTATAGGTTTTTATTTTCTATTATTAGTTTGATTTTAATCATAACTCTTTAGTATAGATGGTTTTGTCTTTGAAGTAGTTTTTTTTTAAAAGATGTATTTTTTGGATGCCCAACATCCTTAGTGTCAAGTTTAATTAATGGGGGGCCCAAAAAATATGGATCAAATTATTTATTCATAAAAATAAAAAATAATGTATGTGTAGAATAAGTCCAAAACTCCTCCTAAGAAAAACATAATCCTATGTTAAATTAATGTAGGAATAAAGGACACCATTTTTTGAAAAGCCTAAAGAGATCACAAGATCTCATTGATGGAAAATTAAAGGCATTGGTTACTACCAAAAATAGAGAAGAGGAATGGGATAATAATCTTCCCACATAAAATGAGAGGAGGAAGAAGATTGGGAGGAGACTTTCCCCATGAAAAATATGAAGAATATGTGTATTTATTAGCGATGACCATCTCTCACTAAAAATAAATAAAATTTATGTGTGCAAAGTGTGTGGGTTGTGAATAAGTGTAAGATAGTATACATATATGATTGTAAATAAATTTTTATGTGTAAAGTAGATATATAATATGAATTAACATGAATATTCGATCCTTGAAAGGTTAATAATGTTCCTTGTTCATAATTGGATGGTGAAAGGGTGATATATTCCATGTCCATAAACATTTGTGGTTGATTAAGGGTTGATATATTCCCTGATCATACAAAATATGTGTCACATAAAGTGTTCTAAATCATGTATACTTTTTAATTTACCCATCTCTATATTAAGGGGGAAAATGTTAGGAATATTAGGTTAGTATGTGACATAATGTATTTAGGTACATTATTAGTTTTATGTAAGCATTTAATAATTTTCCATAAAAACTCAAACCTACAATATATATTTAAATAAGGTTTGATCCCTTGGATTAAGGAGATCTATAATCTATATATGTTTGAAATATATGAATAAAACAAATAATTTTTTTGGTTGTATTCTCTAAACAAAATCAATAAATAATGGTGAAAATTTAAATAGATTCATCCAATTTTTTATTCGTATCATGGATATCCAAACTATGAACACTACTATGCATGGGTTGAAAATATATAAATTTATAGTAAAAAGCTTAGACCTTTCAAATTCAATATTCATATAAAATTCTACAAGAGAATGCACCCTACCTCTTGGGATTGTGATAACACGAACCTATGTATCTAATATAAGCACAGGGAAAATAATAAGGGAGGGATGGTAGCTATTACTACCTTGAGGAGGAAAAAAAATTGTCACACATGGAAGCACTTAAGATTCAAAATACATACAATATGTGTTACTAAAGAAAGTTAATAAATTTTATTTATTAATATCATACTTAGGTTCATTATATAAAAAAATAGTGTATTTCATTGCATGAATTTTAAATATATTGTATATTTTAGGAATAAAACATATAATCATGGCTTGAATAAAAAAAGATAAATTATTAACATCCATTATTGCAACCACACAATGACCACATAATGAAATCCATAGGGTGTATATATGAAAAAGATCAATATCACAAGGTCAAAATAAATAACTAAAGAACCCAAGAGAATGTCATGAATTTGGGGTTACACACACACACACACACACACACACACACACACACACACACACACACACACACACACACACACACACACACACACACACACACACACACACACACACACACACACACACACACAATCCTTAATGATATTGTAAATACATCATTAATCATTCAATGCATTATATTTATGTAACTCCTTAACAACATGTCATTATACATCATTACATATATATTCAAGATAATTATCTTCTCTCTCCTTTCCTTATTAACCCCCAAATCTTACTTATATATTTGCATCAAAATTTTAATCAAAATATGTGTATAAATCCTATATGTATAAATTTTATTTTGAGAGAATATGAGAGGGATGAGTGGGAGAAAGCTGAATGGTAACAAATTTTAAAAATATTCTAGGTAGGAAATAACAAGAGAGTAACAAGATGAATGGGAAATAAAATATCCATATGGATCAATGACTATCAGAGACAATAGCAAATTAGAAAATTATTACCCTTTAGGGGACCCATATGATCTAGGGGAAAATACTGAGCGAACCTAGATATCTTGGGAAGAAAGGCTTATTGGTAATTTAAAATACACTCTTTCATCCCAAGTGTTTCAATAGCTTTATCATTTATTAGAGGATGAACATGTTTTCTTAAGTAGTCCTAATAATATTGTTGAGAGAATTAGTTTTAGATAAGAAAACACCCTAATTGGAAAATTAATGAGAAATTGATCCAACATAGATGTTGTTAGAGAATGGTAAACAATGAAATGGAAGACAAAAGGCCACATATAAATTTATGCCATGGATAATGATTTTTCTTGGTTTCTTTATTAAACCATGAAGATTGTGTTAGTTATCTACTAGAGGGCCCCTATTTTTTGGGGAAAGCTAAAATGGTTCTGAAGAAGTGGAAACCCAGATTCAATCCACTCAAAGAATACTTCAAAGTTATCCATCTCTAGGTCAGATTACATTCCCTTGTAATTTTTGGAATAATAAATCCCAACTGGGGTAATAAGAGCTATAGGGTAGCCTATAGCTATTGACATATGTACTAACTCAAGGATGAGACTAATATACACTATATTATGTCTAAATGTTTCCCATGGCAAAACTCTCTTGCAAACTATTAAACTAAAACATAAGCATGGAGTTTGAACCCAAGTGATAGAATACAAAAAATCACTGGAAATATGCACTAAGTGCAATAATTTGGGTCATATTCTCAATAGCTTCCCTGATAGAAAAAAGTGGAACAAGTATAGAAAAGGAAAGAGGCTGTATGCATTTCCCATACTAGCAGAGAGGGAAATAACTTAGAAAAGAATAATATAGATATGGTAGGCAAGAGCTAATGGAAAAGATCAATGAGGAACAACTCATAGGAAAGGAGTGTCCCTCTACTTCTTGAATTAATGATGCCATTGTATAAATAACATTGATATTTGTAGACTAGATGAGGAAAAATAAAAGTTAATAACAATTAGAAAAACCAATTTTTATGAAATAGATCCAAAAGGGAGGGAAAGACAAAAGGGTAGAAGGAGAAATAGTTATGAAAGAGGGATAAATCACTACAAATAAAGAAAGGGTTCTATGTATACCTCAAAGGCTGAAAGATAAATCTCCTATTTTAGAACAAAATTTTAGCTATAGAAATACTAGAAGCTCCAATAATAAAGTTGATATAGGGGAGGATAAAAAAAATGGTGGACCTAATATGAGAGAAATCTAAATCAAGGAAATATCCAAAGAGGTGGAAAATATAACCAAAAAAATATTAGAGGTAAGTATGTTATCTTCGAGATTCAAAAAATGATAATAATATTTTGGAAGAGAAAGAAACAAAGCCTTAAAAAGTATAGGAGGGATAGGGAGTTTAAATAGCTTCTGGAAGGAGGACAAATAAGGAAGAAAAGAAAATATAGGAAAGGTAGAGGAAAGATTAATGATTTATTTACCTATGGCAGTGATTCTTGGTTGTATATTTTGTTGATGTTTAAGGGTTGGTATGTTGACTTTTAGCTTATAATATCCCTTATTCTTGTATGGTCTAATATTGAGTAGATATGTTTAAAGATAGTTTTTTCAAGGGTTATCATGATTTATATTTTAGGGTTTGTACAATATTTTGTGTTTCTATCAAAACCCTATATTTACCCTAAACATAAAAAATCAATGGATAAACAAAACCCATTTATTTAGGGATAGATAAATTATTTTTCCATTAAACCAAACTAGTAACAATAAATAAACCCTAATTCCATAAAATATGATATGAATTTTTGGAAAAAAAGGTTTTTGATCCAATCAATACAATTAAAAAAATAATCCAAGAGTTTAAAAAATAGACTCATTTTTAATTAGATATAAATTGAACAAGTCATATGCCTAATCGAAAAAACTTGAATAGGAGAATAAACATGAAACCTTAGGGAAAAATAGATAAAATTCATATTTTATTATATGATATAGAGAAATCAAAAATTAGATTTAAAATTAAAACACTATTAAATAAAAATTATGAAACCCTTAATAAGGGAGGATAAACCCTATGGGAGAAATGTCTAGGGGTTATCATGTTCAAAACAAAGATCAAATTGATTAGAAAGTTTTAAGTTATTTTATATTTAAAGAATATAAATAGGCTAAAACTATTAAAATTAATATTTCATAAGATATAAAATTTACCATATAAATCTTAATGCTAAAGAGATATCAATTTCACTTACTAAATATAGAAATGACTAGGCAAAATGGGAGAGAAGGCACATTGTTGATATTATAGATAGGTTTAGATATGAATGGGCTTATGCTTTATTTTTACTTAAAGGTTAATATTTGGGTATTTACCCAATAAACAACATACCAAACATGTTTAAGCTAACCCAAGGGAGAAATTTGAATTTTTAAAAAAATCATTGAAGATATTAGGTCACCATCAATGAAGCTAGACACCTATGCTAACTACTAGCATCTGACTATTTTTGACATTATCTAGAGAGGAAAAATAGAGATATAAAATATGGAGATAGTCTTTTTTAGGATTATAGAGCATTTTATCACAAAATATGGAGATCATAATAAATATGGATGACATAAAATAGTGTTGGACAAGTTAAAAGATAGATAAACAGATAGAAGAAAGTGTGCACACGACTCAAATTTGTATGCACAAGTCATGCATGTCAAACATATGTCAATTAAGTGTCTAATACCAAAATTAGGTGTCTAAAATTACTTGAGGTACATATTTAAAATATGACAACATAGTAATATAATTTTTTAATGAATTTTACTTAAGAAGTACCAAAAATAACATGGTGTACCACTTCTGAGGTGGACAGACACACCAAGGTAAATTGTGTCATTTTTTAAAACTAAATGACATTAAAATGTGAAGTATATAAATTGTATCACAAAACACATAACTTTATATGGTTACAACATGTAAATAGTATTAATCTCACTTATTACTTCAAGATATGTGATTCAAATACATAAAAAACATAAAATTACAAAGTTATAAATGAGATCATAGGGGTGAGATAAATGGGGTTACACCAAGCTACCATGATTCTAAAAAAACAATATAATGGCTATTATTAATCCAAAGAGGTTATAACCAAACTTAAATAGGTAAGTACATCCAAAACCAAGGTGGAGGTTATTAAAAAAACTAATGTGAAGTAAGTAATATAATTGGGGAGACTTATAATAAGGTAGGAGAAATTTTAGGATTGCAAGCTAAGTTAGAGCTAGAATACATGGTCTCATAAATTATGTCAAGTTTGGAAAAGGACATTATCAAATGGATTGTGTTGTCCCCCAAAAATATCACTCATTTTTGGGACAACATTTGAACTATTTTGGTCCTACAAACCAAAATCCTCTCTTCCCCTTTCAAAAAATTGTTCTGAGCATTCAGGTTCACTTTTCAAGCTTTCCAGAAATCTACGGACTCTACAGGCTTGAATCTATGGACTATGTAGGCTTGTATCTATGAACTCTGTAGGCAGGCTCAAATCTACGGACTCTCAAGGTTGGTTTCTACGGACTCTGCAGGAAAGAAAAGGGTTCAACACTTAGCCAAATAATGAAGAATGAATCAATTGGACCATTGAACCGTTGAACCAAAGTTGGTTCAATCGGTAGGTTCAAGGGGCTGCCCAAAAGCCAAAGAGGCAAGTGCCCTTGTGGAGGGTAGGAAACATTAGTTTGAAGGTCAAAGAAAAGATAGAATTCCTTCAGATTTGTTCAAAAGTCCACTGAAGAAAATAAAGCCCAAAGGCTGCCCGAAGGATCCTGAAGGGTAGGTACCCTTGCGGGAGGCTCTCACCAAAGGAAGCAGACCATTTCTCAAGGCCCCGAAGGGCAGGTGGGGAAAGATCAAATGACAAAGCCGAAGGAATTTACAAAGAAAGTGATGGTCCCGCAGATGTCAAATTTGTGGCAACAAAATAACTGTTGATCTTTGAAGGCTTGAGCATGGATCCAAATGCATTCAAAGGCCAAAACGCCAAAGGGGATAACCGCTAAGAGAAGGAGCGTAAAGAGCCAGTAAAGCTAGGAAGATAGCCTGATAGCTCAAATTATAGTAGGAAGAGACAAAGCTGGAAAAGCTTGACTGAAGAGAAAAGCCCGTGAAAAAGTGCCTGATGGAAAAAGACAAGTGCAACAAATTTGACAAGTGTTTGCGTCTGTGTTCCCCTTTTGAGTTGCTCTGGAAAACATGTCATGGACTCCATTTTTTCATGAGTTTCTAATGAGTTTCATGACAGCAGAGCTTGCCACTTGTCAAAGACGTAGAAAGGCCCCTCCCAAAAGACATAGGCAAGAAGGGCTATAAAGAGCAAAGAAGCGCTTAAGCAGTGAAGAGAGGAGTGAGACTAAAGGATCAAAAATATATTCAAAAGAGTTATTTCTAGTAGGTGAAATAGTGGATCGAGTAGACTTTTGAGTACACCAAACCAAGGACACAACCTATTTTATTCCATGAAGTAAAGATGAATGGATGGCTGTGCAGACATTAGAGGGGATAGACCAGATGATCCAGACTTGGGAGAAGACATATGGGATGAAATGGCATGCCATAGTTAAGACAACTGCTATGTTTTCAATGTAGTCCTTTGATAGACCTAAAAATGCCTTCAAGGCAATGAATGCATGGCATGGGCCGACATATGAAAGACAAGCACCCAAGTCTTTCTTGGGTGCTATATATTGTAATCTCTCATTTGTTGTAGGAGACTTCTCATTTTTACAAGAATGAAACTCTACACATTTTGAAAGAAGAAGACTGAGACTTTGAGCTCAGGTTGTAATTTCATTTTCCTTGTTATTTGAATGAGAAAGCAAGTTTTTCTAGACTTTGTGCTGTTCTAACTTGTGTCATCTGAAGGTGTCCTTATTCATATAATTTGGTGTGAAGAATTAGTAAAGGTAACAAAGAAGTGTCCTGAAACCAACTGTGAGAATACTTTGTGCTTTCACAATTGATTTCAGTCTGTGTTTTCCTTTCCTTTTTTGTGTTGAGGATTCTGGGGAGACTTTGTGCCCCCATTATCCTTTGTGATATACTCTTTGGGTAGTCAAGGTGGAGACTTTGCGCTACATTTCAAGCTATTGGTTACTCTGCACCTTTGGTTACCTGTTACCTGAAAGATTCCTATTGCCTGCAAGAACAAGCACTTCTGAAAGAAGAGAAGTGCCTTCTATTGCTTCATCAAGATTTCTACTATTTAGGAAGAAATCTGGCTCTTGGCTGAAAGTTGCTTCTGAAAGAAGAGAAGTACCTTCCCCATCACCCAGTATTTCTCTTCTATTTGTCATCATCATCTCTGAAAGAAGAGAGATGGATGGTTTATCCTACCCCATGTGTCTTACTTTTTGCATATATATATATATATATATATATATATATATATATATATATATATATATTATATAGCCTCCTGCATCTCCTGCATATCTATAGGGAACCTCCCCTTGATGAGAGGAGAGATATGTCCCCTGCTGATGCAATAAACCTGCACATCTGGCCGACTGATCTCCCTATGCTGTGGTGATAGGAACTATTTTGGTCACCAGTTAGCTGGCCAACAAAATATTCACCCAACGGATTGTACCAAGTATCCATCTTTTGGAAATTGTAAAAATGACCAAAAGAGAGAGGATTGTGTTAAATTATGCCCAAAGATCATTCAAAATAATTAAGTGAAAAAGGTTATGGGAATGATTTGGTTTGGTTAGGAAATAAATTGGGTAAAAAATAAAATATATGCATGGGGCATTGAAGGTCAAGGTAAATACTACTATGATAATTAGAAAGAAAACAAGAGATATAGGGATAACCAACCCACTACTCCAATGAGAAACTATGCAACACAATAAATATGTAGGGAAGATTGTCTATCTTGATGCGTGTTGTATAGAAATAAATATTTTAGTAAGAATACTAACTAATAATATTTATGTAAGGTGAAGTGCATAGATCACATGAAATAAAATAGAAAGTAAAGAAAAATTTGAACAAAACTCATCGTCAAGAAGGGGTTAGGGAGATTACATAATTAATTTTGTTGTTGAAAATATAAGGGGTAATAATTTTATTGAAATCATGGATTACAAAAAGTGTAGGGATGACAAAGATTTAGTCTAGGAAATACCATGGGGGATGTGTCTAACAAAGGTTACACCCTAAAATTAGGAATTAGTCATTAATTTCAAAATGAATGATTGGGAGATGAATAATGTAATACTAAACATAGGTGCATAAGTGAATATATTGATGAAGGAAGAATGGAAATAGATGGGATTAAAAACATTGAATCCTTGAAGTAATATGTAGTTCATGGGAAAAAATGAAGTCAAGACCTAATAGAGTCAAGGTAATCAAATGAAAATTCACAAAGGTGAATGGTCATGGTTCATCTTCAATGACAAGTGGACTAATAAAAATTTATAAAGTGAATGATGAGTAAAAAGGGGGGCAAAGGTGATTTAGATGTGGGTCCCATCCATAAATAATCTACTAGCCAAAGATATTCAAGATATGGAAAAATAAGTTAAGAAACCATTAGTGTAAAAGGTGGTGGAGACCAAGGTTGATGTGTACAATAAAAATAAAATGACACACAATGTGAAAAAATAAAGGGTGACATTAAGTGCACTAAAGCCATATTTTAATGTACCAATAAAGGTATAATATAAAATTAACAAGGACATCCACATAAATGGTGACACACATACAACAAAGGTAATAAGGAAGAATATATAGAGCTAATGGAAAAAAGGATATTTAGATAAGAAAAAGGTTATTAAATAAATCTCACTAGGGATGCTCAAATGTGCAATAAGGGTAAGTGGATGATACATGTTGACAAAATAGCACCAATTAAAGTCAACCTAATAAGTACAAAAGTGAATAAGTAACAAACATGACATCTTGGAGATATTTCCATTAAAATATTGTTGGGAATATGTTCCAAATATTTTTAACATGATGGAAGGGGGCACAGATAAGGCATTATTTCCAATATAATATTATCATACAAAAATATTTCCTTATTTATAGTTTGTTTTGATTATATTTTTTATTTGATTTATCTTAATGAGAACAAGAAACTTTTTAAATCTACTTGGGAAATTTAAGACATGAATCCTTTGAATTTTATGCCAAGCAGCTAAGCATATATGGCAGGGATTGTTTGGCCAAGTGTGTAATAATGTCTATCATGTGTATAGAGCATTGGTATAAAAAGAAATCGCAATGAATGTAGAAGTAGAGCTAAACAACTTGAAATTTAGATTAGTGGAATTTGAACAATATGACATATTAATTTTCCATGTACATGGGATAATGTTCAAGAGGAATTCAAAAGAGATAAGTAGGGGGAAATAAATAGAAATGGAAGATTGGATTGGCATGAATTATAAAGGTAAATGTGGAAATGGAACAACTCAATGAAGCTATAGAGTGTGGAAAGTGGCACTTAAATTTTGTTTATGGGGTAACACTTTTATTCTATGAAACAAGAAAAGTGCAATGAATGGTGCATAGGAACATGTTGGGTCCATAAAATATATACATGAGGTATATTTTGTAAAAATGTAAAAATGGTGTGCATAACTAAAGGATGTGTAAAGGAATAAATAGAGAAATAAAAAGGTGATGTCACTAAGAGGAGTGAAAACACACTTAAACAAATGAATAGGTAGATAAGTAATTAATGCATGTAGAAGTATATAAGGGCAATGATGTATTTAAAACACTCATTTATCAAATTGAAAAAGTGAAGAGCTGAAGTAAGAAGATGAAGAGTTGAGTGAAGGAGAAAATTAATAGTGTAAGTGAGGGAAAGAATCATGGATTTAAAGTAATATAGTTTGGGAGATCCATGAATGATAAAGTGAGAATGGATATGTGACAAAAATAAGGGTTTACAAAAGGGTTATGTAAACACTGGACCGATTTTTAGGGATCTAGGAAGAAAGGTGTGAGGACTTATGATAGTATGGAAAATAAAACAATAATAAATAGATGTAAGGGGTGGAGATCCAATTGTGGAACATAGATTAAGGTTGAAGATGAATGAGAAAATGAAAGAGTGTATATACCTGAAAGGAAACTACTTATAAAGAAAAAGAAAATGGAGAACAAATATCCATTTATGACATGACTCATGGAATATACAAAGGAAGTTATGGAAGGATAAATGTTGTCACTCAATTTTTCACCCTTGGAGAGGTAGTTCAAGCATTGTCCAAATTGAGTGGAACCTGGCATTACCCTTAGGCATCTGGGTTGCCTATAGTAGGGTTAAACCTCTAGATTGAAGGGCTAGCCCCCTAGATTTATATTGAATTCTCATAACCTATAAAACTAGATCATTTGGATGAAAAGGGAAAGAGAAAAATAAAGTAAACCTATAATAATGAGGTGATGCACCAATTGTAACTAGACCACTACCAACCAATTACAATTACATTTCAAAAAAAAGCCTAATCTGCACATAACACTAATCCAAATTTGCCTATTATATTAGTATTTCTCATGGAGGTTTGTGAAGCAAACTTAATCTAGGAGGACTAAACACAAGGTCATGACATGGCACTAGTGGAGAGATTACTCACTAAACTCATGAACACCTCATTATAACACTTCAAGAGACCTAAAAAATAATTTCAAATATAAATATAAATCCAAACAAGGAAAACATATTAAGGAAGAGAATATATCACTTATCGAGACCAATTAAACTAACATACACATTGAAACAACTCATGGAGATGGTAAACTAGATTGTTATTTATTGCTCAAAGGCTGAAAATGAGTAGGGATTTACCATAGTTATGTGGAGAATACAAACTTAGCCAATTAAGGCTCAATATATAACACACATGAGAGAGAAGAGGACATAGGAGAGAGAAGATTGACAAGTGTCCATGAGTTAAACAAAGAAGAGGAGTTATGGAACTAACTCAACAGGTCCAAGATGCCATATGTAGCTCCTTTGAAGATGCTATAACATTCCAAGTGGCATGGGAGTTAAAATACTTTCTTGACACCTTGAATAACTTCTTGAAAGTACCCTTTATCTTGACATGTTGAAGGATAAGTGGAATTATTAATGGTTATATCAGTTTTTCCTAACTCTTTTCTCTGCTCTTGACACCTCTCAACTAGTCCCATTAGGTTATCTTTGACACACCATCTCTTTTTCTTGCAAGGTGTCTAGAGGACTCTTCATCTCCTTAGGCCAACTTTACATAGAAGTCTCAAAACTTGATTTCTTATTTAGTTTAACCAAACATAATATATGGCCTATTAAAATCATATTAGACCTGAAAAAATCCACTTTGAGGCCTCAAACTAGCCCCAATAATTCATTCTCTACCAAAAGTGCCAAATTGGCCTTTTTACTTGTAGCCCTAAAATTATGAAAACCTCCTTGTGTAGTGAGTTGTGAAAATGATAATGAGAATATGAGGGAATATCCTAGTACCCAATATGGTATTATATCTCTAGGATAAATTTTAGGATTAGATAGTATGTGGAGATTTTCTTTTTTATAGCTTCTCTCTCCTAACTAGGCCTCAATTAGGCCTCCTTACCAAGAGATTGAAAAATGGATCTACAAGCTCCCCACACGTTCCAAGACCAAAATAAGAAATTTATTAACTTATATGACATACTCTCCATTCCCCATACCTAATTTTAAGATATGATAACATGTATGAACTTGTCAAATAATAAAAATCAGTCTTTTAGGGCCTATTTCATACAGTCTTATACCTGTAAGTATGGTCCAATGGAATGGGGTGATGATTAGGGGATTATAGAACATATTTTTGATAATTTTTAAGTTTTTTTAATCCATATTTATGCATGGAATCTCATTTCTCTCTCATCGAGTCGTTATAGCTCTCCTTGATAGCCTGAAAGTGCCTCATAGTATTAAAGATGATTCATAAAGTTTAGAGCATGAATCCTCCTACCAATCCAAAAAAATGGAATTTAAATAGGGTATTTAAATTCAAATATAATATTAGGGTCCCATTAAACTCCTATTTTCTATGCCAATCAATGAAAACTAGCCTTTCGGGTTGAAAGCAAACATTTTGTGAGGGTTGAGAGTAAACTAGGTTAGTGAGAACTTTCTTGAGTTTGGGTTGATATATAATGACCTTTATGAGGTCTATGATGTTATCCTTGACACTTTTAAATATATTTATTTCCACATCCCTTCACCAAAATATCTACATCCTTATTGATTTAGACCTAGGGTTCTTATGCCAAACTGTATAACATACCATAGCTTAACTATAGGTGCTTGTATCCACTTGTTTCTCTCTCTATCAAGTGTATGAGAATCCTAAAATTTTTGTATAGATATTTAACCATCATCTCAATGTCTCCAATTATCTCATTATCTCAATAGACCACCTAACTACTTATCACCTCTTTAGGACTACCTTATAGGCCTGTGTATATCATTAGGTCTGTGTTTGACTAAATAGGGCCCGTTAACATTTTAATTCATTATTTATTGAGTATGAGGTGTTGATATAATATGTTAATCATCATAAAATCACCTTATATTACTTTAATCTCCTTTAGTCATATATTGAATATCCTTAAACTCTTCAAACAAGTAACTACTCTTGACATAAGTAGACTTGTGTCTACATTGGCATGCGTTTCTAATGTTTGAATGATTGAGTTTGAAGGTTTGATGAGACAATGTAATAACCATTATAATATATTTAAATGTTTGACCTCCCTCTCATGTTCCCACATACATCTCTCTCTCAAGTAAGTAATTGCTCCTACGAGCTTAGGCAAGACTGTGTGTTCACTTAGGACTTTGTGACCCCTTTTTGGTTCTTTTATTCTCAAAATATCTTTTTAGAATCTATTGATATTAATTACTTAGGAACCTTTAGTTCCAATATAAATTCTCATCCTCTCATGAATCAATATCTCTAGTTTTAGGATACCTTAGTCACCCAAATAGACCTACAAGTGACTATCTAGAGTCTATGCATATGCATTTAGAGTTGGTCTATAGTCTTAGTTTTTTAGAAGATATACCTGAAAAAATGAATCTTATAAATTATTTTCATGTTATTTAGATAGTTGAGACCTCAAAACCTTGAAAACTTAGTATTTCACTATCATCCCCTGTCTCAAGACCAGTCTCAACTAACTGTAGGTGGTTGTTGAAGGATCAGTCTTGGTATGTTAGAGAGTTTTAGGAAATTTATTGACAATAATTTAATATATTAAAAAATTTTAATGTTTTTATTTTTAATACCTTCCCAAAATAATTTTAAACTCTATACTTCACCATTAACATTGTTATCCCAAGACAAAATCTTCAACTAGCTATAGGTGGTTGTTGAAGGAGAGTTTTGAGTATGTTTGATCTTTTCTTGACCTAAAAAACCAATATTAAATAATTTTAAAGGGATATATTTCATATTATTAAGAGTATAAGACTCTCTCATTGTCCTAAAAGTCCAAGCTCATGGACATATCTTGTTCAAAGCAACTTCCGTCACAACAAGTTGTAGGTGACTATCTGCTTGTTTGACTATGTTTTTGGATTCCATATCCTTTTAGGTATCCAAGATCAATCCCAAATTTTTAAAAATAATTTACTCTATTTTTAATATTTATAACTTAATACCCTTTCCATATTCAAACTCCAACATTACCAAGGCCCATTTCCTCAACTGACTATAAGTGATTATTAGGAGTTTGACTGTGTATAAGGTATTGAATTGGAATTTTCATAATTGTATGTAAATTTTAAAACACTCAACATCATTAGGATTACATTATCATATTAAAGACATATTTGAACTTGGATCCTCTGCCTTCACTATCTACACAATCTATAGGTGCATATTAGGAACAATCTTGTCATCAATTCTTTGTCCCTCAAGTGCCTTAGAGATATTCATACATTACATACCAATTTCTAACTTGAAACATAAAATTTATTTCATTCATAGATATATTTCATCATACATGGACACCATTGGGTTTCCTTTGGATGATAGACCTATAGACCTATAGAGGATGAAGACTATGACTTTATGCTTGGGAGTTAAGAAGTACAACATGAATGGATATTATAGATTGAAATAACTTTATTTATATGAATTAACATATTATATCAAAAAAACACAACTCTCAAACTCTTATTAATGCATATTCAAACTATTCAGACACACAGACACACTTTGTATGTAAGCAAACATACATAGTCCATAAAGTGCATGGAAATGTGACCACCTTGAGACTTGTATGGAATGATTGACTCATAAAAAAGACATGAATGAATTTATAGGGTGGTAAAATATAGTGGATAAATATTCAAATTAATTTGACCACCTCAAGAACTTGAAACAATAGAAAAGATGACAGTCCGTTGTAGACAATGCATAAGAGAGACTTTGGTTGCCAAAAGACCATCCAAATGTGATAACATGATGATTAAATGTGTGTGATTCATCTAAATACATTTAATAACTCACTCTAACTAGTTTCATGCATCGAAATCATCTACACTTACACTGGAGTTACTATAAACTCAACTTGTGGGGATTTGATCCTTCAAAAAGTAGTCTGGATCCTTAGAGATTTTTTTTTAAATATAAGGAAAAAAATATAATAAAAAATGATTAAAATTATAATTCCATATGGGTCACAACATTTTTATAAAATATTATCTCCTAACTCTACCTATACGACTTGTAACATTTGATTGAATTCGGCCTTGACTAGCTTGTGAATGGAGTGATGGAAGAGAGAAAGATAAATCTATAACTATAGAGATTTAAACTTATTAATAATATTTTTTTGAGATATATAAGCTCAAGGGATGCTCTTAATATTTTTTAACTTGCTTTTGACTTCTAAAATCCTATACAATTTCCTTAACTCTTCAAGATGGCATTGAAATCTAAGAGTCTGACATTTCTCTGATATGATGATAGGTGTGGCAATTGTGTAACTTATCCAATATCTTTTGAATTTTTGGTATGGAGTTTTCACTTAAGTAAGTTTTTCATACATAAATGTTAGCCAAAAATTACATTTATATGTATTTTCAACACATTCAAGTCTATAAATGAACCTAAAAGTTTTTGAAACATCAAGAAATGTTATGATAATATGTTTAAGACATAAAATGATCTTAAAAAACCCCTAATCACATATGACACAAATTGGCCATGAATTATTTTTCCATGACATGCCTAGACCACTATATGACCAAAACATGACATTACCTTAGCTTCTCCAAACTAACCTTAAACAATGTTAACAAGGTTATATGAAGACTTATAGGGACCAAATAAAGCAAAAAAAGAAAACATGACAATACCATGACAAGTTTGAGTTTTGAGGGGGTGACCAATTTGACTTTGGGTCAAAGTTGGTCAACATTCTTGGTGATTAATAGGGGTAACATGCTTGCAATGCTAATAGAACTAGTAGCCTTGCATGCCCATTGTGATATGGAGTCTCTTGTACTCAAGTTTAGACCTGAATAAATTTTGACCATGAGAAAACAAACTTATTAACCTTAACTACACACAAAACAAAATAACAATACATAAAGTGAAGATCAAGATATACACATGTGCTATTAAGCACTTAGGGAACACAACAACATAAGCAAACTAGACTATATAAAAAATAACATAAAAAGAACTTCTTCATCCTAAATCAAAGGGGAGGCTTGTACCATTTTTTTCTCTATGAGATGAAGGATGATATGAAGCAATTTGTCCCTTGGGCCTTGCTCTTGATGCCTTAAACTCCTTCATGCTTTCCAATCATCTTGGAATGATCTAAAATGCAACAATGACAACTGCAAACATGTCACCTATGAAGGTGAACTATTATTATGACTCAACCATATTCTCATGGTGTTCCCAAACTTCAACTATGTCCAATGATGTCTCATCTATGCATGTTTCCTTTATGGCATCTTGAATGTTATCAAACTTCTCATCAGCTACTACAAGCTCATCAAGCTCTTCAAGGATCTTACCATACTCCATCCAATATTCATCATTGTCCTCAATGAAGACATCTTGAATAATCTATTTATGCACATGACCTTCAACCTTGAAAAGGCCTTCAATCTCTTAAAATATTTCAATCTATTACTGCCAATCATATTTGTTTTCTTTCTCTTCAAGAACCACAACTCCTTCAAATTCATCTTCTTGGTCATTTTGTATTTCATCAAATTTAAATTTCTTACTTGAAGAGTCTTCAAATTTAAGGCTGGATGCAACTTGCACAAGTTTGGATGGCATAAGATTTTATTTTTAGAACACACCATAAAGAAGCAAGGCATCTTTAAGAGTCTCTTTAAACTGACCAGTAAGATGTGTAGGATTTTGAAGGACCTCAAATTCATCACAAATATCATTTAAATTTTACCATAAGTCACCTTAATCTATGGAGTTAACAAAAACTTCATCTTCTATTGGTTTTTCAAAACCAACCTCTTGATCATGCTCATGAGTCTCAACCAACTCAACTAATGTGATGTTCTTCTCAAGCACCTTCTCTCCCATATTTTGATCAATCTCTTTATGAGCAGATACAACTTGATATAGATCTCATCTTTCTTCACTCAATAAGATTGATTTGTGTTTGTCTTCACCAAAGGGAGTACCTATAGTGAACTCTTAATCATAGACACTTGAGTCATCTTCTTTATCAGCTTCAAATTTAGCTTGATCTTCTTCACTTATCTCCCATAGAATGGGTTTTTCTTTAATAAGGGATGAGGTGGGAGGGTGGTGAATAGGTTCATGGGTTGGATAGAGAGTATGAGGTATGGTGGATGGATCATGAATGGGCTTGGTAATGGAGGTTTCTTGAAAATAATCTTATGGAGATAATGAGTTAGGTTGGGAAATGGGAGAGACATCTTCTTCAACAAGAGCTTCACTTTCCTCATAGCCTTCTTGAGGCTCTTTAACATCTACAAGTTGATCTTCAACCTCTTGATTTTCCCACCTCTCTAATCTATCTATCCACCATTGGATATAGCATCTCATTTCATGTAAATGATCATTGATCACATAGTGGGATTCCTCTTCATCTAACCTACACTTATATGTAAATAATTGAATTGACTTCCTCAACTTATCTATGAGATAAATAAGGATCACATCAAGTTCCTTATCATCACCTTTTTTGATTTTAGCATATTTGGCATGAGTACCAACAAGGATTTGGCTTGATGGGGAATTGAAGTAGGAGGAGGAGGGGGATAATAGGGGTTTTGGTGAGTCTCAACATGTTGAATGGATTGCCTAATTAAATATTATAATAACTTTTACCTTGCTTCCCAATAAATGGAATCATTTTATTCCTCATGTCAAGGCTGATAGGAATCATGTTGAGGTTGATATGGATCATAGGGATGGTAGGAATCATATTGAGGCTGATAGGAAGGCACTTATTGATACTATTATTGATAGGATTTCTCAACAACATCATTGTCATATAAAGGGGGAATGGGCTGACCATAAGACTATCATGTCTCATAAGGAGGGTAACAAGTTTGATAGGGTTGTTGAGACACATAGTTAGGATCATGACAAGGTTGATAGGGAAATCTATAGTAGAAGTTCTCCTCATACCCAGCCATCCCAACTTCATGAGTCAAATGAAAAAAATATATATTAGAAAACTATTTTCACAATAAGTACCTCAAATGCTAGAACCAGATGATTGCATTCAAAGTCACTATTGGTGTTTATTGAATGCCTCCAAAGGCTGATAGTTAGAAGAACACACCAAGAATTCTTCCACTCTTTTGGACCTTGGTCCCATCAAGCATGCTATAAATGTTATCACTCAATTTTTCACCCTTATAGACGTAGTTCAAGCCTTCTCCAAATTGAGTACAACATGGGATTACCCCTAGGCCTATGGGTTGCCTATAGTAGGTGTAAACCTCTAGATTGAAGGGCTAGCTCCATATATTTGTCTTGAATGCTCATCACCTATACTATTAGCTCATTTAGAAGAAAAGGGAGAGATAAAACATAAAATAAACATATTATAATGAGGTGATTCACCAATTATAACTTTACCACTACCAACCAATTGTAATTACACTTTAAACAAAATCCTAATTTACACATAACACTAATCCAAATATACCTATTACATTTGTATTTATCATGGAGGTTTTTGAAGCAAACTTAAGTTAGGAGGACTAAACACAAGGTCATGATATGACACTAGTGGAGAGACAACTCACTAAACTCATGAAAACTTAATTAGAACACTTTAAGAGACCTAAAAAAGAATTTCAAAGTTGAATATGAATGAAAACAAGGACAACATGCTATAGAAGAGAATCTATCACTTAGAAAGATTAACTAGCATAACATACACATTGAAATAACTCATGGAGAAGGTAAACCGGATTGTTATTTATTACTCAAAGGTTTCAAATAAGTAGGGTTTCACCATACTTAGGTGAGGATAAAAACTTATCCAATTAAGGCTCAATATATAGTAAAAGTGAGAGAGAACAAAAGAAAGGTGTTGGAAAGAGAAGATTGACAAGTGTCCCATAAGATAAAACAAGAAGAGGAGTTATGAAACTACCTCAATAGGTCAAAGACACCATGTGTATATATTTTGAAGATGCTCTAACCTTCCAAGTGACATAGGATTTGAAATGCTTGCTTGACACATTGACTAACTTATTGAAATTGCCATTTATCTTGACATGTTGAAGGATAAGGGGAATTATTTATGGTTAGATCCATTTCTTCCACATCTTTTCTCTACTTTTGACACATCTCAACTGACACCATCAAGTTCTCTTTGACACACCATCTCTTTCTCTTGCAATGTGTCTAGAGGACTCTTCATCTCCTTAGGCCAACTTTGCATATAAGTGTCAAAATTTGGTTTTTTATTCTTTAGTTAATACAAGCTTCATGGATGGCCTATTTAACTCATATTGGACCTACAAAAATCCACTTTGAGGCCTCAAACTAGCCCCAATTATTCATTCTCTACTAAAAGCCCTAAATTAGCCTTCTTGTTTATAGCCCTAATATGATGCAAACCTCCTTGTGTACATATTTTTATAGATTATTATGGGAATATGAGGGCATATCCTAGTACCCAATATGGGACTGCAACTCTAGTTTCAATTTTAGGATCAACAAGTGAGTGGAGATGTACTTTTTGTAGCTTCTCTCTCTTAACTAAGCCTTAATTAGGCCTCCCTACCAAGAGACTAAAAATGGCTCTAAAAGATCCCCAAACATTATAAACCCCAAATATTCATTTTATTTACTTATATGACATCCTCACCATTCTCCATGACAAATTTGAAGATTTAATAACTTGTACAAACTTGCTAAATAATAAAAATCAGTATTTTAAGGCCTATTTTATACAATCCTATACCTTAAAGTATAATATAATGGCATGGGGTGACTCTAATTTTAGTATTTAAAATGTTATAGGTCATTTTAGAAGTTTTTATAATCCATTTGGAGGCATGGAATCTCATTTCTCTCTCATTGAGTCATTATAGTTCTCCTAGGCAACTTGATATTGCCTCATATTCTTAAAGATTATTCGTAAAGTTTAGGGTATGAATCCTCCTAAAAATTATAAAAAATGTAATTTAACTAGGGTATTTAACTTGAACTATAATCTCAAGGTCCCATGAAACTCTTATGTTCCATACCAAGTAATGAAAACTAGCCTCTCAGGTTGAAAACAAGCATTCTGTGAGGGCATAAAGTAAATTGGTTAGTGAGAACTTTCCTAAGTTTGGTTTGAGATATAATAAACTTTATGAGGTATTTGATTTTTTTCTTGAAACTTTTCAATAGCTTTGTTCCACACTCCTTCACCAAACTCTTTACATCCTCATTGATTTAGACCTAGGGTTCTTATGCCAAACTATCTAACATACCTTAGTTTGACTATAGATCCCTGTATCCACGTGTTTCTCTCTTTGATAAATTTCTAAGCATAATGAAATGTTTTTATGTATATTTAATAATCCTCTCAGGGTCTCCAATAGTCTCATTATCTTAACAAAAAAGTTGACTACTTCTCACCTTTTTCGGACTGCCTTATAGGCTTGTGTATGCCATTAGGTTTGTGTTTAAATAAACAAGGTCTGATAACATGTTGCCTCATTATTTCTTGAGTTTGAGGTGTTTATGGCATATGTTAATCATCATACAATCACATTATATTACCTTATTCTCCCTCAATCATTGTTTGAATATCCTTAAACTCTTCAAATAAGCAACTACTCTTGACATAAGTAGAGCTTTGTATGCATTAAAAGGGGTTTCCAATGTTTGAATGCTTGATTTTTAAGGTTTTATGAGACAATGTCATCACCATTATACTCTATTTAAATGTTTCACCTCCATCCCATGTTCTCATATACATCTCTCTCTCTCAAGCAAATAATTGCTCCTATGAGCTTAGGCAGGACTATGTGTTCACTAAGGACTTTGTGACCCATGTCTGGTTCCTTTCTCCTTAAACTCTCTACTTAGTATATATTTATCTTAATGAATTATGATCCTTTATTTCCCATCTAAACTCTTAACCTATCATGAATAACTATCTCTAGTTTTAGGAGACTTTAGTCACCCAAACAAACCTACAGGTGATTGTCTGGAGTTTGTATATATGCATTTGGAGTTGGTCTATAGTCTTAGTGTTTTATAAGATCTAACTACAAAAATTAATCTGAAAAATTATTGTAATTATATTTATATAGATGAGACCTTATCAAAACCTTGAAAACTTAGTATTTCACTATCATCCCCTATCTCAAGACCAATCTCAAATAATTGTGGTGGTTGTTGAAGAGTAGTCTTGGTATGTTAGAGAGTTTTAGGACCTTTTTTGAATCAGTTAGATCTACACACCCCTATTAACATTGGATCTACACACCCCTATTTACAATCTCTTATTGAATCAGTTAGATCCACCAAACCCTAATCCTTCTATGGATTAAAACCTTAACAACCTAGGATTTGGTCATATGAATTAGAATTGTCACCATTCCGATGTCTAATGACCTCCTTTATTTCCTTTTTATTTATGTTAAATCCAAGAATAGGGCTAGAAACACCCCATAAAACCTTTTTTTAAACCCTCCATTTTTGATCCAAGTCAATGCATGTAAAAGTAGGGATAGTTCTGCTCACAACTTCTATGATCTCATCCTTTTTCCTATGCTTAGATCCCTCCATGTCTATGAAGTATGCCACCATCGAGAAAAGGATCTTTGAAAAAATTTCATCATTAGGGTTCACAATTTTAGGGTTCATGATTTCCATTAGAGCTCTCTCATCAAAATTATATTTATTCTTATTGGTGTGTTAATGTGGGACTTAAAGAATAAATAAGATGAAATTTTCACATGCAATTGAATATATGGGTAAATTTTTTTCACATGACTATGCAATTTTTTTATTTGTGAAAAGTAAAAAAATATAGTTCAAATAATATATATTTTCTTAACATTTTGAATATTCTTGTAGAAGAGTTATGTGTTTCTTTTGTAAGACACATGCTAAGGAGAGGTATAAGGTTCAAAACCCACTAAAGCATTTTTTTAGTCAAACTTTAATTTTTACCAAAATTAGTTGATTAAGAAATATTTTTTTTAGAATATTCTATTTAAAAAAGAGTTTTGTAAAAAATAAAAGAATAGATAAATAGTGATATTGGAGAAATTAGGGTGTACGTTTAATTTTTTGCGATGTGTAACTTTTATTACTTTTGCACATAAATTTTAGTAGGTTCCAAGATCCAAATTTTTATATTATGAATCTACTAGAGGGTAAATAAAAATACCCAAGTAACGTTCTCACTCTTTTATCACAATATTTTGTGTGTCATTATGGCTAAAATTATAAGCCTTATTTCTAAAACTGAGATACTTACTCCTAATAATTATAAATAATAGAGCCTAAATATGAAAAATGCCCTAGTATTCAATGACCTATGGAAAGTAATTGAAAAATAAGTTACTTTTCCTAAAGATGCTGCCAAACTTCTTGAATTTAAAAAATGTGAAAAACGTGCACTTACATTGCTAAAGTTGTCATGTTATGCTCAAGTAATTATTCACATTGAATCAATTAAGTGTGATGCCTAGATATATTATAAAGCATTAAAATATTTTTATGATAAATAAATTTCATATAAAAATATCAATCTCATAATATAGTTTTTAATTAAAAATATTGACATTGATTAAGATGTCTCTGAATGCATCTCAATAACAAAATCTTTCAAATAAGAGTATTATAATATAGGTGGTGAAATATATGATGATATGGTCATTTTGATCGCTCTAAATAGACTTAGTTATACTATACAATTTTTTTAAAAATGTTTTAGCTTAGTGACAAGCTCAATAATGCAACATTTAATTCCATTTGTGAATTGCTCACTCAACATGATCAATAGTTTTCAAAGAAAAAAAGTCAACTTATAAAATATGAATACTTCATGAAACCAAGGAAACACCAGATAAACAAAGGACATTGAAAAATGTCTTATTAGAAAAAAATATATGAAACATTAAACCAAGCACTCTTTGTTACATTCTAAAAATAATTCTCATTAACATTCTTAAGGACATTCTCTAGAGTCCTCAAAACATAGACATCAACATAAATATTCATCACAGTCTCGTGGATATTCTTCCACATCTTACAGTTCCAATAATCACATGAAAGATCCAAGATTTTATAATTGTGGTGGTATTAGTCATTTTATTATGTATGTCCTTCTAAAAAACCACCATACAAACACATGAAAAAGGATGAATCAAATTCTATTGGTTATTATAATGGAGATTATTCAGGTTACTCTAGATATTATGGCTATTTTAACACATCATCTAACCAGGAGACATCCTATATGGCTGATGTCTATGGTATCAATGAACCTGGTGATCTATTTTAAGTACATAGGGATTAAACCATCTTGAGTGAGTTGCTAACTCATGGATAGGTTTCTGTTATAGTATAATTTTTATTTTTTTTAATTATTTGATATTCCTAATGAAGAGAAAACATAGTTTCTTATAATATGTTATGCTACATAGCTCTCACCTCTTGTCTGATAGGGGAAAGATAATGCATGGCCTTTGACCAGTAATCAATGGTTATATCAACATGTTTCTATGTGAGACCATATGTGAATTGATGTAGTTGAGCAGACCTTGATTATGTTTTGTTGTAGTAAAATACATAATGAATAGAGGGGATGGGCATGCCAACATGACATTCATCATTCATGCCATAAATTATGGGGTAGGAAATTTCTTGGAAGTGACATCGGTTGATCAGTACCATGGTGTATAGTATGCCAATTTACAGATGTGGCAGAGATTTTTTGATGTATTCATTGTCATAGCTCTAGATCATCATCTTCCATACCCCTTTGGATCAAGGGGGTTTATTGGGTCATATGATAAAAATATTGTATTTCATTTATTTGTTATGTTTAGTTGTTCGTGTTAGTTTTCTAGTATGTGGCACACTCACCCCTTTCATAATATTAGTATAGTTGATAGTTTTAGTGAAAATAAATAATAAGTTTGTTGATTGGTTGATTTTGTTAAGTGGTTCATTACATAACACAACCATCTTATGCAATATTATAAAATCTTATGTTGCAATGTGTAATATACCTAGGTAGGGAAATATAATTTATATTTTGGGTAGTATAGTGGAATGTAATAGTAATATGAATAGTAATGAATAATAATGTCATAAAGGAATAACCCCATATAGATAGAATGGAAGAGGGGGATGCATTAGAATAATATAAATAGATAGGCATAGGCCACTGTAAGATAACCAAGTAAATACAAATCAATTAGAGTCAAATGCTCTAATAAGGAGGTAGCCCCATCGAAGTGGTAAGTAATTCGAAGTGATTCTTTTTATAAAAAGAATATAATATAATATATATTTGGTATTTGTAGTTATTTTGTGTATGTGAGATATTAGGTTCTTAACATTTGGTATTAGATCTCTTTCCAAGACCATTTCTATATAATTTTTTTAAGGAGGTTGTGCAAGTAGGTTAAGAGATATGTTTTGAAAGGGAAATTCTAATTTTAAAATTGTAGGTTTTGTGGTATTGTGAAGTTAGCTGGATCTACCATTTAGTTGCAATTTAAAAGTGTAAATTTATGTTTTTACTAAAAAATTATGACTATTATTTTGCATAAAGATCACACCAAAAAATTCTAAGTTTTGTGCATATCATTTTCATCTTTCCAAAATAGTTTGAAGTTTTGAATTTCATTAAGTATTGTAAAAATTATCGCAGTTTTAGTAACTACTATGGTAAAAAAAACTTGAATGTTCTTCTGCATACAACTCTCAAACCAAAAGCAATTACACCAATTAATTTATGGGTTTTGAGCCCCTCTTTTCTATCTTTCCATAAAAGTTTACACTTGTGAATTTCATTTAGTATTTAAGAAGTTATCATAGGTTTACTAACTACTACCTTTGTTAAAAAAAGAATGTTATGGTTGTTTTACTCACTACTACCCAGAAATATCAAATAAGTTTATTACTTTCAAAACCGGATGTTATTTTGAATAAAATAAGTAGTGATATGCTTACTATTTTTTTATATATTAAAGTTTCACACCCCCATAATAACACATTATGATGAGGAAATTAATGTATGGTTGGATTGGGAGAATAACTACAACACATGGCATGAGGATTTATTTCCTATAGTTGAAGCATATGAGATGGATATCATTACATGGATAGATTTGAAGGATTCTTATAACACCCAGTATATTGATTTATTTCTTTTGGCTGAGACTACTTCACATTTAAATGTACTCAAGAAAGTACTATATGCACCTATGCCAACAATAAAAGCACCTGAGTATGTCACCAATGAGCCTACCTGGCCATTAATGCTTCAAAAAAAATTATGCATTATTTTTTGGGGTTATCCACTCAAAAAATTGTGTAAATAAAAAAATCTAAGGGGGATGACATGTATCTTCCATTGGCTCACCAAGCAAATTATTTTGAGCATCCTTATTATTGCTTTGAGATGATGATTACCGAGCTTCAAATTTTAGTGATAGACTATAACCTTCAGACTACAATGTTTCTAGTTGTAGTTCTTCCCTCCATTGATCTCTATGCACTTTGACCTCATGTTATAACATTTCATTTCACATTGTTAATGTACCTACTCATCTCTAAAGTACAAGAGGAAGAAATGGAAGTAGAAAATGATGCATGAATGTGCCTCCATTTGGTCTTATACATATTTTTGATTTGTAATTATTTTCATGTTTTGAGGGCAAAACATGTCAAGGAGGATGGAATATAATGTACCTAGGTAATGGAATATAATGTATATTTAGGGTAGTATAGTGGAATGTAATAGTAGTATGAATAGTAATGTCATAGAGGAATAATCTCGCATGCATAGAATGTAAGAGCGAGATAGATTAAAATAGTATAAATAGAAGGTCATAAGCCATTATATTCTCTAATAAGGAGGTATCCCTCTCAAAGTGGCAAGTGATTCAGAGTGATTCCATCCATAAAAGGAATATAATATAATATATATTCAATATTTTTAATTATTTTATGCATGTGAGATATTAGGTTATTAAGATAATATAAATACTAATATTTTTATATTATTCCTCCATTTATGGTTCTAATAGTAGAGAAGTGACATCGACATAGGGTCATAAATCATGAGGCATCATAACACTTCTGCATGAAGCAATGGGTTTCTAAGGATGGAAGCGACATCAATTTATTAGTACCAAGATGTATAATATGCCTATTGTAGGTGCAATAGATAATTTGATGACTTCATAGTCATGAGATATAGATATTAATATTATAAACCCCTTTAAATGGTGGGGTGGTTGTTGGAATTATGATCCAAAGTTCACTTTATGTTTGCATGTTAGTAATAGTATTAATACTATTATATATGTTAGTTTTTTTGTAAATAGGTGGTTAGTAAGTTAAACGGGTTTGAAACCATAAGTTTGATATTTCCCATAGGAAAAACATCCATATGAAAGCTTATAAGCCAGGGTCTATAGTAAATGTAACTTAATTAAGAAATTTAACCTTTGGATACATTTTTTTCAAATATAATACAATGTAGTTCTTCATATTCCTTGTGTGTGGTCCTAATAATATACACATCAAAGTGGGACATTATTTAGAAACCTAATTTTTTTTCAATGCTTATTATTGAAAATTTTTTAGTGTCATTTTGTGAATATGGACCATCAATTCATATTAGGTATTTGTTATTGATTTTGTGTGTATTTCACTCTCTCTTTATTTTATATGTGGCACCTTTATCTCTCATTTCTTAAGTATTATCTCTATTTTATGTTGTCCTCTATTATTTTTATCTTAGGATGTGTTGTTCTCTATTATTATCTCTATTCATATTCCTCTACCTTATTTTGTTTGTCCTCTATTATTTTTCTCTTAGGCTGTGTTGTCAAAATTGAGTTTTCTAAAATTTCCCACTTTATAAACTAGTATGCAGATCAAGTCAAAAATTATAAATTTTCATTATTACCACTTAGCATAATTTTCAATGTCCCTTTATTTTCAAAACTTTGTAACTTTGCAACACCTTGGGAACTTTTCAAAGTTCTCCAAGTACCTAATTTTTTTGAAACATCCAAAGCATTAGGCAAGTTTGAAGTCTTTGTTTATGTTTTGAGGTTTTGATATTTTCAGACTTTTAAGGAAAATGAGGAAGTTCCTTGAGTACACAAAGTACCTTATATCCTTGAAACTATTGAAATCCATTTATTGGTTAAAATTTAAAACAAATTTTTGGAGCATTCGCATACATAAAGAATATAATGAGGTTCCCAAATACCTTTAGTACACCAAAATCTTAAGATATCTAAAACAAAAACAAGGTCTATAGTAGATATAAGTTTCTCCATTGTTTTATGTTTTGGGGGAAGTCAAGGAAGTACCAAAAATTCCCATAATTCCTAAAATTTGTGATAACTTTTAAAATGTGTTTAAATTTGAAGGTTATAATACAATAAACATATGTTACAATAAGTTTCCAATGACATTTAAAACCCTCAATTTGAATAAGAGGCATATTTTTGAAGTCAAAAAATATTTTTCAAATGATATAAATTGCGGTCATGAGGTTCAATTTTCTATTTAAAATTATAAACTCCTCTGCTATTGTGATCTAAGATATCCAAGGCTTCTGACTTCTCCATTTATACTTAGATTCTAGTGATATCATTCTTTGCGAGGTTGGTGAAACTCTTCTTCTCTTTCCTTTTCCATTTCATTCATTTTGATTCATTTTTTTTCTCAATTTTACGTATACATCTATGAATTTCATTTCTATTTCATTTTATTCATTTACCATGAAATTTTATCCCATCTCTTCAAGAAAACTTGAGAGTTTTCATCTTTTAAGTGAACTACAACCTTACCCATAAAATTCAGGCTTTTCATTGGGCAATTTTTTATATTTCATGTTTTTGAAGTGTTATGGGTATTTATAAATTATAGTTTTTAAAAAAAAAATATTCACGATTTTTGAAAGAGATTTTTTAAAACTTTTATGCCGTCTATGACCCAAACCTATTACTCACATAAATACTCAGTGCCATAAAATTGAGACCTCTAGTCAAAAACACATTGTTCATATCCTCTTTACAAAAAATAAATTCAAATACATTGGATTTGAACCTATTTACATATTTGAATTAAATATTTTATAAATCAAAAATAGTGAAATAGGGAATATAGGAATTGAATAATTTTGGGATAGGATGATGGAATATAGAAAAATAGTTGTGTTAGGACAAAACATTTTTGATTGTGGCTTTCCACACACTACCAATTTCTCCACATCTATTAAATATGTAGACTTGGTCATGGATTGTGCCAAATACTATGATCTAAAGAATAGGGAGATAAAATCTACCAATGTTTTATTTATAACCTATCTTGATTGTTAACCAATCAATGCAACATTTGGTATCCAAAATCATGATGAAATAATAAACATAAACAAAGATATTGCACTGACATATTGAAAACATAATAATGATAAATGATTGAACATGATCAACCAAACTTAGTTCAGTAAGTAAATAAAATGACCATAAAATCTTATTTAGGTATTGACTAGGTAATAATTCTAGGAAGAATTATCTAACATCATAAATTTATTGTATAAAGTTATGGGTAATTATGATACTCAGTTTTTATCTAAATGTATGTGCCTCTAAATTAACATTTCTTGGGTAGGAAAACAATACATATATTGGGTTAAATAAATAAATGAAAAACTTCATGATCAATTTATAGAACTTGAATAATATTGATCCTTCTACATGACCTCATATTTGGTATACTATGTTATTGATTTGAGACCTTAGCCATGACTAAATATGGAAGGACAAGACTTGACATAGAAATGCATATTTGATAATTTTACACAAATATATCATGAACAATTCAAGAAGAATTAAAAAAGAGTAAATAATTATTTCACTATGTTGGTGGTGAGGAATATCGAAGGAAACACAAGAAAACATATATAAAATGAAGTTGATTCCTTGGCCAAGAAATATGGAAGTTATTTCATACAATTACAAAGATTCACATATATTAAAGTTACATTATAAAAAATTCTAAGATATGCAAGTGATAAGATCATTCTTATTGATCTTTGCAGGCAACTGAGTGAAGTTCACAGTAGTTACAATGCAAAATATGTGGGAGGAATTACTTTTCATATTGGTTTGAGCTATTACATGTGAAAATCAACTCAATATGTATTTAATATTGAAAAATCCATGATTTATTTCTCAATGAAATTTTAGACAAAAAGATTTGCCTTTGAAAATAAGAATTTTGTGAACAACAATCTCAATCTTCATCTATGTTATCTCCATGTAACAAAATTTGAGGACTACTGGGAAGACTGTGAAGTAAAATTTTAAGTTAAAAAATGGGACTATTCAAGAATGACCTTAGAGTATATGAAATCCTTCAAAATGGAATGGGTTATTCAAGGTATAGCTGATGACAGATCTGATGATCTTATGATTTTAAAATTACACCTTGTACCTTTCCCATTAATTCATTATTCAATCAAGGAATCATCAGATTTGATAGAACACACCAATTTTTTTTTATAAATATATAAATCTTCACTAAAAAAGAAATTGACTGATTATATAGCCATATGAAGCTCAAAAGATGTTGGATCTTTAAAAGTTCAAAAAAATAAAAATTAACACATGTTAGATAACCATCTGGAACCAAGATGTATATAAAGAGTCTTTGACTGAATAAATTAGTAATTGGTGTAAATGATGGAGAGGATCCAAACAAAAATAATTTTCCAAAACCAACTTATGTAGATGAACTGTAAAGAGACCTCTAAATATTGTTATAAATAGATATTCAATGCCTTTTTTATTTTCTTTAGGAAAGGATGATTCTTTAGTTTATTTAGGTGAGGATCCTTCTTCAAAAGATTCAAATCACTCTATGATGATTGATAACAAAACATAATAGTATGTTGCTTCTGACTCAGGTTTGTCATAATCATGTCTTGCATCTTCTATTGCTCCTTTGTAAGTGCTTATTATTTATTTCATTGCACCTTCACAACCTCTTCCATCTCTTCATGTCTACATTCCATCCTCATCTCATGTTCTATATATGAATCATGTTCCATATATGAATCATGTTTGATGTCCTCCTCCACTTCCTTCAACCAATCCTCCTTTACCACCTCTAAATTAACTTTCTATTTCTAGATATCCCACAAATTCTTCTCAATAATATCTTTCTCTAGTTGGATTATCCAAAGCTCAAGATACTCTTTTTTTTTTTTCTTCAAGTAGTAAATCCTTTCATTGTGTACATTATATGATATAAAAAAATAATAAAAGTTGTATAAAGACTAATACTATTTATTTTGGCATAGCAGCTAATATATTGCAAAGCCCTCCACATAAAGAAGTAAAATGACCTCAAGACTAATATCAAAGCCCTTGAGTATACACTTTATTAAAATTTAAAAACCGATGATGAATATGAAGAAGATATTACCCCTATAGACTACAGTTTAAGTAAAATACACATTGAAGAATATACCCACGAGGGAGATATTCAAAATTTTCAAGTGTTTACAATAAAACTAGTTGAAGTAATAAAATTGGGGAAGTAAACTAGAACAAATTGATAATTAGGTACATGTAAGTTTAGAATATATAAAAAAATTATTGAGTAAAGACAATGTTCCTATGGATTCTCTCGTATATTTCATTCCAAATGAGAAACCTGATAAGAATGTTGTTGCTAAAATTTATAAATATAATAATCATGAAATAGTCATAGAAAATTGGGTAAAAAACTTATTGTTATAGACTCAAATTAAATTAACAACTCCATTATAATCTTTAATAGATATTTAAACTTGGATCTTCTACCTTAATTATCTACATAGTTTATATTTGCATATTAGGAGCAGTCTTATCATCAACACTTTGTCATTCAAGTGCTTTAGATATATTATTAATTTTAAAATTGAAACATCATAGTGATTTGATGAATAGATAACCTTCATCAGACATGGACACCATTGTGTTTCTTTTGGATGATAGACCTACATACCTGTAGAGGATGGAGACTATGAGTTTGTGTTTAGGAGTTGAGAATTACAACATGAATGGTTATTATAGACTAAAAATCCATTAAATATATGCATAAACATATTATATCATAAAGGGAAAAATATTAAACTCCTATAAATGCATATTCAAACTATTCAGACATACAAACACACCTTGTTATACAAGCACATGGACACAGTCCACAAAGTACATGGAAATGTGACCACCTTGAGACTTGTAAGGAATGTTTTGAATATTTAGAAAGCCATGAATGAATTAAGAGGGTGGTATAAGATAATGGATAAACATTTAGATGCATTTGACTGCCTAAACAACTCAAAAACACATAAAATATGAGAGTCATTTATAGATAATGCACAAGAAAGACTTTGCTTTCCAAAGGACCATCCATATGTGAAATCATGATGAGTGAATATGTGTGATACATATAAATACATATGATAACTCAATACAACTAGTTTCATGCATCCAACTCTTATACACTTGCACTAGAGTTACTTTAAACTCAACCTGTGGGGATTTGATCCTTCAAAAAGTATTCTAGATCCTTAGAAAATATTCATAAATCTAAGGAGACCAATACAAAAACCAATGATGAAAATTATAAGAAAATAGGGGTCCCAAACTTTGGACAAAATCTTAACCCCTAACTCTACTTGCATGGCCTATACCATCTAATTGAATTTCTCCTTCACTAGCTTATGAATGGAGTGATGGAAGAGAGAAAGATAAATATTTAATTATGGATCTTTAAAATTCTTCCCAAGCTTGTTTTTGACCTATATAAGCTCAAGGGATGATCTAAATCTCTTTTCACTTGCTTTTAACTTCCAAAAGTCCGTACAACTTTCTTAACTCTTCAAGATGGTGTTGAAATCTAATAATCTAACCTTTCTATGACACAATTGTGTAACTAATCCAAGATATTTGGAAGGTGCGTGTTACATATTTTTCACTCAAGGAACTTTGTCATACATAAATGTTATCTAAAAATCACATTTATATGCATTTTCAACATCTTCAAGTCTACAAGTGAACCTCAAAGTTTCCAAAAAATCATGAAATGTTATGATAAGATGTTTAAGACATAAAATGATCTCAATAAAACCCTAATAACCTATGCCAAAACTTTACCATGAATTATTTTTCCATGACATGCCTAGACCATTATATGACCTAAACATGACATTGCCTTAACTTCTCCAAAGTAACCTAAAACAATGATAACAAGGTTATATGAAGACTTATAGGGACACAATAAAGCATGACAAGAACACATGAAAATAGCATGAAAAATTTGAATTTGGAGGGGGTGACCAATTTGACTTGGGGTCAAATTTGGTCATTAATAAACATTGATGATATATTTTTGGTACTATGCAGTGGAAAATTTTAACCACATAAAGGAGTACTGAACATTTCTAGGTATGGAGTGGAATAATCCAAGGGAAGAAATCACAATAATTCATTATTTGGCATCAATAAGAGCATTGAAATTGAATGAGCTACTGTAATTCAAGAAGACATAGGAGCTAGAGAAATAATTTTTGGAATGCATCCACGAGGGTTGGTTGAACATCATAAGATGAAGACTGGGTATCTCAGCTACATGGATAAGACAGATTACCACTGTATATAATTAAGGGGTTGATATATGCTATGAATTACATTATATATATATATATATATATATAATATGCTATGAATTACATTATATATATATATATATATATATATATATATATATATATATATATATATATATATATATATATATATATATATATATATATATATATATATATATATATATATATAAGCCATGGGGATATAAGGGAGAACATTAATGCAAACAATTTTTTAAAAATTTCCATGATAATTTTTGCATTGCTTATTATTTCCAAATTTTCACTATGGAATAGTAGATGGTGGTCACCAAGGAGTTCATCTATGTTGCATGGATTTTTATAAATAAGGGGATAATTTTATACTATGTTAAGTATATTTAAAATGAAGTGGTGATGATGTGTGTAGATACACACCATTGAGGATATGGGTTTATGTGAAAGAGTATGACAATATTATTGATGATTGAGGAGGTCAAAACTTATGGACTATCTGGGTTCATAAAAATGGGTAGAAATTATTCACTCATGATGAAGTATGGAGAGTAAACCTATAGTTATTACGTGATAAATTATTATATGTAGAATATGAATGCATGATTTGAGTTCATTGAGGAAGCATTTAAAGAAGAGTACAAAGTACCACCAAATATGCTAATACAATTTAATGGTTTTAATAAATTTTGTGAAATTAAAAATTACTTATTGGAAATATTTAATAAAAGGATGGAAAATGGTCAAGTTGGGCCAATTTTTCATACATAGTTAATGATCTGAGCAATATTTTAGGTGACAATTCAGGTGACGGTTCTACCCCAATTGGTGGTAGAACTTCCAAGAGCCATAACTTTTGCACCATAGCTCTGTTTCAATCCCCATTTGAATCGTTGGAAAGATAATAATGAGGGAAAAACCATGATATTTAATGAGATCTTCTTGGTGGGTTTTGACCCCCAAAAACCAAATGGAAGTGCCCTAAATTTCAATTTTAGTAGTGCAGTCTAAAAATAATAAGTTTTTAAAAATAGTAATTCTCTAAATTTTGTATTATTGTAAATCATGAAATTCAAACCACTTAATCTCCCTCAAGGTTGGTGATGTTACAAATCCTCATCCTACCTTAAAAATGTGTATAAATGAAGATGCAACCTGAAATGGAAATCAAACATCTCTTCTCAGAGATAGGCATATGTTTGGGTCTACAAATTTGATCAATAAATCATCTCTTCTTAGGGATAACATTATTATAATTATATTGTTCTTGTTTATTGAATTATATTTCAACCAAAGCTTTTGAGTTTTGGATTAGTGGTATCAGAGTGGTTTATCTTGAGAGTGTATGATCCCGAGGATGAGGTCAGGGTACAAAAAACCTGGGTGGAAAATAATAGAGCTTCCAAACTATCTACCTATTCACTCTAAATGACCTCAAATGGTGGACAACACTGAGACATCTGATCCTTTCAAGGAAATGGTGAATGAATCCCTCCAATAGTATCAAGTGCAGATGCTACAATAATTTGACCAAATTCTTTAACAAATCTTGATGGGAAATTCTGGCTCCTCATCTATACTCCCATATCCTTTTAGTCCCCCAACACCGTTAAAGGTTTAGGTGAATTTTTATATCTTACATTTTAAGGAAAAATAAATTTTGATTCAATATAAATATTTCTCAGATTAGTTAATGTTCAATATTTGGAGTGCACATTGAATATAGTTACAAACATGCCAAGACTAATATATGATATTGGGGTGATTGATGTGTTAAATAATGAATTGAGGATGAGGTATAAGCCTTGAGTGAATTTATAGTTATCTAAAAATGAGTATTCTAACAATGATTTACTATAGATCGATCCATAATTATTTTTAAAAGTGGGAAATTTTCAATATAACATCACATGTGTTGAGACATTAAAGAGGAAATTTACAACACCTAGAAAAAATGGAAAATATATAGCATTAGAGAATCCAATGGTGATTGATGAATATTTTGTGCATAGGAAAGAGGAAAAAATATTAATTAAATAATAATAAGATCAAGCTACATTAGGAAAGGAAAAAAAAGTGACATAGGGAAATACACTTTTGTTATATGAATGAAGAATCTTGTTTGGAGTTGGTGTGTCAAGTGTAACCCCAAGTTTGATTCAAATGAATGTTTATATGAGAGGAATAATAGTTAGAAGAGAGACATGAATGGGTCTCCAATTAATTAAACTTTGAGTGAGCCCACTAATGATGTGTGAGATACTCAAGGAAGTGATAGGAAACTTATAGAATCAACACTAGTTTCTAATAGCATCAACCATCAAGCTCCTAGTGTAACTAGTCTAATTGGCCAATAGTTTATGTGTTTTATCTCTTTAATATAAGGCTAAGGCCCATAAGGACACATGGATACTACACACAAGAATAGAAATGTAATTTCAAAAAAATATGTTCACCTAAAATAAACACCACACATGGAAGCAGGTGAACAAAAATAGGAAAGGGAGTAAGCTCCAAGCCAAGGAAGGAGGCTCAAAAATAAAAAAATAAAAAAGAAGAAAATAATAATAATGAAGGTGATACACAAAGAGGGATGTAAAATGTATAAAAAATTGTGTAATAAGATAAATGAAAATTAGATTATGTTTAGGAAATAAGAAGAACACATTTCATGAGGGAAGAGAATTTTGTGATTGATATAAAATCCCTAGGGTTATCCATGGGGATGATATGATGTAAGAATGCAACCAAGAATGAACTAGAAAATTTGGAGGCTATTTTTGATAGTCAAATTTAGTCATTATAATTAAAATTCCATGTGAAGGTGTTTGTGAATGCTAAGGGACATGAGGAGGAACTCAATGAAGATGAGGTGGAGATTAAATCAAGTGAATCCTATAATAAATGAAAATATAGGTTATAGGGTTGGTAGTTATAAAGATAGAAACTTAAAAAAATTAAGAGAACATTATTAACAAATTAAAATTTTAAGGAATTATAGGATGAAATGAAGAGGGATCACTAATGAATAAAAAATTGGGAATATGATGTTCAAAGGTTGGTATAATTGGTTGAAACTGATAAGACACAAGTTTAAGGGGATGTTTTCATGTTTTGGAAACCACCCCTAGAATATTTAGGCATGAAATTGAATACTTGGTACATGTTGATCTAACAATAGTTAAAACCTCTAAAGAAGAAAGAATTTATGCAGAATAAATAAAGGTTTTAAAAATAGTGTTATAAGATCATGTAGATGCAATGACCAAAGGTATCAATGAAATATGTTTAAAGGTGAAAGAGGTTCAAAATATATTTTCAATATTTACATATGCATAAGAATATGTGAAGGATAGAGTAAGATAAGAAGAGGCTATAGATGGAGAAATGATTAAACACATACATGAAATAAGAGATAAAGGAGAAAGGGTGGAGAATTTTATGGATGCTCAAAGTTGAAGATACACATAGGAAATAAGCACATGAAATTGGATACAATATTCACAAAGATTTAGGAAAATGTAATAGGGGATAAAGTTACTATGCCAAAAACTTATAAGAAATAAATAAAATCAAAGAAGACCATATTATAAGAGTATAAATTTAGCCAAATAATGAAGAAGTGTTGAAGATCTTGTGGGATTAGGCATATGAATTAGTGTCAAAAACTCAGACAAATATGGATGAATGGGATCAAATGGAAAAAGAATTAAATAAGAAAGAGGTCAAAGTGTTTGTTGTGCATGAATGTGAGCCAAAAATAATAGGGCCAAGTAATATCTTTTTTATGGATAATTTTTTTTAGCATGAGGAAATTTTGCCCCTATATTTGTATTTAAGGAAAGAATAAAAAATCTTATCTAATGTTTACTATGAGAGTGAGATGCTTTGAATATCCTTTGTAACATGCAAAGCACATCTTCATATATCATACTTATAGAAAGTAAAGGTTTACATATAATACATGGTGCATATTGCATGGATTGCATCAAGCATAAATCATATGAAATAAACACCCATGAGAAAAAATGAAACATGATAAAGGAGAAGTTGACACATGTCACTCATCTCGGCAAGGAGGAGACATATTCCATGAGGACCAATCCAATATGTAAAATTATATGCTAGGAGGGCAAAGGAATATTCTATTGAGAAAACAAATTGAAAAATATGAAATTGAATATTATTAGATACACGAATAGTTGGCATGATAGTTGGAGAAAGTGATGAGTTAGAAATAACTAGCAGGGTTCCATGAGGGTCCAAAAAAAGTTTTAAAATAGGTACATTTGCATAACATTTAAATAATTTAGAAAAGGTACATGCTTTGTGGGTAGAAGGAAAATTGGATATCAGGATTAGGATTTGAATGATAAAGAAGTGTAATGTTCATGGTTTATATGTAAATATCAACATTTCTTGGTGATTATTGTAAATTTTATGATGCATGCTTTGTAATAGATGTATATTGTTGTAAATGCAAATATGGATTATGTAATTGTGACGAGTCTTTTGATCTTATTCATTATTTACATAGATGATTTATACTTATTTTTCCTTCTAGTATAATTATATGTGAATCTTTAGGTATTTATTATTTATTATCATAACAAGGAATCTTAATGAGTTCTTTTTATGCCTTGGTTGAGCACATAGGTATTTAGGCCTAAGTGATATGATGGTGTTGTAATGTTGAGTGTCCTCCTAACTATTTCACAAGATTAAATATGCACATGGCCTTGGAATGATCATTAATAGATGATGGTGGATGATGTAGGGGAATATCATGATCAAGGTGATAATGGGAAGAGTTAATAGGAAACTACTCATTAATTTGTTCCTAATAATCATATTAGTTGGTTTCTTAGTAGAGCTAAGATGGATATTGAGAAAATGAGAAAGGATATCAAGGCATATATTAATATGTTTTTAAAGGATCAATGTTTGTGTAATGGCTACAATAAACTATTTCAGGTAAGAATTTTTAATCTTTTATTTCTTTATTGGTTTGAGTTGCATTTTTCTTTCTATGTTTTTTTACTTTGCAAGGCCTTTTGAAAAAACCCATTTTTTGTGTATCTTGTAATAATTACACTCCATGAGATCACATTTATATGATGAATTTTTCAAAAAATTCATGTGCCATGTGTATGTTTCAAATTTTTGTGTATATGACTACCAAGGCACTTGAAAGTAAAAATATGAAAAAATGCCACTTTAAATTATGATTCAATGGATTTTCATGCCCTATTTCAAAGCTCCCCTTTGGCATAGGATGGTAGGATATTGGAAAATGTTTTTGGGTCTGGTGGGAATATTTATATGTATTATACATTTAGGTTATTCAAATAGTTGAAATGAAAATAAAGTACTAATAAATGACAAAGAAATATCAAAAAATGAAAAAAATGCTGAGAAATGACAAATATTTATTTCTGTGATAATGAGGAGTTGAGATGTCATAACTTAATTTGAAATTTATAGCACTTGAGATTTTTTTTTAAATTTGTAGTTACTAGTAATAGTAGCATAGTTTTCATATCATCAGGTATATTCATTCCTATACTCACATCTTAAATTTATAATTAATTTTTTTATACTCACATTGCTTTATCAAAACATTGAGAAATCCAAATTTACTAGCAAATATCATAAAAATGTGGATGCACCACCAATCCAAAATCTAAATGATTATTCTTTCCATCCCTAAGGTAAGTGTAGGTATGTGTTCCGATTATTATTTTAATTTTATGTATGCATGCATTCACATATGTGTTTTATTTATGATCTAAAGTTCACTTTATGTTTGAGTGTTAGTAATAATGTTAGTATTATTATATAAGTTAGTATTAATCTTAGTTGTTAGTAAATAGGTGGTTATTAAGTTATATGGGTTTGAACCCATAAGTTGCTTATTCCTTATAGAACAAACCACCCCCATGAAATTTTATAAGTCAGGATGCATTGGAAATCTAAGTTAATTAAGCAATTTAACTTTTGCATACATTTTGCCAAAGATAATACAATGTAGTTCTTCATATTCCTTGCGTACGGTCTTAACAATAGCATCAAAGTCATGTGAAGCAGGATTGAAGACATGGTTGCAAGCTTGAAAATAAAATATTTTTTTGACACTATATGGCCTACATAAGAAGAATTTGATGTGTTGTTGCTCCAAGACAAAACTTTGGCCTTCTAAATTCAATTATCTAGATTCCAAACCCTCCAAACAATGATTGTATAGTATATTATGGAAATCTGAGCATATAAATCAATCCAACAGAGGCCCAAAGCTTTCAATTTATTTTTAAACATGTGTACAATTTTTAAATTGTGTATTTTATATTATACGGAATTAAAAACCTCTAAAATCATCAAAATCAAAACTATATGGATTGGTACAACCTTTTAAAATAATAACAAAATATAGTTCCATGCAATGGTATGACCTGACACAAGCAAGGAAGCATGTTGAGGATTAGTATGGTACAACATTGTTTCAATATTTCATTTTTTTGATTTGAAAAGTTAATGTGGGACCCAAAATAAAGAGAGAGGAAGATGTAATTTTTAGCTTTTAATAAAAATCAAACTCACACATAAATTGTTTTACATGAATAACCTTATGTTTTTTTATTTTGGAAAATTTGAAAATCTATTTTAATAGATTATCTTTCATGCATTAGTTTTGACTAATTTTAGAGGAGTTGGTTGAGATTTTTTGTAAGACACTTGCATTGAGAGGTCTAAGGTTCAAAACCCACCAAAGCATCTTTTTGGTCCAAATTAGTTGATTAAGAAAGAATGTTCTTAGAATATTCTATTTTAAAAAGAGTTTTATAATAAGAAAATAAGAGAAATGGAGTAATTTTGGAGATATAAGGGTGAATTTTTTGTGACTTTTGCTTATAAAGACTGATTAGTTTCCATATATGATTTTTATGACACAAATGCATTAAGTATGGAAAAAAATGTGTTATAATGACTATAACAACATTTTCCATCACTTGTGTTGTTAGAGATGATATAGTTACACTTAAAAGTTCATAGGTCCTTAGGGATTTGATAGGTTGATAGAGTCAAAAAACCCAATGGAGTTTGGAGGACTCATCATAGGTTGGAGCGTTATTCCCCTTATCTGATTAGTTATTTACTCAGAGTTTGGGTAAAATTATTGAATAAATTTTTTGGTAGCACTAGTATGTAATTTTTGATTTTTGATTTTTGAGCTCATATTTTCTTGATAAGGAGAAAACAGAGTAGTCTGGATTTGGTTTGTCATTGCAAGTGCTTCTCACCTCTCTCTTAATAGGGGGAAGATACTGCATGGAATTAAATCAAACTTTGGTGATTGTAAATTTTTTAAGGTTAGTTGATACTACCAATAATGTTGATCAAAGGTTCTTCAACATCATTGAGCATTAGGGAGATGTTTCAGACATAGTATGGGATATTCAATAGACATTTTTTTGTTTGAGACCTTATGTGGAATGATGTGGTTAAGAAAACCTTGATCATGTTATACTATAGTACAACAAAAAATGGTTAGATGGGATGAGTAGGCCTTGATTGTGTTCATCATTCATGTCACACCTTATAAGGTATCACCAAGATTTTGTGTAAAGTAATGGTATTCCTAGAGAGAGAAGTGACACTAGCATAGGGTCATAACCATCAAGGTATTGTATCACTTCCATGTGAAATAACTAACTTTTGGGGTGGAAGCAATATTAGTTGATCAATACCATAATATACAGTGTACCAATTGTAGGTGCAACATAGAATTTTGGTGAATTCATAGTCATGTTTTGTAAATCATCATCTTATTTATGTACGATCCTAGAAATACCTCACAAGTTATGACCCTAGACTAGGGTCTCTTCTCTCTCTCTCTCTCTCTCTCTCCTATTTAAGGAGTATGAATGTACTTTTGTGACACAACAAAGAGTCAGAGAAATATTCTATAATTGTTTTGAAGCAATAATAATAATTTTTAACTTGTATTAATTGAGTGTTATTTTTAGATAGTCAAGCTATTTTTCCTAGTGTCGGTCCTCTAGCTAGATCATATCACCTTTTGTTGCTCTTTTAGGAGATTATGTAATTCATTTTAGATAAAATGATAGGATATGTTTCTACTACAAGGGAAGATAAATAAATAAATAAAAGAGCATGGATAACACCATGTGTTACAAGATGAAGAGGTGGAAGGACGCTTGAAATAAGATAACCTTGAAGCTGATTGAAGATGATTTTGTGGAAGGAGCAACAAAAACATGTATTTTGACAGGCAAGGTGGTGGAGATGAATGAAGAGCAATTGAATGCACATAGTGTGTATTTGGAGGGAGCATTGGGTGAAGAATAATAAGATTTTGATTTAATGTAATATGAGGAGATTGTAAAAATGTATGTGTGGAAATTGAAGCAATGGTTCATGAAGGTCCCATGTTGACAAAAGTAGGACACCATCTCTTACATGAAGGAGAGATGAGGGTGATTGATGGAATGTTTAATTCCATTAATACTAATCTTTTTTTAGGAAAATGGGAAAGTATAATAACTAAGAAAGAGAGGGGAAATGTGTTTCCACTATATTTAGACACATAAAAGTAAAAGGTACTTGTGGAATAGTACCATGTGGATGAAGAGTTTCCTTGTGAAAATTTGAAACTAACATGAGAGGTAGATAAAATGAAGACCAAGAGTTGGAGACAGTTGGTGCATTCTTGCAAGGAACAACACATGATTTGCAAGGTGTTGTAGATGTGAGAGCAACTTGCATAAGATTTGGGGATGAAGATAATCAAAAATAGATGGTGCTATTAATGGAAGGAAGTGTGAAAAGGGATGAGAGTGAAAAAAATAATGAACATGGTTAAAGTTTGTAAGGGGAGGCATCCCAAAGTAAGGAGAATGGGATCTTTGAATTCATCTTGAAGACTAAAATAACAATGAATGATGTTGTAATAGAGTTGGTGGAATTGTTTGATATGTAAATAAAGGTAGTATAATAAGATGATATGAGGATTATATAAGAGGTAGCATTGGAGGTGATGGGTAACCATGTTGATGCACAATAATATGGTGAATTATTCAACAAGAAAGCTAATAAGAAAGAGGTAGTGGAAGGGGTATAATTAGAAATGGAGGTGTGAAGATGATGTAGAGGATAATTGGTGGAAGTGGATAGATAGAGGAGGGAAAAATACAACAAGAGAGTGGAGAAAGAGAGAGAGATAATATTAGAAGAGGTAGAAGAGCTTCCTATAGCAACTGAGAGTAAGATGGAAACAAAGATTGTTATCACTTCAAATGTGTAGAAAAGAGGAAAGAAGTACTAGGTGTGGCAGGGGAGGTTAACTAAATGTTTGAAGGGGATGGGAGGAGATAATGTGGAATGTGATTGGTGAAGGAGGATGATTTACTATATCTGAATTTGAATTTTTAGATTCATGTTCTCTCTTTACCCCCCTTACTATATTATTTAAGGGAATATTCTAGGCTTTTTATTTTTCCCTTGCTATTGACTTAGCCTCTTTAATAGAGACCACTTGATCTTCATTCTTTCTACCTCTTGATTCTACATTTTCTTGAATATCTGAATCTTCAAAACAATCTTCAACGATTACTGCTAGGTCTAGAGTGCTCTATTTGCTCATTTTTTCCTTCTCCCCCTTTTCTTCCCTAATTTAAATTAACCTTGGGGATATAAAGAATAAATATGACTAGGTAATTTATAGTTATGACATCTAAAAGATGTTCTCATAATTTAAAGTTTGAGCATGAAAAACTTTTCCATATTTCAAAATAATTTTTTTTGAAACCCCTTTGCTCAAATCAATATCTACATAAATTCTAGTATAGGTGCATAGGCATGCATCCATTATCACATTATCAACTTTCAATAAAGACCCCAAAGAATTACCTATTTACTTATAATCATGCCAAAAATGCAAGGAATGGTTAGAAAGCCAAACCCACACTGGCATCTTTGAAACTGAGAGAGTGTTTAGATCAAACTTTGAAAACCAAGGAATGATAAACAAGCCCATAGTACCACCAAACTAAGGGGATTCCAAGAGAAAATTTTGATAATCCTCATTTTCACTGAAATGAACAGTAAAAAAACCCTTAGAGCATAAATAAATCTCACATCTCTTTGACCATGTCTCATAAACCCACTAATATAAGACAGTCGATGAAGACCACAAACCATTGATTATATAAATAACTACATAATTAAATAATTGAAATAATCATCCACTTCCTCATTTACATTCTCCATGGAAGGGATTTCATTTGATTCTTCAATAATATAAGCTTGAGGTGGAGGAGAACACTTTACAAAAATTGGGTTGAAAGTAGTATTTCTGATCGCTTCTTTGAAAGTTGTAGGTTTAGGAGGAGGAACTTGACTTGATCCTTCCACCCCTTCCCATATTCTAAAATTCATAAATATGAGTGAGTCTTTGCCCAAATGGTAAAAACACAATGGAAGTTGGTCCTACAATTCTTTGCCCTTTTGCACCAAACATTGAGACTTTGTTGGAATACTTACAGAGACCTCTAGACTTAGTTTTATATCCTTCACAAAATCTATCCCTTTCACCCAAGTACAAATTATTTTTCCTAAAATAGATTTAACCAAGATTTGGAAAATTGAATTATGCTCCTTTGCCTCTATTAACATTGGATCTACACACCCCTATTTACAATCTCTTATTGAATCAGTTAGATCCACCAAACCCTAATCCTTCTATGGATTAAAACCTTAACAACCTAGGATTTGGTCATATGAATTAGAATTGTCACCATTCCGATGTCTAATTACCTCCTTTATTTCCTTTTTATTTATGTTAAATCCAAGAATAGGGCTAGAAACACCCCATAAAACCTTTTTTTAAACCCTCCATTTTTGATCCAAGTCAATGCATGTAAAAGTAGGGATAGTTCTGCTCACAACTTCTATGATCTCATCCTTTTTCCTATGCTTAGATCCCTCCATGTCTATGAAGTATGCCACCATCGAGAAAAGGATCTTTGAAAAAATTTCATCATTAGGGTTCACAATTTTAGGGTTCATGATTTCCATTAGAGCTCTCTCATCAAAATTATATTTATTCTTATTGGTGTGTTAATGTGGGACTTAAAGAAGAAATAAGATGAAATTTTCACATGCAATTGAATATATGGGTAAATTTTTTTCACATGACTATGCAATTTTTTTTATTTGTGAAAAGTAAAAAAATATAGTTCAAATAATATATATTTTCCTAACATTTTGAATATTCTTGTAGAAGAGTTATGTGTTTCTTTTGTAAGACACATGCTAAGGAGAGGTATAAGGTTCAAAACCCACTAAAGCATTTTTTTAGTCAAACTTTAATTTTTACCAAAATTAGTTGATTAAGAAATATTTTTTTTAGAATATTCTATTTAAAAAAGAGTTTTGTAAAAAATAAAAGAATAGATAAATAGTGATATTGGAGAAATTAGGGTGTACGTTTAATTTTTTGCGATGTGTAACTTTTATTACTTTTGCACATAAATTTTAGTAGGTTCTAAGATCCAAATTTTTATATTATGAATCTACTGGAGGGTAAATAAAAATACCCAAGTAACGTTCTCACTCTTTTATCACAATATTTTGTGTGTCATTATGGCTAAAATTATAAGCCTTATTTCTAAAACTGAGATACTTACTCCTAATAATTATAAATAATAGAGCCTAAATATGAAAAATGCCCTAGTATTCAATGACCTATGGAAAGTAATTGAAAAATAAGTTACTTTTCCTAAAGATGCTGCCAAACTTCTTGAATTTAAAAAATGTGAAAAACGTGCACTTACATTGCTAAAGTTGTCATGTTATGCTCAAGTAATTATTCACATTGAATCAATTAAGTGTGATGCCTAGATATATTATAAAGCATTAAAATATTTTTATGATAAATAAATTTCATATAAAAATATCAATCTCATAATATAGTTTTTAATTAAAAATATTGACATTGATTAAGATGTCTCTGAATGCATCTCAATAACAAAATCTTTCAAATAAGAGTATTATAATACAGGTGGTGAAATATATGATGATATGGTCATTTTGATCGCTCTAAATAGACTTAGTTATACTATACAATTTTTTTTTAAATGTTTTAGCTTAGTGACAAGCTCAATAATGAAACATTTAATTCCATTTGTGAATTGCTCACTCAACATGATCAATAGTTTTCAAAGAAAAAAAGTCAACTTATAAAATATGAATACTTCATGAAACCAAGGAAACACCAGATAAACAAAGGACATTGAAAAATGTCTTATTAGAAAAAAATATATGAAACATTAAACCAAGCACTCTTTGTTACATTCTAAAAATAATTCTCATTAACATTCTTAAGGACATTCTCTAGAGTCCTCAAAACATAGACATCAACATAAATATTCATCACAGTCTCGTGGATATTCTTCCACATCTTACAGTTCCAATAATCACATGAAAGATCCAAGATTTTATAATTGTGGTGGTATTAGTCATTTTATTATGTATGTCCTTCTAAAAAACCACCATACAAACACATGAAAAAGGATGAATCAAATTCTATTGGTTATTATAATGGAGATTATTCAGGTTACTCTAGATATTATGGCTATTTTAACACATCATCTAACCAGGAGACATCCTATATGGCTGATGTCTATGGTATCAATGAACCTGGTGATCTATTTTAAGTACATAGGGATTAAACCATCTTGAGTGAGTTGCTAACTCATGGATAGGTTTCTGTTATAGTATAATTTTTATTTTTTTTAATTATTTGATATTCCTAATGAAGAGAAAACATAGTTTCTTATAATATGTTATGCTACATAGCTCTCACCTCTTGTCTGATAGGGGAAAGATAATGCATGGCCTTTGACCAGTAATCAATGGTTATATCAACATGTTTCTATGTGAGACCATATGTGAATTGATGTAGTTGAGCAGACCTTGATTATGTTTTGTTGTAGTAAAATACATAATGAATAGAGGGGATGGGCATGCCAACATGACATTCATCATTCATGCCATAAATTATGGGGTAGGAAATTTCTTGGAAGTGACATCGGTTGATCAGTACCATGGTGTATAGTATGCCAATTTACAGATGTGGCAGAGATTTTTTGATGTATTCATTGTCATAGCTCTAGATCATCATCTTCCATACCCCTTTGGATCAAGGGGGTTTATTGGGTCATATGATAAAAATATTGTATTTCATTTATTTGTTATGTTTAGTTGTTCGTGTTAGTTTTCTAGTATGTGGCACACTCACCCCTTTCATAATATTAGTATAGTTGATAGTTTTAGTGAAAATAAATAATAAGTTTGTTGATTGGTTGATTTTGTTAAGTGGTTCATTACATAACACAACCATCTTATGTAATATTATAAAATCTTATGTTGCAATGTGTAATATACCTAGGTAGGGAAATATAATTTATATTTTGGGTAGTATAGTGGAATGTAATAGTAATATGAATAGTAATGAATAATAATGTCATAAAGGAATAACCCCATATAGATAGAATGGAAGAGGGGGATGGATTAGAATAATATAAATAGATAGGCATAGGCCACTGTAAGATAACCAAGTAAATACAAATCAATTAGAGTCAAATGCTCTAATAAGGAGGTAGCCCCATCGAAGTGGTAAGTAATTCGAAGTGATTCTTTTTATAAAAAGAATATAATATAATATATATTTGGTATTTGTAGTTATTTTGTGTATGTGAGATATTAGGTTCTTAACATTTGGTATTAGATCTCTTTCCAAGACCATTTCTATATAATTTTTTTAAGGAGGTTGTGCAAGTAGGTTAAGAGATATGTTTTGAAAGGGAAATTCTAATTTTAAAATTGTAGGTTTTGTGGTATTGTGAAGTTAGCTGGATCTACCATTTAGTTGCAATTTAAAAGTGTAAATTTATGTTTTTACTAAAAAATTATGACTATTATTTTGCATAAAGATCACACCAAAAAATTCTAAGTTTTGTGCATATCATTTTCATCTTTCCAAAATAGTTTGAAGTTTTGAATTTCATTAAGTATTGTAAAAATTATCGCAGTTTTAGTAACTACTATGGTAAAAAAAACTTGAATGTTCTTCTGCATACAACTCTCAAACCAAAAGCAATTACACCAATTAATTTATGGGTTTTGAGCCCCTCTTTTCTATCTTTCCATAAAAGTTTACACTTGTGAATTTCATTTAGTATTTAAGAAGTTATCATAGGTTTACTAACTACTACCTTTGTTAAAAAAAGAATGTTATGGTTGTTTTACTCACTACTACCCAGAAATATCAAATAAGTTTATTACTTTCAAAACCGGATGTTATTTTGAATAAAATAAGTAGTGATATGCTTACTATTTTTTTATATATTAAAGTTTCACACCCCCATAATAACACATTATGATGAGGAAATTAATGTATGGTTGGATTGGGAGAATAACTACAACACATGGCATGAGGATTTATTTCCTATAGTTGAAGCATATGAGATGGATATCATTACATGGATAGATTTGAAGGATTCTTATAACACCCAGTATATTGATTTATTTCTTTTGGCTGAGACTACTTCACATTTAAATGTACTCAAGAAAGTACTATATGCACCTATGCCAACAATAAAAGCACCTGAGTATGTCACCAATGAGCCTACCTGGCCATTAATGCTTCAAAAAAAATTATGCATTATTTTTTGGGGTTATCCACTCAAAAAATTGTGTAAATAAAAAAATCTAAGGGGGATGACATGTATCTTCCATTGGCTCACCAAGCAAATTATTTTGAGCATCCTTATTATTGCTTTGAGATGATGATTACCGAGCTTCAAATTTTAGTGATAGACTATAACCTTCAGACTACAATGTTTCTAGTTGTAGTTCTTCCCTCCATTGATCTCTATGTACTTTGACCTCATGTTATAACATTTCATTTCACATTGTTAATGTACCTACTCATCTCTAAAGTACAAGAGGAAGAAATGGAAGTAGAAAATGATGCATGAATGTGCCTCCATTTGGTCTTATACATATTTTTGATTTGTAATTATTTTCATGTTTTGGGGCAAAACATGTCAAGGAGGATGGAATGTAATGTACCTAGGTAATGGAATATAATGTATATTTAGGGTAGTATAGTGGAATGTAATAGTAGTATGAATAGTAATGTCATAGAGGAATAATCTCGCATGCATAGAATGTAAGAGCGAGATAGATTAAAATAGTATAAATAGAAGGTCATAAGCCATTATATTCTCTAATAAGGAGGTATCCCTCTCAAAGTGGCAAGTGATTCAGAGTGATTCCATCCATAAAAGGAATATAATATAATATATATTCAATATTTTTAATTATTTTATGCATGTGAGATATTAGGTTATTAAGATAATATAAATACTAATATTTTTATATTATTCCTCCATTTATGGTTCTAATAGTAGAGAAGTGACATCGACATAGGGTCATAAATCATGAGGCATCATAACACTTCTGCATGAAGCAATGGGTTTCTAAGGATGGAAGCGACATCAATTTATTAGTACCAAGATGTATAATATGCCTATTGTAGGTGCAATAGATAATTTGATGACTTCATAGTCATGAGATATAGATATTAATATTATAAACCCCTTTAAATGGTGGGGTGGTTGTTGGAATTATGATCCAAAGTTCACTTTATGTTTGCATGTTAGTAATAGTATTAATACTATTATATATGTTAGTTTTTTTGTAAATAGGTGGTTAGTAAGTTAAACGGGTTTGAAACCATAAGTTTGATATTTCCCATAGGAAAAACATCCATATGAAAGCTTATAAGCCAGGGTCTATAGTAAATGTAACTTAATTAAGAAATTTAACCTTTGGATACATTTTTTTCAAATATAATACAATGTAGTTCTTCATATTCCTTGTGTGTGGTCCTAATAATATACACATCAAAGTGGGACATTATTTAGAAACCTAATTTTTTTTCAATGCTTATTATTGAAAATTTTTTAGTGTCATTTTGTGAATATGGACCATCAATTCATATTAGGTATTTGTTATTGATTTTGTGTGTATTTCACTCTCTCTTTATTTTATATGTGGCACCTTTATCTCTCATTTCTTAAGTATTATCTCTATTTTATGTTGTCCTCTATTATTTTTATCTTAGGATGTGTTGTTCTCTATTATTATCTCTCTTCATATTCCTCTACCTTATTTTGTTTGTCCTCTATTATTTTTCTCTTAGGCTGTGTTGTCAAAATTGAGTTTTCTAAAATTTCCCACTTTATAAACTAGTATGCAGATCAAGTCAAAAATTATAAATTTTCATTATTACCACTTAGCATAATTTTCAATGTCCCTTTATTTTCAAAACTTTGTAACTTTGCAACACCTTGGGAACTTTTCAAAGTTCTCCAAGTACCTAATTTTTTTGAAACATCCAAAGCATTAGGCAAGTTTGAAGTCTTTGTTTATGTTTTGAGGTTTTGATATTTTCAGACTTTTAAGGAAAATGAGGAAGTTCCTTGAGTACACAAAGTACCTTATATCCTTGAAACTATTGAAATCCATTTATTGGTTAAAATTTAAAACAAATTTTTGGAGCATTCGCATACATAAAGAATATAATGAGGTTCCCAAATACCTTTAGTACACCAAAATCTTAAGATATCTAAAACAAAAACAAGGTCTATAGTAGATATAAGTTTCTCCATTGTTTTATGTTTTGGGGGAAGTCAAGGAAGTACCAAAAATTCCCATAATTCCTAAAATTTGTGATAACTTTTAAAATGTGTTTAAATTTGAAGGTTATAATACAATAAACATATGTTACAATAAGTTTCCAATGACATTTAAAACCCTCAATTTGAATAAGAGGCATATTTTTGAAGTCAAAAAATATTTTTCAAATGATATAAATTGCGGTCATGAGGTTCAATTTTCTATTTAAAATTATAAACTCCTCTGCTATTGTGATCTAAGATATCCAAGGCTTCTGACTTCTCCATTTATACTTAGATTCTAGTGATATCATTCTTTGCGAGGTTGGTGAAACTCTTCTTCTCTTTCCTTTTCCATTTCATTCATTTTGATTCATTTTTTTTCTCAATTTTACGTATACATCTATGAATTTCATTTCTATTTCATTTTATTCATTTACCATGAAATTTTATCCCATCTCTTCAAGAAAACTTGAGAGTTTTCATCTTTTAAGTGAACTACAACCTTACCCATAAAATTCAGGCTTTTCATTGGGCAATTTTTTATATTTCATGTTTTTGAAGTGTTATGGGTATTTATAAATTATAGTTTTTAAAAAAAAAATATTCACGATTTTTGAAAGAGATTTTTTAAAACTTTTATGCCGTCTATGACCCAAACCTATTACTCACATAAATACTCAGTGCCATAAAATTGAGACCTCTAGTCAAAAACACATTGTTCATATCCTCTTTACAAAAAATAAATTCAAATACATTGGATTTGAACCTATTTACATATTTGAATTAAATATTTTATAAATCAAAAATAGTGAAATAGGGAATATAGGAATTGAATAATTTTGGGATAGGATGATGGAATATAGAAAAATAGTTGTGTTAGGACAAAACATTTTTGATTGTGGCTTTCCACACACTACCAATTTCTCCACATCTATTAAATATGTAGACTTGGTCATGGATTGTGCCAAATACTATGATCTAAAGAATAGGGAGATAAAATCTACCAATGTTTTATTTATAACCTATCTTGATTGTTAACCAATCAATGCAACATTTGGTATCCAAAATCATGATGAAATAATAAACATAAACAAAGATATTGCACTGACATATTGAAAACATAATAATGATAAATGATTGAACATGATCAACCAAACTTAGTTCAGTAAGTAAATAAAATGACCATAAAATCTTATTTAGGTATTGACTAGGTAATAATTCTAGGAAGAATTATCTAACATCATAAATTTATTGTATAAAGTTATGGGTAATTATGATACTCAGTTTTTATCTAAATGTATGTGCCTCTAAATTAACATTTCTTGGGTAGGAAAACAATACATATATTGGGTTAAATAAATAAATGAAAAACTTCATGATCAATTTATAGAACTTGAATAATATTGATCCTTCTACATGACCTCATATTTGGTATACTATGTTATTGATTTGAGACCTTAGCCATGACTAAATATGGAAGGACAAGACTTGACATAGAAATGCATATTTGATAATTTTACACAAATATATCATGAACAATTCAAGAAGAATTAAAAAAGAGTAAATAATTATTTCACTATGTTGGTGGTGAGGAATATCGAAGGAAACACAAGAAAACATATATAAAATGAAGTTGATTCCTTGGCCAAGAAATATGGAAGTTATTTCATACAATTACAAAGATTCACATATATTAAAGTTACATTATAAAAAATTCTAAGATATGCAAGTGATAAGATCATTCTTATTGATCTTTGCAGGCAACTGAGTGAAGTTCACAGTAGTTACAATGCAAAATATGTGGGAGGAATTACTTTTCATATTGGTTTGAGCTATTACATGTGAAAATCAACTCAATATGTATTTAATATTGAAAAATCCATGATTTATTTCTCAATGAAATTTTAGACAAAAAGATTTGCCTTTGAAAATAAGAATTTTGTGAACAACAATCTCAATCTTCATCTATGTTATCTCCATGTAACAAAATTTGAGGACTACTGGGAAGACTGTGAAGTAAAATTTTAAGTTAAAAAATGGGACTATTCAAGAATGACCTTAGAGTATATGAAATCCTTCAAAATGGAATGGGTTATTCAAGGTATAGCTGATGACAGATCTGATGATCTTATGATTTTAAAATTACACCTTGTACCTTTCCCATTAATTCATTATTCAATCAAGGAATCATCAGATTTGATAGAACACACCAATTTTTTTTTATAAATATATAAATCTTCACTAAAAAAGAAATTGACTGATTATATAGCCATATGAAGCTCAAAAGATGTTGGATCTTTAAAAGTTCAAAAAAATAAAAATTAACACATGTTAGATAACCATCTGGAACCAAGATGTATATAAAGAGTCTTTGACTGAATAAATTAGTAATTGGTGTAAATGATGGAGAGGATCCAAACAAAAATAATTTTCCAAAACCAACTTATGTAGATGAACTGTAAAGAGACCTCTAAATATTGTTATAAATAGATATTCAATGCCTTTTTTATTTTCTTTAGGAAAGGATGATTCTTTAGTTTATTTAGGTGAGGATCCTTCTTCAAAAGATTCAAATCACTCTATGATGATTGATAACAAAACATAATAGTATGTTGCTTCTGACTCAGGTTTGTCATAATCATGTCTTGCATCTTCTATTGCTCCTTTGTAAGTGCTTATTATTTATTTCATTGCACCTTCACAACCTCTTCCATCTCTTCATGTCTACATTCCATCCCCATCTCATGTTCTATATATGAATCATGTTCCATATATGAATCATGTTTGATGTCCTCCTCCACTTCCTTCAACCAATCCTCCTTTACCACCTCTAAATTAACTTTCTATTTCTAGATATCCCACAAATTCTTCTCAATAATATCTTTCTCTAGTTGGATTATCCAAAGCTCAAGATACTCTTTTTTTTTTTTCTTCAAGTAGTAAATCCTTTCATTGTGTACATTATATGATATAAAAAAATAATAAAAGTTGTATAAAGACTAATACTATTTATTTTGGCATAGCAGCTAATATATTGCAAAGCCCTCCACATAAAGAAGTAAAATGACCTCAAGACTAATATCAAAGCCCTTGAGTATACACTTTATTAAAATTTAAAAACCGATGATGAATATGAAGAAGATATTACCCCTATAGACTACAGTTTAAGTAAAATACACATTGAAGAATATACCCACGAGGGAGATATTCAAAATTTTCAAGTGTTTACAATAAAACTAGTTGAAGTAATAAAATTGGGGAAGTAAACTAGAACAAATTGATAATTAGGTACATGTAAGTTTAGAATATATAAAAAAATTATTGAGTAAAGACAATGTTCCTATGGATTCTCTCGTATATTTCATTCCAAATGAGAAACCTGATAAGAATGTTGTTGCTAAAATTTATAAATATAATAATCATGAAATAGTCATAGAAAATTGGGTAAAAAACTTATTGTTATAGACTCAAATTCATTGCTGAGGTGAGAAAATCATATTGAATTATATGAGAAGTTCAAACCAAGATCTTAGAGGAAATTCAAGTGATATAAAAAAGTGGATTGTTGAAGATTATAGTCAAAGATTTGGAGGATATGGTTCATTTTGATGGGAACATCATCATATTTGAGTCAATATTTATCAAGGTAGAAGATAGCTTTTCATTTTTATTGTTTCATACTATTGAGTGGAAAATAGTTATTTTATAAGAAGATTGGAAAGACTTGAAAAAATATGGTAAACTTTTTGACAATCCCATGACTAAGATCCATTCTAACATATGGTCTATCCATTTTGAATTAATGAAAAATGGAGACACATACATTTTTAGCTATAAAAATGAAATAATAATTCCAAATAATGATCAAGGAATACATTTTTAGTTTAGATAATTTAAATTTAGAAGCTATGAATGAATTGAGCAACATTCATAGTGCTATCACTGAATGTAACATAAGTATTCCAAAATGTTTCAAGAAGAATGAAGAAATGAATGAAATAATGATCACTTAGTTAACAAAATTATCAAATATGATCATCCCAAAATATAAAATAATTTTTTTTAGTTCAAACATTTAAGGAATTTAGACTAAATTCATTACAAATTTAATAATAAGTAGAGTTAGTAGCTTCTTGTCTATCACCAACTCAATCAGATAAACCTTCTATTTCTTTCTCTTTTCAATTTTGTCTCTCTTCCTTTTTTCTATTTCTCCATTACAATTTTTCATAAGGATATTGTAATTTTATATTATTATGTTTTCACATTTTGAAATAGTTTGAAAAAATGAATTAAGAAATAAAAATGTTTTTCAAAAATGGTAGTTACATGTAGTTATGAGTAGCTATTCAGCCTCTAGGCTATATATATAGGGATTTCCATTATAATAAAATCATTTTTATAGTCTTAACATTTTTGATACAAGATAAGGAAAGGAAAAAGCTTTGTATTATTACCTATTACTAATACAATATATTTTAATAGGAATTTGCACATCTTAATATCTTGATGAATGGAAAATATTCTTGTGTTTATTGATTCATTCGATTGTTGTTCTTTATTTTATGAAAAATTTAATAGTTTAATTTTCATTTATTTTAATATTAAAAAAATTATAAATTAATTTAAATATTATTTTTTTCAACCAAGTATATTATTTGTTTCTTTTCCTTTATATTCTATCTTTTATCGTCTATTCTCCGTCTTTTCTCTCTTTACTGAAAATTATTTTCTATTCACAAAAACCCCCAAAAATAGTTTTGTTTGTGTATAACTATAAATATTATGTTTCTTTTCCTTTTATAATTTTTTATAAAGGGAACCTCCCATAAAAATAGAGTAGGGGATACTTTTTCCATTCACTATTGACATAAAACCAATATTTTATACCCCATACAAAATATTCCTCCAAAAGGTTTTGGCAACCACTATGAGGCATGATTTTTTGCTTTCCATGCAACCCATAAAATAAATTTGAGTTTTGTTCACATTAACATTTCTAAAGTTAAAAATCATATTATTCATCAAGGTATTGATTGTATATGAGTGACGTAAAAAGATATTTATTTTAATCTTTGAACATGCACCTGGGATAAAAAATACCAACCTTGTTTAGTTCTAGAGAGTTGTATTTGTGTTATAATAGGAGGAAGATTTTGTTGACCTTACCCTAAGAGATGAAAAAATCACTAATAGTAGAATATAACTAATAATATTTTTTCAAATATCTATCCAACTAACTCATGCTTCGATATAACAATAGTTTTATCTCATGTTAGTTGAAATAAAGTTTACCAGGCTTAGTAAAAGAGAAGGTGTGCTTGATGCTATATTTTATTTACAAGAAAATTTTAATTTCAAACTAGGCCTAAAACATATTTAAAAAAAATAGTAAAAAATAAAATATTCAAGTACTACAACTAGTCCACACAAACTAAAACCTATAATTTAAAATACAATTAGTATAGAATTGGTTCTTTCTAAAATTGTAATACCTTAAGTTACACACCTCATGAAAATGGTTGCAGTACCATGGGGACTAGATATAAGTCTAATTTCCCTTTGTGTATAATTTCATGATTTTCTAAAATTATTTACAAATAACTTCCTTAAATTCACTGATGAACATTCAGATGAACTTCTCTCCACCTTCACTACTGCATGTGGTATTCTAGGTGTTTAGTATGAGGGTGTGGCAGTTATATTTTTTGTTAAAATTGAATAATATGGAGTATAAAAGTGGTTATATAATATCTATCTTGGTTCTATATTAAAATGATATGTAATGAAAACTAAGTTTGAGAATTTTTCAAGCTATTTGAAGATGTGCACACACTCCTTGCAATACTAACTCAAATGAAGAAATAAAGTAAATGAATCAATGAGAGAATTTGTTACAAAGTTAAAAAAATTATTGATTTTTTGCTATTGTGGCTAATTAAATAACATAAAATCAAAATTGATTCTTCATAAATGCTCATCTACCTAAAGTAGTATTCTTGTTGAGAAGAAATTGAGCTTCCAATTTGGAACAATCCCAAATATTGGTCACTGAAATTGAAAATGAATTGATCATGACAAAAAAATTAAAGAAATATTCCACAAAGGTGAATGTAAAAATTAAAATAAAAAATCAAATGATAAACTAATTCAAAAAATGTCCAATGATATCATTACTCTAAAGAATAAACTACCTCAAAAATATATTACTTCATTGTATCAAGACATTCCTAAAAGGAATTTTGTGCCACACAGTAATATTCCTTCACTTTAGGCTCCAAAACAAAATATTGCCATTGAAACTCCTATAATTAAATATACAACTATAAATGTATTAATTTAGGTGGAATAATTTAATGAATACAAGGAAGATGAAATTGAAGTAAAAAATTTAGGTTTTCAAGAGTTTTATATTGAATAACCTGATGGCAACCCCTAGAATGAGTATTTGAATATGAATTTGATGAAGATGAATATGATTATTCCATTTATGATATTAATAACCAATATTTTTATCTTTTTATGAGGTTAAAAAAACAAAAATAAGAAACCAATAAAAATTATGAAGCTAAGAAGTCTATTGAGAAAGAGAAGGCCAAAAACAAAGAAGATTTCAGAACACCTCATATGAAAATCATCCTTCCCAGAGGTTCTTCCATACCCAAAAAATAAAAAAGATTAAAAAATAAATTAAATGTATGTACATCATCCTATATTTCTTTTTTTGTTTTAAATACTAGTTCCACTACTATAAATGAATTAAATTTAAAATTAACATCCTCTACTTACCTATCTACTTTCAACATCATTGATCGTGTAAAAAAGTCCAAAATCAAAATGTCCTAAATAAAGTATATGAGGTCTAACCCCAACTAATTGGATGTATTTATTAGGCTTATAAAAATAAAATACCCTAATACATTTGGAATTGCATCCAAAATAATCCTTGTGATGCCTAATGATCTGAGTTATCTTAATTCCATGACAATTTCTACCTTAGAAGCTAGAAAACTTAAACCATTTTATATCTCTCTTTATTATAAGATTCAAACTAAGTAATTGTATGATTGATACTAGTGCCTCATATAACATGATTTTTTTAAAATTTTATCATGCACTATGCCTCACATGTACTAGCATATTTGGTAAATTTTATTAAGTGGATTCAAGTAAATTTTATTCAGTGGATTCAAAACATATACCTATGGTAGGTTAGATTAAAGAATCCCAGGTAACTTTGACAACCTTCTCATAAATAATGATCAAAATGACCATTCTCATTGTATAAATTATTTTGAAATACAACATAATGTTGGGAATAAATTTCTATAAATAGTTAAGTGGATAGATTTAGATGGACTTATCATATACCATGATTCATGTTAAGGGATTCAAACAGAGACTTGAACTTGAAATAAAAACTAGGTTCTATTGGAGAGTTATCATGATGATGTCATGGTGATATCATGGAGGTGTTCTAGTGATTGGATAAATAACCTTGATAGTCTATGTGACAATGACAAAGTGTGCAATGTTTTTGTCCTAGTATGCTTGAAGAAGGCTTGGTTGATCTTCAGAGTTTGCTTGGTTTGAGATATTTACAGATGAGTCTGAAGTTTTGAGCATGTGAAATAGGTCTTATAAGAAGTGTTATATGCTTTGAGAGCTTGTGTGCATGAGTGTTATTCATCCAATTCTTCATTATATTCATCTAGACATTTTGGTCTAGTGGTAGAAAATATGAGTAGGTAGTTTGATGACATCACCATTACCATGTGGAAATGATTCAAGTGGATTTGGTCATATGATTAGGATCACATTAATCCCTAGTTTTTATGTGTTATATCTCAAGTATTGCATTGAAGCACGGTCAAAGATATGAGGGTACAAAGTTAGCTTCTCAGTTAGAATTCATTATTTTCCCATACTTAGCCAAATTTGCATGTGGCCAAAAAGAGTCGAGTAAGCATGTTGATAAGGTTAGCATTCACACACGTAGAGGTATTAAGACAAAATGATCATATCAATTTGTTCATTTTTGTTCCTAGTTTATTTATGCTAAATTTTATATCATGAAATGAAATTCATCAAAAGATATGCATATGCAAAGTTGGGCTCCTCGGTAGTTTGACTATGTTTTCCATACTTAGCCAAATATGCTTGCAATAGGGAAAGCTAAGTAGGCATTTTGATGAAGTTATATCTTACACATGTGAAGGTGGAAAGAGAAACTGATCATATGGGTTTGTATAATTTTGATCCTAGTTGATTTGTGTAAAAAATATAGATCATGCGATGAAGTACCTCAAAAGATATACTTGTTTAAAGTTGGCTTCCAAAGTAGGTTTTTGACATAGTTGGCTCTATGATAGAATATTTTGAGAAGGCATTTTAATGACATTATATATTGCACATGCAAAGGTTTTAGGATTAGTTTGGTACATGGTTATATTCTTATTTTAAAGGAGAACATATGGTGTAATTTATAAGACATGAGATTGATTGAAATAAAAGATATATCTATCCAAAGTTAGCCTTCTTGGAAGATTGAAAGGGTCCCCATACTTAGTCATTTATGCACAAGTTAAAGTTTGATCAAGATTGATGATGCACGTTGATCCAAGAAGTCAAGAAGTAGTGAGATAAGGATAGGTTTAATATGTTTAATAATTGATCAAAGGTAAAAGATAAGGATATAATGATGAGTGGGTGTTCATATAGATTGATCAAATGGTGAACATTGATAGTTAAGCCCTGGTTGATCTATAGAGATCAATGGAGTGTATTGAGTCAAAATTTCAAGATTACATGATATGAGGTTAAAGTGATTGTGGTTTAACATTTGGCAATGGTGGAATATGTGTTAAAGATTGAAAAAGATCAATGGAGTGTGATTGATCTAAATATGAGAGGACACAAGATGTGAGCATTGTGTTCTAAGTTTAACTGTGACCATTTGAATTCAAATATTTGAATTTAACATAGAGAAAACCAAAGATCTATATTTTATCCATATATTTATATATAAGTCAAATTTACTATTTATATAAAAACAAATTTTGTAGAGAACTCCAAGATGCATCTAGAAATATAGATTTGAAGATCTGAAAGTGAGAACGGTCAAAGCTATTGAGCCTAGAAGTTGATTGTGTGCCTGTGCTTATTATGTAAGTGACCTAAGAAGGATATTTGAGCTTGTGTTGATTTTGTTTTGATGTCTCATGATGACTTAGATATTTGGGAGTGATGTATACTTCATGAGGATTCTCTATGAGTATTTTAGAGGTGTGATGAATCTATCTTGAGTATGAACAATGCATAAAAAGTTGACTGTATATTTGGTAATGGTGTTCCTATGTATAAGGTTGCTATTTGAGTTATTTGATCATACATAGATGTGAGATAAAATTAATGTGATCATTTGAGGATGTATAAGGGGACATAATGAGTGGACCCATGCAATTGAAAATGGTCCTATGTTCTTAGTTTGTTTGATGATGTGCTAAATTGGTGAATAGGTCTCCATGAAACCTATAAGACCTATAAGGACCTTATTAAAAGGTGTAGCTACTTAAGGGTGACACATAGATGCTATGGAAAATGTATGAATATTGTTTTGCACTGTGTCTTCATGTGAAATATGCCTTAACGGTTAAGGCATGCCTAATAGCCAACCAAGGTGTCGATTATCAAGTATGTTCTATAAATAGTGAAATCAAAGATGGTGATTTCTAGACTTTGTGAAAGAAATGAAGGAGAGTTGAGAAAGAGACTTGGGAGATATTGGAGAAAGGTTTGTGTGTGTAATTATGGATTGAAGGAGGGGTAGAGTGCCTTGAGGATGAGTTGAACAATAAAATAGATTAAGGACTATTTGTATGAATTGTAGGTCATAATTTTGTTGGTAAAATAGTGCTCTTACAGATTGAGTGTGAGAAAAGGTGAAAGGTGATAAGCAAAGGTCCATCATTAGGTGTTGTAAACATTAGTTTAGAGGTGAATGTGTTCATAGTTTTTTTTGTGTCAACTCAACATCTAATGTGGTTATAGCCTCCTTACAAGGTAAAACTTGCTAAAAGTCTATTTATTATTGCAAATCAGCTAAACAAGTATGACAATACCTTGTGGGATTAAAGTCTCACTAAATAGGGATTTTAGTTCATTGATAATTTACAGATGGTTTAAATTGGTTCTTGTTAGTATAGGATATTATTCCAATAATAGGTTCTAGTGGGTTTTATTCCCCAATAGGGTTTCCCATGTATGTCACGTTTTATGTGATTGATCTTGCATTGTCTCTCTTTCTCATTAATATGAATGATTTGTATGATTCATGAATGCTTGTGGTAATTGATTAAGTGTTTATAAATATTAGAATTGAAGTTGGACTATTTGGGCTCATTGATTCAACCCTCCCCCTCAGTGATTATACCTCTAACATGTTTATAGTACTAAAATCAGATGATCCTCATATAAATATATTGTATGAAGTTACAAGCTTGTGAAACTATATTATTATGTTTGAGGATGATTAAAATGTCCCTAAACTAAAATAAGTAAATTCAAATGATATTTCAATTTTAAATTTTGACGGTAATTACTCTTTTGCAAGTTTTAGTGTTGGTGTGGTATCATATCTCCAAATGAAGAAATGTTTCCCTTCTCTTACAAATTATAATTTTCAAATACCAATAATAAAAATAAGTATGAAACATCAATTCTATCCCTCAAGGTATTATAATAAATTGGAATAAAAAATCTAATGGCACAAGGTGATGTCTAGTTGATCATTAAGATAATCAAAGACCATTTCCAAGTGAAGAATGATTCTTTAAGACATTACATAAATAAGGTTTGGTATATCATAAGAATTTTTGAAGTAATTTCCATAATTTACATTTAAATAATAATAATAATAATAAAACAAATGATTTATTAGTCTTAAATTCACTAATTATTCCTCATCCTAATTCTAATACAAACAAAAATACCATTGAAATGGTGTTCTGACCAAGTGTTCTTGACAATTCTAAAAACTTGTAAGTTTTCAATGAAGATCAATAGATAATTGCATACCTCAAGAAGATAGATAAATTTTGAAACCTTTATTTTTAAGGTGTTGACTTAGCCTAAAAAGAGTCCATTTATAAAATTAACGAAGAAGGAATTGATAGTGAAGAGAACAAAGTTGGCATGATTCGACTAAAATGAAAAAAGATTCCCAAAGGTCTTATTTTAGTCCAAAAAAATATTCACTAAACATAATAGGTTTATCAAGAATAGGATACAAAAGGATTTTTTTAGATCAATTGATTATGAAAAAGTAAACATTGGTTCCAATGAACAACCTAGGATGGTCAACATTGGTAAGTGTTGTTATCCTGAAGAACATATATTTTTTGTATTGCCACTCAAAAATTACATATAAATCCTTTCATATTAATATTATTATTTAAAATCATTTCATCCTAAATAAATTCAAAATACCATCCCCTTTAATCCATTTTTGAATCCTTTCAAGGAAAACTAGAGACATTACATGCCAAAAATAGTCGAGACTATTTTTGAAGAGGCCCAAAAAATGCTAAATGCAAGAATCATCTTCCCCATTCATCATTCCACATGGGTTGCAAACATTATTATTTTACACATAAAAATGGTGAGATAAATATTTGTTTTGATTTTTAAAATATAAATCAATCATATTTGAAGGACAATTATCAATTACCCATCATAGATCAACTGTTGCAAGTTTTAATAGGCTCTAATATGATATAAAATGCTTGATAGTTTTTTAGGTTATAATTAGATCGATGCTTCAAAATAAGGGCAACATAAGACCAAATTTTAAACCCCATGGGGTATATTTTATTATATAAATATATATTTTGGTATTATCAATGTAGGTGTAACATTTCAAAGAGTAAATGATATGGATTTTCATGACCTAAAGAATAAGATAATAGTAGTGTACCTTGAAGATATGATAGTTTTTTCCAAGAAATGAGAAGATCATTATGATGATTTAGATAAATTATTAAAGAGAATTTAACTCCATGGTATTTATTTTAACTATAAAAATTATATTTTTAGAGTCACAAAGGAATGTTTATAGGTCTTATAGTGTCTAAAAAAGGCACCAAAATTTATTTAAAAAATGTTGAGGCTATTTAGAAATTGTCTCTTCAAACAAGAAAACCTAATGTTCATTATTTCTTTGAAAAGGTGAAATTTTTAATTTGTTCATAAATTTATGGGATTGACAAGACATATAGTTAACATGATAAAAGGAAATAATGCCTTCAAATGGAGTAAATATGGAAAATATGCTTTTGAAGAAATCAAAGTTTTCATTGCCAAAGTGCTAATTATTATGTGCCCATATTTCAAGAAAGATTTCATCATTTACTACTATTCATCATAGCATACATTGCTAGTAATTATAGTTTATAATAATGAATAAAGAGTCAAATATACTATTTATTTCATGAACTATGGTCTAATAATCATGAATTGAAGTATTCATCCACTAAAAAGTATGCTTATGTTGTTTTCAAAGAAGTGAAACAATTTAGGTATTACATCCTAAATTATCATTTTATTGTTATGATACCTAATATAAATATCAATTCAATACTAAAAACATAAGATCTTGGTTCAAAAAGAGTGAATTTTATAAATAAATTTCAATAATATGACCTTGACATCAAGTCAAACAAACTTGTATGAGGACAGGGTTTATGCTAGCTCATAGTATAAAATGGATCTAGTAATGAGGATCTTAATAAATAACAAGGAGAAATGTGCTTGAAGATTTAAATTTTATTATTTTATTTAAAAACACTGATGAATTATATTTAAATATAACATATTCCCTTACCTATGGATAATTTATTGAAAACCTTAGTTCAAAAGAGAAGAGAATAGTTAAGCTCGAAACAACCAGATATCTAATGTGAGACAAAACTCTCTTCAAAAGAGGGCTTTATGGTTTATGTTGTCACTAAATATTGAACATTAAATGAGGTTTTTCAAGTATACTCTAATATTTTGGAAACATTGGAATACCTCTAGGCCTTTGCGTTGCCTATGATAGAGGTAGACCTCTAGGTTTAAGGGCTAGCTCCCTAGATTACTCTTTGCTTGTTTATCACCTACACTAACTAATTGCTTAGATGAAAAGGGTAGGAAGTAGAAATTAAAATAAACTAATCTATTAAGGTGATAAACTATAAATATCTCCACTTGATTACCATATACTAACACTAAGAGACGTGACCTACACCACTAGTCTCAAATTCTTGGATTACTCTAACATTAGTATTTCAAACATTGAGGTGATATGCATCGAATCACTCAAGGTGAGTGGACTAGAGGTAATTTTTAGAAAATATATATGTATATATATATATATATATATATATATATATATATATATATATATATATATATATATATATATATTATTAACACTTTAATATGGACTAATTCACTTGAAAACACTTCATGTGACCTATTAGAGTGGAAATGACTTGGATCGAACATGGAAAGATTGAGAGAAAACAAGGATATATATCAATCACTTGACCTTTCACTATACATCAATCCAAATAATTAGAAAAGATAGTTTTTGAAATCAAAAATAGATTATATATCTTATTTAAAAGTAAAATTAAAATATAAAACCAGTAGGGCTTTGCCATACTAGGTGTGGAATTAGAATACAAGGGCTAAAATGGCTTACATTTAAAGAAATGTGTGAGAGGAGAGAGAGAAGAGAAGTACAAGAGTCATAATTACAGATTTAAAGGCATGAAAATTAGTTACATTTCAGAATAATTAAATTAATCATAGAGGTTTGGAAGGTATTTTTGGACAAGTGTCCATCTAAAGCATCAAATTCTCCAAAATTGGTGTATGGTCCTCAAGTAGCTTTCTTATAAATTGCTTTTATGATTAGGCATATTTTGGGTGATTTAAAATAGACTAGGGAGAGTTTAAACATGTGAAAAGTATGAGGGGGTTTATAAAAAATACTTAAAATTCATAAGATGCATCCCTAAATCATAGACTTCCTTCAGACACTTGTTTTCATCATCTACAATCATTAATTAGTTTTCATGGCTTCATTCTTGATTTTTTTCACCAAAATGTCCTTCACTTTACAAAATAAATCCAAGGAAGAGGTGCTAGGACACCTTTATAAGAATCATATGCCTTCTAGTCCATGACTTGGACCTTAAAAGGATCCCCAATTGGACTTATCATCTTCTCACTTGATAGTCATTCTTCATTTTCACTATCTGCCAAAGATTACCTAAAATGAATGACTTAATAGAGATTTTTATAGGATAATATAAGGTAATAAATAGATATGGATAATTATAATATGTCCCAATATACCCATTCCATTGGTTCTCACCTACTCAAATCTCCTTTGCACCTGTAAAACACATAAAAACCTATTAAAAAACCCTATTTTCACTTTGTCCATACAAGTAAGGAACAAACCAATCTAGTGCAATGGAGCCTGAGAGAGTCCTACTAAAGTAAAAAACCATTTATATTCAATTTTAACCATTATTAATTAATTCCCACTCATTTATTTCTAATCAAGTCTCAGATAAGGGTTTAAGAGGGTTTCTAGTAGTTTTGGTTCTTAGGAACAATTCATAAAAACTAGAGGTTGAATATCTAAAAAATTGTAACTAAAATCAATTTTAGGACCTCCTTAAAATTTTCCCAACTCCTTATGTCACCATGAAATAATTTTGTGCAGGTGTGAGCTCTTAAATATGGCCTATTGAGCTTGGACTACATTCTAGACACTTTGAAGTGGGTTTTAGCCAAAAATGACCCCTCTATGGTTTTATCTACAACTCAATGGATCCAATTAAACTTATATATCTCATTTAAGGTCATAAAATAAGAATTAATGGTCATATTCTCCTAGGAAATGAATTAGAACCCTATAGGGCTTAGGCCTACTCTAAGCATAATAGGCCTGACTTGTGTTTCATGACCTAAAACTTCCTTTGAATGCTTTCTCATAACTATGAGGCCTCCTATATGTGTTTTAATGCTCAAAACAAATAAAAAACCCTTTTTTTAGTGTTTTAAGACCTCTCAACACACCCCCTTACCATCTTCTCACCAATTTTTTAGTCTAGATTACCTGGGAGTGCTATTTGTCTAATACTAAATAGAGGGAACTTCCCTTATTTGTCTAGATATTTTGAATATATGGGAGGATATATTGGGTCATGATGACTCTATAAACAAATTTTAATTACTATATTAATCTTTTAGAGTCATCACTCAACACAAAATTCAAGACAAACTCATAGAGTTGATGACTGTAGGTAGGAGTTTGTATGTAGGGTTGAGTATGCCTATAGGTTAAGGTTTTACTTCAACCTCTCTTTTGTCTTGAACATAATATGGGACTTATATAATCACTACGAGGGTATAAAATATATTTTAATCTCATCCTACATCTCTTTTGACCTTTAAACCATCTTTTCTCACTAGCCTATATTAGTCCATGGATTGTATGTAAACTATAGGTGGCAGTTTTTTGGAGGTTTCCTGTAGGTGAAGGGACATATTTTAGACTTGTGTTATATAAATAGGCATTTATTGAAGTTATAAATATAATTTTCATACCTTAAACTATCCATATCATGCCTTAATCCATTCCAACATCTAAATTGGTATGTTCCCCATGTACTACCATTTGACAGTCAGATTGTAGGTGACATTTTGAGAGCAAAATAGACCCCTGTAGGTGCTTACCTATGTCAAAATACTTTGTTTCAACTCCTCAAATTATTTCATGAGTCATTTTTGTCATCTTCATTCAAATTAAGTAACTTTTCTATAGGCTATGATTTGATTGTATCATATTGCATTGAAATATCATTTGAGCTTAAAACATTGTGGATTATACTAATAATCTTTAATGAGAACCTACTTGAGATGGAAGCCTATCTAAACTATACTATTATAGCCAAACACTCACTCTCCTATGTCAAATAATTGCCCCTATGCCTGGGCTATATGGTGGAAACCACTAGACTAGTCTATAATTCAATATATTCCATCATGAGATGATATTTTGTGAGACAAGATCCCTGTTTCAAAGATATTAAGGTAACATGTCTTAAAAGCAACTTACTAATTTATAGACATGGTTATCAAGTATTATTTATGAATTTATGGCTTTACCACTACCTCAATGATGTTCTCAATGCTCTTATACCTAAATAAGGTCTCAAACAAGCTCCAACACCTTTATTCAAATCTTCTTAGTCCTCTGTGGAAGCTTATTGTAGATGCACACGTAAGATACAAGGAAATGTGTCAAGTTGGGTTATCACAACCAATATTCAAACCATTTTTATAATTAAAACTAATTATATCCACTTTAGGATACTTCTAAAAACTTTAAAACCTCCTCTCCTACTCAACATGACTGCTCAAAACTTATTTTTACCTGCCTATAGGTGAATATTACAAGAAAACTGATTGTGTGTTGTTTCTAGACTTTAAACTCCATTAAGTGTTAGTATTTGGGAATAAAAATCCAAAAAATATACTAATTATTAACTTATATAGGTTAAAAACAACCTACTTTCTTTATCTTAAAACCACTTACATAAGAATGACCTTGTAATAGGTGGAACATTGGTCTGCAACCTCATTGGTGTCCTCCTAATAAATTGAGATAGTTAATGCCAAATCCTTCAAACAAAATGTGAATAATAGACAAATAAATACATGATAAATTTATTCACACTCTTATAAAACATTATAAACACTTGGTTTGTAAGAACCAATCTAAATATAGGATAAAACTATAGGCCATGGGGATGAGCAGGTAGAAAATAGTCACAAACCTTCTTAACCATGGTTCATGAATCAAAAGTAATAAAACCTACAAATATTTTTATGTATTTTAATTAAATAAATATTAATATGATACTTCAAGATCATTTGACCCAACTCACCTCCTATTGTCCATACTAGACTAAAATCGATTGAACATTTTTGCATGGAAAGGAGAGTGATGGAGAGGCAGAATGGTTTTTTGCGATTTTCAAGTCTTTCAAAGCTTATAAAGTGTGGGAATGGAATTAGGGTACCTAAAGGGTCACTATAAAGTCTACCATACATGTAAATACTACTATACAAGTTTTACAACAATTGAAAACCACATGAAACCACTTGATCCTCTTATTTTCAACATAACACCTACATTTGTCAGTTTAAGATTACCACTTCTGACATTAATCTAACATGTAAGATGTCAAATAAAACTTTAGAACACTTTTCCTTTATGGAAAACTATATAATTTCATTTAGTGACTCAAATGTGACCTTATATGACGTAAAATGACACAAAGGAATAATGACCAAGCTAAAGTACATTAAATGACTTCATTAGGACCATGGGCCACATAAAAGATCCTAGGGGACCCCTATATAAGTTTTTAACTTTATGGGGTTGACCTAATTTTACTTGTGGTCAAATTATTCAACATTATTGGTGATTTCCTAGGAGTGACAATATATCTATGCCAAATACCAGTAGCTTAATCCTAACCATTGGGCTATAGAGTTACCTATACATAGTATAAGATGTTGAAATACCTCTTAAATGACAAAAAACAACACACCTAAAAAACACACGTGTTCTAAGGAAAACTTAGGGAAAACACAAAAAACATAAGAAAAACACACCTACCCTAATATATACAAAACCTCAAGCACTTGAGGTAAAGAACAACTCACCATGATTTAACTAGGGTTAAATATGGTACCTCTTACATCCTTGCTGCTCCATGAAAATATATCATGTGAAGCATGCTTGTTAGCAAACACTTTCTTATATTTATGGTCAAAATACTTATCATCTTTAGGTATTCTTCTATCTACAAGTGTGCTACTTGGAATCTTCAAAAATGCTTGATATTGCCCTCCAAGAGGCTTGCTTAGCTTTGCATCTAATTTTAATCCTATCATATCTAATTGAACCTTCCTAAACTGCAACTTGGGAGTGATCAAAGTTGCCTCAACATTACTCTCTTCTAGGAAATGATGTATTTGGTGTTTGGAAACATCAATATTGGCCTTATTATGCTTCAACACATATGAAAATGATTCATCCTTAGACTAAGGTCTTAACTACTCCTCAAACATACAATTTTCTATCTTGACTTCACTAGACTTCTCCATGACTGTAGATTTTTGGATAGTATCTTGATGCTCATATTTATTCTTAACAAGACATTTTTTATGCTTGATAAGACACTCAACAACCTGATTGTTAGGTTCATCAATAACCTTACCATCAGATTCACACTTCTTTAGAATGAGAGAATATTTACTCAACTATTCAAACTCTTGACTTATGGCATGAAAACTTTACCATTTATCATATTCCTCTTAATGATTGTCATCTTCAAGGACTCCTCCATCAAGTGTAGTTAGAATAACATTTTCCTTCTCACCATATTGATATATCATGTTTTAAAAACTATCATCATCAGAAATATGAATAAGGTAATTTCCCTCAACAACTTGTGGAAAATAATGTTCAATGCTTACCTCAAAATGTTCATATGTTCCTTCATGGATGATGTATATGTCAAGGTCAGTTTTCTCAAATTAAGTCTATGGATCATGTCCATAAGTGTCTTCACCATACTCATCTATAAATATATCAGATATGCCCTCAAACTTAGAATATGCTCCATCATCTACAATAGACTCGTCATGATCATTGATGACACAATTGAGATTAGAGCTTGCTTCCACTTAGGGCTCAACATGAAATATAGTTAGTGGTTGAGTTATAATGGTTAAATTTTATCCATACCTTATCTAAATTCAAGGAAGGACCAATCAGCTGAGAGATTTCCTCCTATCTTGGCAATGAAATCTTTTGAGAGGCAAATAGAAAAGTGAGTAGGCAAGTTAACAACCATATTGCCTTGAAGAATGGGGAAACTTGGACAATCATGAAATAAAATTATCAACCCTTTGACTAGTCCTACTAACTTATCAGGTGTCCCATCAATTTGTAGTACCCACTTACTATAGGGTTCATAATTTAAACCCAATTTATCTACCACAACCTTGAGCATCATCAAATTACTAGCTCCATTATCCACTATGCAGTTGTGAACAAGTTTGTCTCTCATAATGAGAGTGAGGTGGGTGGAGGCTTCTCAAAATTTTAAGAGGGTTCCAAAATATGATTATGAGCATTGGTGAGAACAACATTATCATGATTTGATGGTTGAGCACTAAGGTGGATTTGATATAGCTGCTCTTGAAGGAGCTCTTTTTAACTAGGCAAGTGAAACATTTCCCAAAGAGACATAGATGCCTTAGAAATTTTCAATGAATCAAAAATATTCAAAGTAGGATTACTCACCTTTTCTTGAGTTCTTCAAGGTAAATAAGTGTTTTGGGCTTGAGATATTAGAACACTTTAACTAACCCTTCCAACATTTTGATTTGGAATAGGTGCAGAAGTTATAGGGACAATCATACCTTGATGCCTTATAAGAGGGATATTTGAGCTTGTATGAACAATATGGGCATCTCCCAAGGCCTTATTATTCACTTTAGTATTGTCTATAACTAAACTATTTTGATTTAGGACATAGGTGTCTTCCACTATAAATTTTGTAAGGTTTACCTTTTGAGATTGTCATCCTTCATTTTCTTGTATGAGGACTTCATCTTCTACTGATATTTGAGGAGTGAATCCTATTTGTTCAACCAAAAATTACTCCCCTTCTTCAATTACATCCATTTATTGACCTTACTTCCATTCCTCTCCTTGCACCAAGGTGTTATGCATTGGTACCATGGCTCTTGTGTTGGAGGTGGAAGTTGGATTGTAAGCATTAACAAGCCTATTGAAGTTAGGGTATCTTTGCCCTCTACCATAACCATATTTTTGAGGTGGGAACCTATTTCCTTATTGAAGATAAGGGTAGGGGTTTTGATTAACTACATACTATTGATGTACTTTCTTAAGCTAATATTTTAAGGCCTGTATGCTTTCATCTTTATCAATTATCCCTTTTACCTTCTTAGGGGCAAATATAGACTTGGTATTTACATTAAGAACTTGAGAAACACTTGGAATATTAGTAGATATATTAGGTAGTAAAGGCATGGGAAATTTTGGAGGTAACTTCCTAGCTTGTATTAGGCCATTCTCAGCTCTAATGATAATGTCATATGCTTTAGGTAAGGTGTAACCACCCATGGACTATAACATTATGGCTATGTCAGTACCAATATCCCTTAGATATGTGAGAAACACAAAGCTTGTAGGTGGTATCATGGGAGGAGGTATCCTATGCCAAGTCCTTTGGAATCTATCATTAAAATCATGCATTGTCTATTTAGGGGCTCTTTGAATCACATTGAGTTGATGAATGAGTGATGTGTGATCACTCTTGTCTTTAAACCTTGATGTCAATAGATCTCAAAAATCATCCCAAGTTATGATACAACCTCTGGGAAATGTCCTATACCATTCAAGTGTTTTACCTCTAAGGGACATGGCAAGTAGTCTAATGGCAATATTGACTTTAGTGACATTGTAAAAAATACAAAAGTTTGATTTTTTCCTAATATGCTCACTATGAGTGACATGACCTTCACCATTAAATGTGGGAACACTCTTTATAGCATTAGGAGGCATGTCATCGTATGCATTGAGATGAATTACGTTTTTAGTGTTAAAGGCTGAGAAGGCATGCTACCTAGCCATGTTCTCCTCAAGTTCCTCTTGACTCTCTTGACCTTATTGGTTTGCAAAGTCCTCTTGTTCTTAAAAGGTCAAGATAGTCTAAGGATTTTGAACTTCAAGAGGAAGTTTAGGTTGAAGGGGTGGGTTGATGGGATTGAAAACTCTACTATAAGATGACCTAGTAAAGACCATGAAGTATGAAATAAGAACTGATAAAACAATGGTCTGTAATAATATATTACCTTGAATGGAGTTTCTAAATGTTGGGTAGAACACCATATGTAGTTGTGATGTTTTCAAGACCAACATTCACCTTGACAAGTTTTCTTTTGGAAAAAGGTCCCACTAGACATGCCAATATTATTGTCACCAAATATTTCACCCTAGAGGATTTTTTTCAAGTATACTCTAAGATTTGGGAAACATTGGAATACCTCTAGGCCTATGGGTTGCCTATGATAGAGGTAGACCTCTAGGTTTAAGGGCTATCTCACTAGATTTCTCTTTGATTTCTTATCACCTACACTAAATGATTGCTTGGATGAAAAGGGTTAGAAGTAGACATGACAATAACCTAATATATTTAGGTGATACACCAAAAAAATCTCCACTTGAGTATCATACACTTTAAATAAGAGACATGACGTATAATACTAGTCTTAAAATCTTGAATTACTCTAACATTAGTATTTCAAACGTGGAGGTGATATGCATGAAATCACTCAAGGTGAGTAGACCAGAGGTCATTTTTAAAAACTAAGTATATTCTTAAGACTTGAAGATAGACCAATATACTTGAAAACACTTCATGTGACATGGTAGAGTGGAAATAACTTGCATTAAACATGGAAGGATTGAGAGAAAGTAATGATAGATATCAATCACTTGACCTTTCACTATAAATCACTTTACATACTTAGATAAGATAGTTTTTGAAATTAAAAATAGATTATATATCTTATTTTAAAGGCAAATTACAATATCAAACTAGCAGGGCTTCACCATGGCAGATGTGGAATTATAATACAAGGGCCAAAATGACTTATATTTATAGATGTGTGAGAGGAAAGAGAGAAAATAAGTTCAAGCGTCACAATGCCACATGTCAAGGCATGAAAAATACATTTTATAATAATTAAATGAATAATAAAATTCTATAAGTTATTCTTGGACAAGTGTCCATTTGAAGCATCAAACTCTCTAAAATTGGTGTATGGTCCTCAAATAGCCTTCTTAGAAACTGCCTTCATGATTAGGCATATTTTGGGTTATTTTGAATATACTATGGAGATTATAAACATGTTAATAGTATTATGGGGGTTATAAATAAGCTTCAACAATCATCAAATGTGTCCCTAACTCATAAACTTCTTCTAAACACTTCTCATCATTTGTAGTTATTAATTAGTCTTCCTGGTCTCATTCTTCACATTTGTCACCAAAATATCCTTTAGTTTCCCAAAAAAATATAATTAATATGTGTTATGACACATATCTAAGACCCATATTCTTTCCATTTTGTCAATTAGACCTTAAAGGGATCCCCAATTGGACTTATCATCTTCTCACTTGGCAATCATTCATCATTTTCACTATCTGCCAAAGACTACCTAAAATTCAAACCTAGAAGAGATGTTTCTAGGATAATATGAGGAGATAAATGGATATGGAGAGTTATAATAGGTCTAAATTGACCCCCTCTAATGGTTTTCACCTATTTAAATCTCCTATGCACTTGTAAAACACATAAAAACCTGTAAGAAACCCTATTTTCACCATGTCTATAAGTAGGGTACATACTAATATAATATGATGGAGATTAAGAGATTCATCCACAATTCCAAAACCATTTCTAGGCCATATGACCCCTTATTAATATATTCCCACTCATTTCTTTCCAATCAGGTCTCAGATAAGGGTTTAGGAGGGTTTCTAGTAGTTTTTCTTCTTAAGAATGATTCATAAAAACTAGACATTAAATATATAAAAAGTTAACACTAAAGTCAATTTTATGACCTCCTTCAACTTTAACCTACTCCTTGGGTCACCATGCAATAGGTCCGTACAGGTGTGATCTCTTGAAGATGACCTATCAAGCTTTAGACTACATTCTAAACACCCTAACCAATATTTCATGACCTAAAACTTCCTCTGAATGTTTTCTCAAAACTCTGAGGCCTCCTCTATGTTTTTTCATGCTAAAAAAAACTACCCACATGCTTCTTTTATTTTTATAATACCTACCAACACACCCCCTCACCAAGTCTATAGTCTAGACTGCCTAAGAGTGCTTTCTACAAAATAGAGGCACTTACCCTATTTATCCAGCCATTTTGAAGATATGGGAGGATATATTGGGTCATTAGGACCATCTACACAATTTTTAAGTATTATAATACTCCTCTAGAGTCATCACTCAACACAAAATTCAAGATAGACTCACAAATTTGATGACTATGTGAAGGGGTTTGCATTTCAACCTCTATTTTGTATTGAACATCATATATAACTGATATCATCACCATGACAGTAGTAACTATATGTTCATCTCATCTTACATCTCTACCCACCTTCAAACCATATTTTCTCACTATCTTATATTAGTCTATGGACTGTATGTAAACTGTAGGTGGTAATTTTTTGGAGGTTTCCCATAGGTGAAGAAGCACATTTTAGACCTGTGTTACATACCCAAGCATTTATTTAAGTTATCAATATCATATTCATACCTAAACCTATCCATATCATGCCTTAGGCCATACCAACATCCAAACTATCATGTTCCCCATTTAATGTCATTCTACAATCAGATTGTAGGTGACATTTTGAGAGAAAAATAGACCCCTATAGGTGCTTACCTATGCCAAAACACTGTGTTTCAACTCCTAAATTTTTTCCATGAGTCATTAGTGTCATCTTCATTTAAATGGAGTAACTTGTCTTCAGGATATGCTTTGATTGTGTCATATTGAATTGAAAGATCATTTAAGCTTAAAACATTATAGATTATACTAATAGTCTTTAGTGAGAACCTACTTGAGATGGAATCCTATCTAAACTTTACTCTTATGACCGAAAACTCACTCTGCTATGTCAAATCATTTCCCTTATGCCTAGGCTATATGGTGGACACCACTAGACTATTTTGTACTTCAATATATTCCATCATGAGATGATCCTTTGTGAGACAAGATATCTGTTTCAAAGATATTAAGATAACATGTCTCAAAAATAACTTTATAATTTGTAGACATGGTTCACAAGTATGATTTATGGATTGATAGATTTACCACTACCTCAATGATATTCTCAACGCTATTAGACCTCAATAAGGTCTTAAATAAGATCTAACACTTTTATTTAAATCTGCTCAATCCTCTATGGAAGCTTCTTGTAGGTGTACATGCAGGATACAAGGTAGTGTGCCAAGTTGGGTTCTCACAACCAATATTAAAACCATTTGGATATTTCAAACTTATTCTCTCCACCTTGGGAGACTTCTCAAAACTTTGAAACTTCCTCTCTTACTCAACATGACTATTCAAAACTTCTTTTTACCTGATTAGAGGTGAATGTTGTAGGAAAGTTGATTGTGTGATGTTTCTAGACTTTACATTTCATAAGTGTTAGTCTTTAGGACTAAACCTATAAAATAAGAGACTAATTATTATCTTATAGAGGTTAAAAAAAACCTACTCTCTTTGTCTTGTAACCACTTACATGAGAATGACCCTGTAACAGGTGAAACACTGGTTTGTAACCTCAATGGTGTCATCCTAAAAAACTGAGATAGTTCATGCGACTATTCATACTCCTCTAGATCATGTGCAACACTTGGTTTGTATGAACTAATCCAAATAGAAGAGAAAACTATAGGCCATGGGGATGAGCAATTATAAACTAGTCGCATACCTTATTAACCATGGTTCATGAAGCACAAGCAATCAAAACTACAAATATTGTTATGAATTCTAAGTACACAAATATTAATATCATCCTTTAAGATAATTTGACCCAACTCATCTCCTGCTATCCATACTAGACTAAAATTGGTTAACCATTTTTGCATGCAAAAGAGAGTGATGAAGAGGTAGAACATTTTTTTCCATTTTCAAGTCTATAAAATCTTCTAAAGTGTGGGAATAGACCTAGGGGACCTGAAGGGTCACTCTAAAGTCTACCACAAGTGTTAAGACTGCTGCATAAGTCATACAACAACTGAAAACCACATGAAACTACTTAATCCTCTTATTTTCAACATAACACCTACATTTTTCAGTCCAAGATTTCCAACTATGACAAAAATCTAACATTTAAGATTTTAAATAACACTTTGGAACACTTGTCCTCTATGGAAAAATGTACAAGTTCATTTAATGACTCAAATGTGACTTTATATGAAATAAAATGATAGAAAGGACTAATAACCAAGATAAATCACATTAAAGTACTTCAATAGGGCTATGGGACACATAAAATACCCTATGGGACCCTTATATAAGTTTTCAACTATAGGGGTTTGACCTGATTTGACTTGTGGTTAAATTAGTCAATAATTTCTTTTTAAGGCATGTAGATAAAGAGTAACAAAAGAGATCACTAAAGGATTTTCATACTCAAGCATGTGGTGGTAATTTTTATTAACTTATTAAAGAAAAAAATACTTTGATATCCCATTACTATTGGCCTACACTCTTTAAAGATGCTCAAGAGTGGGTTTTAAAGTGTGAATCCTACCAAAAATTTATTGGGAGACCAAATTTTGTTGCAATGCCATTGAAGCCAATTGTGATTCAGGAACCTTTTCAATAACAGGGTTTAAAATTTATTATAAAACTAAATACACACTCTAGTGATATCCACACTCATGTTTTCACTACAACCGACTAATTTACAAAGTGGGTTGAAGTTATCCTTATCAAACAAATTGATTTTGAAGTGGCATGCAATTTCACCAAAGAGAATATTTTGATTAGGTATGTATGTTACAAAATATAGTGATGAAAAATGCATCCAATTTTTATTTTTATGATCTCATTATATTGTATTATAGATATGGAATATCTATATCTTATTCTTTAGATTATTATTCATAAGGGAATGCTCAATAAAAATTGAGAAATAAAAATATTGTCACTGCCATTCAAAAGTTGGTTGATGAGATTCATTGAAATTGGCATAAAAAGGTGTATGATGTACTCTAGGATGACTACATCACACCAAAAATATCTATTAAGATGTGTCCTTTCCAATTATTTTATGATATTGATGTTGAATTTCCTATCTTAGTGTAATTTCATGCTCTTTAGTTAGACAAAGCAATCAAAAATGAAAACTTCATGTGTTAACTTGATAGAAGAATCATGTTTTTTTAGTAATTTATAAGAACAAAGAGTAACAAGTGTTGATAGGATTTTTAGCACTAAATGAAAGTTAAAAATATGTTTGATAAGAAGGCTAGACAAATATATTTTTAGATTGGCAATTTTATCCTACTATGGGATAAGTTATGGAAAGTTTAACTCTTTGTGGATAGGGTCTTTCAAGATCCAACGCTTTTTTGGAGACAAAATGTACTACTTGGATTATCAATATGATACACATCTTATATTTATTTATAGTGGGAAATATTTGAAACATTATTTTCAGTGAAAGTAGGCTGTGCCCCCCTCGCCCCCCCGCCCCCCCTCCCCCCAACACACACACACACATATCTGTGTGTGTGTGTGTGTGTGTGTGTGTGTGTGTGTGTGTGTGTGTGTGTGTTTGTGTGTGTGTGTGTGAATTATGGTTGTATTTACTTTCCTATTTTTATCTTTTCCTTTCTTTTTATTGTTTTTGATCTATGTCCTTCTCTTTTCCTTTGTCTTTGTTTTGTCATGTTGTCTAAATTGTTTGATATTTTTGTTTGAATCCATTTCCTAATGGATAAAATAGTGGTATATGAAATAAAAAATTATGAATTTATCTATTGAATCTTATAGATCAATTCCTCAGTCAAAGCCAAATTTTGTCATCAAAATTGATTTTTTTGAAAATTCTCAAAATTTATACAGATGTGTAGGTGAAGTCAAAATGAGAAATTTTAATTATGAACACTTAGCATAATTTTCAACTTCCCTTAATTTTATATAGATTTGAAACTTTTTGACACGTTGTGAACTTCTTTAAGTTCTCTAAGTCATTAAGTTATGAGTTTTAGGAAATTTCATACTTGTAAGTAACATGAGGAAATTCCTTGGGTACCCAAAGTACTTGAGATCCCAAAATATACCAAAACCCCTTGGTTAAAATTTGAAAGAATTTGTTTGGAGCTTTCACATCCATAGTTAATGGCGGGAGGTTCTCAAGTATCTTTAGTAGCCCAAAAGCCCAAGATATCTAAAAATTTGACAAGGTCTATAGTAGATATAATTTTATTGGTTATTTCAAGTTTTTGGAGAAGTCAAGAATGTTATGTAATTTCCCTTAGTTCCCAAACTACCCACAAACTATGAAAACCCATTTAAATTTGTAAGGTTATAAAAAAATAAATATATTTTAAAACAAGGTTCCAACAGAAATTTTATCCCCCTATTTAAATGAGAGGCACACTTTAGAATTCAAAAAACATTTTAAATTGATATAAATTGAGGTCATGAGGTTCCATTTTATTATGAAACTATGAATTGCTATACTTTTATGATCTATGATTTCAAATAGTTACAACTTCTCCATTTCTACACAAATTCTAGTGATGTCACTCTTTGTGAGGTTGGTGATTCTCTGGTTTTATTTCCATTTCCATGTTAGGAACCCTCCAAGGAAGCACAATTGATTACTTTTCTTATAAGCAATTAAACACGGAATTATACTAGAATGATTAAGTAACTAGAAACTTGAAACAACAAAGAATTTGAGAGACAATACACAATCTTGTATTAAATACTCTTAGAAGAAAATACAATAAAGAAGATGCCACTTCTTCTTCCACCTCAAAGGCTTGCCACACCTCAAGGACTTCTTCCCTCTCTCTCTTGCTCAACCACAACCAACTCAACAACTTGAGTTGTTATCCCCTCCTTGAATGCTTCAGCTGATCTCCTTGACCTTACACCTTGTAGATCTCCTTGACCTTACTTTCTTGCTTCAATGATTTACTTGCCTTAATTACAATACATGCCTCATGGGTCTTTAAATAGAATCCCATGCATACAAAAATTAGACCTCTAATTACAATAATTAAACATGCAGCTCGAGACTATAATTAGCCCTTAACATGAAAACACTCGGTTCAAATGAACTAATTGTTTGTGCAACGAACAGTTCTAAACCGCCATAGGCGACCGACGTCAGTCCTTGTCTGCCTGGAGGTGACCGACGTCAGCCAACCTCCTACCGATGCCGATTGTCTTCAGTTCACACCTATCGATTTCAGTTGCCTTTTGCACTATACTCTATCGATGCCGGTCTCCCTGGAACTCAGCAACCTCCTCCATGTCTGCAAAAGTTGAAGCTTTTAGCTCCAAAACCTAACAATCTCCCACTTAGAGATAAACAACTGCAACTATACCTGTACTTGTACATCATCTAGTTTGTTCCCTTGGCTTTGTATCCCTCTTCAAGATCACTCTTGAAGACCAACCACCACACATCTTGTGATGCTATACCTATCATCCAAGTCCCCTGCCATATCTAAACTTTCTGACAACTCCCACTGGAGACAAAATCAACCTGTGATCTTCCATGTCTCTTATGCCAAAAGAATTTTGCTGCTCCCAAATTATTCATGACACACCTCTAAACTAACTTTACCCTTAGCTCAGAAACTCCCTGTATATGTAACCCTGCAACAAGTAACACAATACAGTAATAGGATAATGTAGCTAATATTATCCAACCTGGTAAAGAAAAAATACAATGGTCAAACCACCACTATCCTGCAGCCTACTCAAGACCATATACCTTGGCCTTCTATCTCACGTATCCATCCACTCTCTTCTCTAACTTGGGAATCCATCCCTTATCCAGTGCTTTCTTCCAACTGACAACTCCACCAAAAAATACCTGTTTGGTTCTTCTCCAAGGACTCACACTCCTCATCCATGCCAGGCTCCCACTGTTTCTAGATTCTACCTGCATTGCCTCTTCATATCTTCCTAGTTCTTGACCATCAGTAAGCAACAAATAAAATATAGAAGGTGAACAATGAATATGAGGTTCACATACCCTTTCTAACTTCCATATGGGCGTTTGAGACTCCTTGACAGCTTGTTGTCTGCCCAACATCTGTTTCAGTGACTGATCTCAGCCATCTCCCAGTCTGCATCCGACCGATGTCAGTTCCCTGCACTGACCCTAACTACCGACATCATTTCCCTGGCTGACGCTGGTGTCCCCTCTGTCAACATCGGTTCCTATCTGACTGACGTTGGTCTTCTCCTGCCTGACTCTACCGATCATGCTGGTCTGCACATGACCGATGTCAGTACCTACCTGGCCGACATCGGTTCCATGGGACCGACATCAGTACCTATGTTTTCCTGTAAGTGATGACTTCTTTATCTGTGAGCTCATCTTGGATCAAAACCTTGTCCATACTGCCCTGCTCAGAAATATTCAACCCTTATGACTGATCTATGTCCATCATCTCCTCCATAAACACCAAGGCTTCCCTATTCTTGTAAAAAGCATCAAATTTCCTTTTCCTGTAATGAACTCTATCTATGCCTTCCGAATCTGAACTCATACCTTTTGATTCAAGAACGTCCATTCCCTTTTTATTCATGTGACCAAGCCTATTAAGCCACATCTTTGAATCTACAGCTGAAGTAGATAAACCAGAAGTAGAATCAGTAATACAAGTAGATAGATAAAGAGTACTTACTTTCTTACCTCTTGCTAAAACAAGTGCACCCTTGGTAACCTTCCAAGAATCCACTGTGAGGGTTACTGTGCATCCCTCATCACCCAACTTTCCTACAGAAACCAAACTCTGCTTCAAGACCGGGACATGCATAACCTCCTTCAACACCCATGTGTTGTCTATCTGCAATTCCAACTGCACTTTCCCTTTGCCAACCATTTGACAAGGTGTACCATCCCCTAAATAAATCTCTCCAAAGTCTCCCTGGACATACTCATGGAACAAATCTCTATTTGGGGATGCATGAAATGAAGAACCAGAATCTAAAACCCATGATTCTATCTGACTATCCAAAGAAAGTATGAGAGCATCCTATACCACAATATTTGCATCTTTTGCTTCTTCATTACCTTCATGTTGATTTTCTTTATCCCTCAACCAACACTCTTTCTTTGTGTGTCCTTTCTTTCCACAAAACCAACAGGTGATACCTCTGGATTTGGATCTCCTTCCCATCTTCGACCTTGATTTCCCTTGCTCGACCTTCTCTCTTTGCCTTCCCCTACTTTTTGCACTTAGAGCATTCCCTGATGATTCACCTGTGTTTTTCCTGCGTATTTCTTCATTCAATATTACACTCACAACATCATCAACTTTTAAGATTTTAGAAGCAGACACAGAATTACTTACTACCATAACCAAACTATCCCAACTTTCAGGTAAAGAGCATAAAATTAAGAGAGTCTTTACTTCATCATCAAAAACAATATTGACTGAAGCTAACTAGTTTACCAAACCATGGAAATCACTAAGATGAGTATGTACCGATCCACCTTCCTGCATTTGCAAAGTAAATAACTGCTTCATAAGAAATACCTTATATGAAGCAGAGGGCTTTTCATACAAATTTGCCAAAGACTTTATCAACTCTTTCATTGTCTTACACTGTGATAAGTTGGAAATCACAGATGATGAAAGGCTCAACCTTATGGATCCCAGAGCCTTTCGATCAAGAACATTCCATTCTTCATCCTTCACATCTATGGGATTGCATGTAACCCCACCCAATGATAAGTACAAATATTTTTGATACAGATAAACCTCTATCTGCATCCTCCAATGTTGATAATTCTTGCCGTTAAACTTCTCCATTCGTAGCTTACTTTCTTTTGCCATTGCTGAACTCCTACTCAATCAGAAACCCCTGAAAATGACCTATAATCAAACAATAACCTGCTCCCTACAACCTTAGCTCTGATACCAACTGTTAGGAACCATCCAAGGAAGCACAATTGATTGCTTTTCTTATAAGAAATTAAACATGGAATTATACCAGAATGATTAAGTAACTAGAAACTTGAAACATCAAAGAATTTGAGAGACAATACACAATCTTGTTAGGTTGTGGAGCTAAAAGCTTCACTGATGCAGACATGGATGAGGTTGTAGAGGAGTTGTGGAGTGTCACAGACACCGGCGTCGGTCAGGCCAACCGACGTCGGTAGGTAGGAGACAGGAAGCAACCGATGATGGTCATAAGTCGGCCGGCGTCGGCGACCCCCAGGCAGACATGGACCGACATCAGTCGCCTGTGTGGTTTGACTGCGAGTATATTACGGGTAGTCAGTTGACGAACCAAGTGTTTGCATGATGAGAGCTAATTTTAGACTGAGAGCTATGGATCTAATTATTGTAATTAGATGTCTAATTATTGTTTGGATGAGAGTCAGCAAGATTCTTCAGGGGTGTATGGTCTTAGTCAGCTGGTGTGCATGGCTTCTATAGGAGATCTACATGGTAAGTAAGATCATTGATATTTAGGTGTATGTGTGTGCAAGGTCAAGGTTCATAGGTGTGTAGAACTAGGTTGATTTTTAGGTGTGCAAGATCAGATGTATCATGGAGCACAGGTATAAGGTGAACACCAACTCAGTGTTTGAGTTGGGTGTTGGGACCTAGGAGAGAGAGCTTTGAGGAGAGAAGTACTGTTCACTTGAGGTGTGGGAAGCCTCTGAAGAGGTGGTGGAGAAGAAGTGGCATATTCTTTATTGTATTCTTTTCGACAAGAGTTTTAATACAAGTTGTGTATTGTCTCTCATATCATGTGTTATTTCTGAATTCTAGTTACTTGTGTATTCTAGTTTATTTCCGCATATTAAGTTGCTTAGTAATCAATTGTGTGCTTCCGGTTATTTATCCCAACAAATCTTGTATTAAATACTCTTAGAAGAAAATCAATAAAGAAGATGCCACTTCTTCCACCTCAAAGACTCGCCACACCTCAAGGACTTCTTCCCCCTCTCTCTTGCTCAACCACAACCAACTCAACAACCTGAGTTGTTATCCCCTCCTTGAATGCTTCAGCTGATCTCCTTGACCTTACACCTTGCAGATCTCCTTGACCTTGCTTTCTTACTTCAATGATTTACTTGCCTTAATTACATTACATGCCTCATGGGTCTTTAAATAGAATCCCATGCATACAAAAATTAGACCTCTAATTACAAGAATTAGACACGCAGCTCGAGACTATAATTAGCCTTAACATGCAAACACTCGGTTCAAATGAAATAACTGCTCATGAAATGAATAGTTCTAAACCACCACAGGCGACCGACGTCAGTCCCTATCTGCCTGGAGGTGACCAACGTCGGTTGACCTCTTGCCGATGCCGGTTGTCTTCAGTTCACACCTGCCGATGTTGGTTGCCTTCTGCACTATACTCTGCCGACACCGGTCTCCCTGGAACTTAGCAACCTCCTCCATGTCTGCAACAGTTGAATATTTTAGCTCCACAACCTAACATTCCATTCCTTCATTTTACATTTTTTTTACTATATCAATGCAAGAGTTTTCATCCTTTGATTGAGATACAATCTTATCTACAAATTTAAATATTTAATTGTGTAAATTTTTGTATTTTATGTTTTTGAAGTGTTATGGGTATCATAAAATTCTAGTTTGTTTAAACACAATGTTTAATAGGTCCTAAAAATAATTTTCATCACTTTTATGACCACCATGACAAAAACCTCTTACTCAAATAAACACTTCTTTCCTCTTGGCATCACCATCATAAAATAGTGATTGTTAGCCAAAACCACATTATACATATCCTCTTCTACCAAATGAAATACAAATACATGGGCAACAAACCTATTTCTATCCTTGAAAAAAATATTTAAGAAATCATAGATATTTAAATAGGTCATATAGACATTAATAAATTTTGGGAGAAGATAAAAGATATAAAAATAAATGTGTTAAAACAACACATTTTTGATAGTGGGATAGCACATGCTACTAATTTCTCCACATCTATTTAATGTGTATACTTGGTAATGGATTGTCCCAAAAATAATGATCTGAAAAGAGGGATATCAAATTCTTTGATGATGTATTGATAACCAAGATTGATGGTTAGTTAATCAATGTAACATTTGATATTCCAACTCATGATTAAACATTATACATAATAAAATGTATTGCATTAAACTATTAGAACTAGAATAATGATAAATGTTTGAACATGTTCATTCAAATTTGGTTGAAGATGGAAATAACAAGACCATCAAATCTTTCTAGTATACTGAATAGGGGATAATTTTATGAGTATTTATTTGACATCATGACTCTATTGAACATACTTATGGGTAATTCCAACACTCTATTTATCTCTGAATGGATGTGCCTCTACATCAAAATTATTTGTGTAAAAAAATAATTCATTGATTAGGGTGAAGTTATTATTGAAAATATTCATGACTAGTTAAAAAAAATTGAATCAACTCAATCCTTATACATGACCTCATATTTGGTATACTATTTTGATGATTTGAGACCTTAGCCATGACTAAATGTAGAAGGATAATGTATGCAATGGGCTAGGATTGACTTGTAACTTATCCTATATAAAAAATATAGACTTGGAGAAGGCAAATCAAATAGAGCTCATTAATACTTAATGTATCAAGATATGACCAAATGGATCCACTACACCTAGAAAGTGGACCACTTATCACATAGTGTCAATGTAGAGGGTTTAAAAGACTCTAGGAAGTCAATATAATGGAATAATCCTAACTAGGCTTCTAATATTGGAGATTATCTAATCTAGTATTGACAAGCTAGTAACACAAATAAGGGGGATAGTTAAAAATAAACTAAAAGGGGAAGGGAACCATGGTAGGAAAATGAGGGCCTAGGTTACCTAAGGTGGAAAATGTCAAGTTTGAAAAACCCTATAGCCATACTAATTATAATTATAGAGGAGATTCAAACAAGAAGTTATACATTCATTTAAGCTATTAATTATGAAAATTTTATTTATCAAATGAAATATCTAGGGTTAGAATATACTTGACTTGAATAATACTTATCGAGCCTCAATATCCACCTTGGCAAATGGTGTTTTGTAAGAGATTATTGTGGTTGTAAGGATCAAAAAGGTTGAATCAAGATCTAGTCTAAATAGACTCCTCCTATTGCATCTAAGATTCCACAAGACAAGTTTTTTTCCTCCAAGCCAAGTTATAAGCAATGGCTTCTCTAAATGTAGACATAATTAGAATTGTGAGTAATGACAATGCAAAAAAATGAATATTCCTCTCTATTGGATTGAAATGGGGACCTGTATTTATAGTGATAGATGGTCTTAACCTTTCCTAAATTTTTATCTAATGCCATCATCGAGCTTCAATGTAGTTAAAAATATGACATTTTACCCTCAAACTACGTTAGCTAGGGTTACTTTAGTTGTTAAGCATACACCGTAACTTTTGAACTACATTGACCTGAGTCAACTTAGTTTTAAATTTGGTAGGAGTTAGGAAAACTACATCAGGTCAGGCTAATATAGTTATAAAATATGGGTCTTGGTATAGTTAGGGGGCATAAATAGGAATATTGATAAAGGGATAAAATTGGGGGAAGTATAGTGGATATAAACATGATAGATAAATAACAATGTCTCTTGCAAAGCACCATTAGTCTACCCATCCCTTTCTTGATGCACCCTTTGAGGCATGCACTCAAGGAGATTGAAACTTGATAAGTTACTACAAGAGAGAAAACATCAGTAATTGATAAATTTTAAAAATATAATGTGTATACATATGCCACACTCGAAGCTCATCATGTGTCACTAGATGTAACATGGGATGGTGCTTCAAGAAATAAAATAACAACACACCAACTGAGCTAATTAATTGTAATAAAAAGAATAAAATAAATGAAATTAAATAATTTGAAAACACATACCTTCACTTACCTTTTTTATGTGATAAAAAATATGCATGTGAATTAGATGAAGAGAGGTGTCCATTGTGTATAATAAGAGATGGACCTAAAAACTAAGATAAAATTCAAACTTTTTGTAAAATTATGGTGTTAGCATTGAAAAATTCTCTACCTTGTCAGTATTCTATATCTTAATTTGGTTTGTGAAAAGGACTTATAGAAACAAAGTTATGAAAAAAATACACACCTTCTCAATAAATAATTGAAGGTTTGAACTTTTTTAAATTTTAGTTTAAAAGGGGTGAATTACTATTCATTTGTACATTTGCTATTTTTGGAAACTAGTGATTTTTGTATCCAAATTTATCAAAGAGAGATATAATAGCCTGAGATCAAGGATGTGGATAAGTTAGATATAAGATTGAGGTAGTCTAGGTATAAGATGCATTTATTGTGAGTTTTTAGCATTTTTGAATTAAAATGTACTAGATTAGGAAAAATAGGCACCAAGGTAAATCTGTGTAACATAATTTTCCCTAGATTATGACTCATGGATGTTGTCTATTGATCTATATTATTTCTAGAATGTGATTATGATTTATTATGTTATGGGAAGATATATAATGTATGTTTTATTATTATATAAAAAATGTGATCAAATACATGGTTATACAGAATGACAAATGAAAAATGACAAAAAATATTAAGTAGATAGAAAGTTTTTAAAAATGATAAATGAATGGTAAAACTAAATTTAAAACATATCACAAAGAATGAGATATGTAGGACATTATAAAAAAATAAAATGAAAATGATAAATGTCAATCAGATATGTAAACACAAATAAAAAATAATGAATGCAAATAGGGAGAAGCTAGCAATAAATAATTTATATTTAATGCCTGTGCTAGTGTGTGATGGAATAAAGTATGTCCATTAAATAACATGTGAATGATGGTGATAATATGGTATTAAAAGATGTTTATTAGGAAAGCTCGGTCCTATCCAAGGTATTACATTACAACTTAAAAAAGAGAAACCAAAAGGTGTAAAGTGTGATCCAAGATAAATGAGAAGTGAAAAATAGGGTGTGAATAAATAAATAGGTTATCTATAAATCCTTAAATATGATGAGACACACTTAAAAATTATGCTAGTGATAGGAATTATGGACATCAAAAAATTAGCACAATCCAACTAGCAAACACAAATCTTGCACTAATGAATGAAGGATAAATGAGAAGTGAAAAATAGGAAGTGAAGAAATAAATAGGCGATTTATAAATCCTTAACAATGATGAGACACACTAAAAAAATATGATAGTGCCATGAATTATGGACATCAAGAACATAGGAAAATCCAACTAGCTGACACAAATCTTGCACTAATGAATGAAGTACATATATCATCCCATAAAGTCTATATGCAAGAAAATTAATATGGGCCTACCTTGCAAAAACATATTCCCCATTCCTCAAGACCCCTTATAGATTCATCAGTATAGTATGAACATTAGGTACTTTGCATGAGAAATTAGGTGGCATGGAATGATAAATTGAGACCTCCTATCCTAGTATACTAGCCTACCACACCCTAATGGACCTCAACTCTATTATGAGGCCAATTGTGGAGTTTGAGATTCAAATGGATAGGAGACATACCAAGATATCACATATTTTAGTGTGATATATCTTTTAATACTTTAATTTTCTTTTGATCATTACCTTTTATTTTATTTTATGATATGGATTTTAAATTTGTGTGGCCTTTTCTATTCCTCCTCTATACAATTTTGGAATACCAAACATGAGTAAAATAAGTGACAAACATAAGAGATCTTCTATTTGGTTACTATAGAAGAAGACTAAAGTTCATGGTATCAAAAAATTCCTATACTTGATCACAAGTGTGAAATCTCAAAATTGACCTATTTATTCTTTTAATGAAGGGAAATAAAACTAAATATAGAGATCGTAAAAGATTCGTACATGTAATGAGTGGTAAAATTATGGGTTAGTTGATCATAAAGGTGTAGGGTAATGTAATGGAAAATGGTGTGGGCTATATTGAATATATCCAAGTCACTTAGAGACTATAATATCTTACTAAGGTGCTAGCATAAGTACGTATGAAAGTAATAATCATCCCAAAAAGAAAGAAAATAAGGAAACGAAAGTGATACTTGATTAAATATGGACCTAGAGGTGTTTATTAAAATTATAATGTTGAAAACATGAAATGAAATCATAATATAAATAGGATATCATAAATGTAAATTAAAATGCTATAAAATGAAGTAAAAAATGATACAAATGAGATATACACCACAAGTCATCACCAATACTCATAATGAAATGGAAACATAAAATTCAATCATATGATAATGTGAATAATAATATGATATTTCACACAAATATGTGCTCATAAATGTTGATAGATATCTTGACATACATAATCAATAACATCTGATAAATCCTACTATAACTGACATTTAATTCTAATCATGATCTTATTGATCTTCTTAGAGAGTTGTATAAAGACTTTCTAAGGTAAGATATCTATGGAGAAATTATGATTTTAGGAAGGATGAGGAGGCAAATTTTGTACCTCTTATAAGGGGTAATCTATATGAGGAATATATATTGGAATATGAATGATATACTATAATCTATGAGAATGTATGTGTCTAGGAGAAGTTCAAGCCTTTGTCTAAGAATGATCATATTGATGTTGTTATGAAGGTGAAGGCGTAGGTCATGGAAAATCATGAAAATGTTATTGGATTACTCTACATATATTTATATGATGTGTAGTGAACTGATGCCAAAGGAAATAGACATCCACATGTTTGGGATTATATTTTGGAGATATATTAGGAGGTGGTAAAATATTATTAATATAAGGTTGTGTTTTTTCAAGTTAAATCTCATTAATGTATTATCAAAGTTATTAGCAATGTGTCAAAGTATGCATAGTCATGCCATAAAAGTAACAAGTGAACCTAGGATTAACTGAGTGATGAGGTCTATTATCTATGGTAGGAACAAAGTTTTATATATGATATTGTGTTAATAATATCTAGCATTCTTGACAATATTTGGCCCAATGACCAACTATCTTATGAAATCCACAATATGGCTCATTTTTCCATCATCTAAGTGGAGAACTTATTTTTATCAAGGGCAAAACCTCATTAAACAAATCATTATGATCCATGAATCTATGAATAGGTTCTTGAGTATGGTTTATATCTATAAGAGATAGCCTTGGTATACACTAGAGTAATTTATCCAACATCTCTAGGGTAAAGTTACTCTAAGGATAAAAAAAATAACAAAGTGATAAGACCATGTCATGGGGTGATCCATGATCATACCTTTAGTAAGATCAAGGGTGACTAGAGTAGAATGAGTATAAGCTAGTAGCTACTCCATCTCATACTTGTGAACATCAATGTAATAAGAAATAATGTTAGGTAATTAGAAGGATAAGATACTATATCTACCAAGTTAATGTTATGTACATGTAAATTATATTCATAATAATGTTTTAGAGAAGACATTTAATAAATAATTTATACATGTTTGGCTTAAGCATAACTTTATAATAATGGATCATAGAGGGAAAAACCATCATCATAATCAAGTTTATGAAGATTGATAATGCAAACATCAATGATTATATCATTTTAAGAAGCATGAGGTTGTGATTGTTTAGGTCTGAATATTAAGACAATAATATCATCCATTTTATTTTATAGAGACCTAGGTCATAAAGGAGGTAATTGAACTATTATGTACAAATGGATATAATTTTTTTTAATTTTTAAGCTGATCTCATCAAGTTCATCATCATTATAATATAATAGGTTAGGATGGATGTTTCCCACAAGTTTAGAGTGTCTGTTGTAACTGAAATTAGAATTGAGGGATAATTAAAGAATTGATATTCATGAAATAGGATGTTATGAAAATTTTCAAACATAGGTATTTTAAAAACAACACTATCTTGGAATTATTTAAAATTCTAAGGATTAGTGTCTCCTTGAATATTACATTTAGCACTGTTATGGGGGAATTTTACACATTGACATGGTGAAGAGGCAATAGATCTCATGTGGTATGTCTAAGGTTGGCCAAGTAAGATGTTATATGATAGAGGATTAAAAATCATAACCTTAACTCTAATCATGATAGAAGGGACTATAATTAGAATTCAAACACAATCAGGCAGAGGCATTTGTATTAGATCATAGTATTCACAAATGCTTTGGGTAGATTTAAGATTGCATTTAGAGTATTTAAGAGTCTTAATGAAATAAAGGGAAACAACACAAGTTCTAGATAATCCATTTATCAAGGCAAGTTTGACATGAATATCACCTATTTAGACACTAATGAATAAGGGAGGATCATCTATATGAAGTAATATTTCATCTGAAATAATTGAAGCAATGGTAAATTTGAGTGTTAGAGAAGTATCTATAGTGTCATATACATGTATATACATTTCTTCACATTCTTAAAGAATACTATCCTTAGAACCAAACAAGGTGACTTCTTGCCCAATGTGTGGAGGTTGAGGGATATTCATTTCAAATAAAAGTTGCATTAAATTATCACTATTATAATGGGAAGTCCTTATGAGTTATAAAACAAAAATTTAAGATGGGAGGCAAGAAATATATCTATAGATGAGGCCTTATATATCTATCTGGCCTCTATCTATATCTATAATAGGTGTTATAAAACAAGAATTTGAGATGGGAGACAAGAAATTTTAGTTATAGGATCCTATTCATCATATACCATTAAAACCATATTAGATAAAAGTGCATTATGTTGAATCAAGTCCATGAAAGTAGGAGTGAAAGTGCATTTAAATTGATGATGATTGGGAGTATGTTGTTTGGGCTTGGTTGATGTAGGTTACCCAGGGAGATCAAATTGTGTTCATGTGGTTGATTCCATTTATGGCATAGCTGAGTTAATAACTAGTTCCCTTGAATTAGTTAGTGTTATGAGTTTATATGTAGGCAAATAAGTAGAATAATTCATAGTATTAAAAGTAGTTAGGTCTAAGTGAAGAGGATATGGTGGTATCAAATTAATAGATGTATCAATGGAAGGTGAACATCAAATTATATAATGTTTTTTGATACATTTTAGATAGATGGTTAGGGATTGGGTGTGTTATGAGAGTGGGAGATATTTTTGAATGTGCAATATCCATGAAGTGAGATGATAAGTATATTGAATAGTGTGTAAAGTTGGAAAGTTATTATAATTAGACTGTAAATAGGGATCAATATATGATACTACATTTCTCATGTTGTTAATGTTGACTAAATTTTCATCATTGGTTAGAGAATTAGGTTCGATTGATGTTTCCATAATATTGGAGGTAAGAGGTTGAGTAGTATTATATTGATGATTGAGAAGTGGATATTTATACATATCAAGCCAAGGATTAGCTAGATTAAAAGATTCATTCTTGAATTTAGAATCATGAGCTTTAGCTACTTTTTAATATGATTTTTGACATTCACAAATCATAATTTCATGATCAATATTGGGACCAAGGAGAAATTCAAGATCAAAGTTCCTCAGTTGTCTACAGGTTTCATGACAATGTCCCTAACTTTCATAATACCAACATATTTTTTTGGATCATACTAATATTTGTAAGGGTGATTAGGGTCAATATATTTTGTTTAAGGTTTAGGAATATGTTTTTGGAATTCTACCATGTAAATATTTATGTATGATGAATATGCAGGAGGTGAATGTGAGGAATTTTATATGAAAGGTGGGAAAGTATTTGCCTTGTTAGAGCCAATATGAATAATAATATGAATGTTATGTATATAATCATAAGTGTATATAATGACATTATTGGTAAAATGTACATTTTTAGATATTATAAGCATTCAAGTTCATGTTGGTAGTTGGGAAGGCTCATATTGTCTTATAAGAAAATATTAACATTTAGCTTGATCAAGGGATTATTCCAAATATTTTGGATAGAGAGTCCTAACATAATGTTGGAGTTTTGGATGAAGATCATTAGTGAAAAAATGGAAGAGGTTATCTTTTGACATGTTGTGTTCATGTTTATTAGATAAGGTTTTCCATATTTTAATGAAAATTTGAGAAGTTTCAGATTCTACCTATGTATAATTAATAAAATGGGCTAAACTATTTCTTAGGTAGATCATTAGTTTTAAATTAATGAATAAATGCATTTACTAAGTCTTATGAACTATATATAGTATGAGGCTTAATTTGATTGTACCAGTCTAGTGTATCACTTGAAAAAGGTTTTGGTTAGAAGTTGGGTAGTAATGAAGTTATTTAGTTTAATTCAATATTTATAAAGGTTACCAAAATATTTCAAATGAAAAATAAGATCAATATATCCATTTTAAGTAGGAGTGATACCTCCTATGACTATGTTTTCAATTTGAGGGATTAATGGTTCATTTTGAAGATGCTTGATGACTTTTTAAAAAAATGAGAGTTGAGGAATAAGAATACCCTATGCATCTATAGGGGGTGGTGGTGGATGGGGGAAATTTGAATTTTTCACTCCCCATTGAATTTATTGAGGATTATTTTGCATTTGCATCATATGGTTTAAATTATTAGTTTGAAAATTAGCCATTTGATTCATGGCTTGTAATAACATTTGATTAGTATTTATAGTTTATTAGTGCATAGACGTGGTTTGAGATGCACTAATGATATCATTAACATGATTAGTAATATAGGAACTTTGAGTATATCCATGCTAGAGGAAAGATCATCCATATTAGTGGCTATAATAGCATAGTGGAAGAAGAAGGAAGAGAACAAGTTGTGTATTTAATTGACCCAAATCTTATCGAAATGACATGTATAGGTGATGAATGACATCCTATGTGAGGTCCCATCATAAGGTTATAAATTAATGTAGGATTATTAGCCCTATGTTGAGGGTTTTCATTTATGAAAAGCATCATTTTAGTGGTGTATTTAAGATCACTCTTATCCTCAACCATGGGCATGTGGTAAGGATAATTAGAAAGATTTAGAGGTTGAGAACTAGAGAGTGAATTATAACCAGTTGTTCTAGTGGTTAAATAAATATTGATTATTGATAATATTAAAATTATATTTAAGAGTTTTATGGGATTTCCTCAAATCCATCATATCATGTTGTGTTCTTTGTTTGAAATTGTCAAAGATATATTGTAACATGGAAATTTTGAAGTGAAAATTGTATCTTCCAACTTAATGAAGAAAAAAATGTACTATATCAAGCATGGTCGATGTAGTTACACATAAAAATATGAAATAAACATTATATTAAGCTTGGTATATGTTTTTAGTAAAGGCTATAGTGATAAAAAACTATAATATATTGACCCTAGTCAATATAGTTACACAAACATAAATGTAAAGGGTACATTGATAAGAAATTATACTATATAAACCATAGTCAATGTAGTTAAAAAATAAAATATGTGAAATATAGACTATATTGAGCCTATTTGATGTATTTAATAAAGGATACAATTATAAAAATTATATTATATCAATCATGGTTGATGTAGTTACAAAAGAAACTATGTGAAAGGTAGACTTTATCAAACTTGGTTAATGTAGTTAGAAATGGGAAAAAAATATTAGTATTATGAATAAATTATATTGGTCTTGCTTGATAGTTTGATGAACAGAGGAAAAAATAAAGTTAACTCAATAGACTATGTCAAACCTAGTTGCTATATTTTATTGACACACACAAAACTATATTGGAACTGGTCGATGTAGTTGGAACACACAACACAATTATATCGATGTTTGCTAATACAATTTATAACACAAAATATAATATCAAGTAATAAATCAAAAAAATTAACTATTTTTGCTAATAATTTATCTAAAATGAAGATTATGTAGATGTTCTACAAGGATGTGACTGATTTATAATCTCTCAAAGATACTTTCTTGTCCATTAGATAATGATGGTTTAATATTTCAAAGCATTGATGAGGGAGGAAGTATTGTTCCCATATCCCACTAAACCTAATTTTAAGGGTAAACTGAGAGTAACTTATTGGTGCTAACTACTAACCAGTACAATACAAAATTAGACAAATGACTGGTTTCTTAAGGTTCATTAGAAATAAAATCCTACACATTTCCAAAATACTATGAGGTACATGGAAACTAAAGTCCTATTTAGATATGTACGATGACTGTGTATCAAGGAAATCCCCTCACATAATGATGTCTATAAAAAATAGAGAAGGATATTAAAAAGATAACCATGTAACCTTTCAAGACAATAAGTAAGTAGTTTTAAAAGTATCAAAACACAAATTCTAAGGAAATATATATATAAAGAGAAAATAAAAGTAAAAAAATAATGTCGAATATAAATTAAAATATTTAGTGAATTGAAATAAATAGGCAACCAAATTGAAAGTAAATGTGTGATTAATTACTGAAAATAAAGGAGAATTTTCTTTGCTTATGATAAAAATTGAAAAAACATAGAACTATATTAGTGCAGGTTGATATAGTTATTCACACAATACAAAATTATATTGATGTAGATTGACAAAGTATATGTAAATATAAATTAAAACATGAAGATAAACTAAATCAAATATGGTCGATGTATTTTTTTAATTATGATGTGAACATAGAACTATGTCCACTAAGGTCTATATAGTTTGATAGAGAGATAACATAAATTTATAACTAAATTGGACAGGGTTGATAAAGTTGTTTGAGTAAAGTAAATTTGATAAAATTATTATTATTTAGACAAAATAAAATCTAGTTTCTTAATAAATTTGAATAAAGATATAAATTAATATAACTATATCAAATTGGGTCAATATAGTTGGGTAGAGGAATACTTGGTAAATAAAACTAGATCAACCATGGCTAACATAGTTGGCATACTGAAGAAAACATAGATATGAATCTAAGACTATATCAATTCATGTTTTTGTATCATAATAGATAAAACATAGAAGAATAAAATTTTGTCAACCTATGATGATATAGGTTTTCCTAAAAAATACATAGAGATTAGACTATATCAACTGGAATCGATGTAGTTTGCTAAAAATAATAGATAAATAAAATTGTATCGACCCTCATCGATATAGTTTGTTGAATGAGAACGAGCAATGTTTAGTTCACGTCAGGTTCACTAAAATGTATGCAATGAGATATGTTTAACTTGTAACTTATCCTATCTAAGAGATCTAAACTCAAAGAAGATAAATAAAATAGATCCCATTGATACTTAATGTATTGGGATATAACCAAAGGAATCCGCTATACTTAGCAAGAGGATGACTTAACATAATACACTAATGGATAGAGTTTTGAAGACTTTAGGCAATCAATTTAATTAAATTACCTTAACTAAGTCTTATAATATTATAATTATTATAATATAGTATTTCCAAGCTAGAAAAAAAATAAAGGGAATATTTAAAAATAAACTAAAAGGGGCAAAGAACATTGGTAGGAAAATGGGGGCCTAAGTTACCTAAGGTGGAAAATGAAAAGTTTGAAAAAATATATAGCCACACTAAGTATAAGTGTAGAGAAGATTCAAACAAGGAGTTATACATTCATTTAATCTAGTAATTATGCAAATTATATCAATCAAATGAAAGAATTAGGGTTAGAGTATACTTAACTTGAACAAAACCTATCGAGCCTCAATATTCCCCTTGGATGATGGTGATTTGTAAGAGATTATTGTGGTTATAAGGATTAAAATTTTTGAATCAAGATATAAGATAAAATTACTCCTCCTATTTCATCTAATATTCCACAAGATAATATTTTTACCTACAAGACAAGATCTAAGCAATGGCTTCTTCTAATGTAGACTTAAGTAGAATTATGAGTAATGACAATGTGATAATGAATGTTCCTCTCTATTGGATTGAAATGGGGACTTTTATTTATAGTTATGGGTGATACTAACCCTTCCCAAATTTTTATCCAATTCCATCTTATATCCTCATTTTAGTTGAAAATATGATATTTTACCTTAGAACTAGGTTGGTCAGGGCCAATTTAATTATGAAGCATCTGTTATAACTTTTGGACTACATCAATCTGGGCTGACATAGTTTGAAATTTGGTGGGAGTTAGGAAAAATAAATTGGTTTGGGAATAAATATTCATAAAATATGATTCTTGTTATAGTTAGGGGTCATAAGGAAGAATATTTCATATGGGATCAAATTTGAGGGAAGTTTAGTGGACATAGGCATGATAGATAAAAACCAATGTCTCTTGAAAAACACCATCAATATGTGCACCCCTTTCTTGATGCATCTATTAAGGCATGAATTCAATAAGATTAAAACTTGATAGGTTGATACAAATCATAAATCATTAGTAAATGATAAAGTTTTAAAATATTGTGTGTATCAGTCAAGACTTCCCACATAAAATGATATATGATGAGTTACTACAACTCACTCATGAACAAGGTAATAAAAATTATATAATAGTAAATTATTCTTTCACTATGTTGGTCACAAGGAATATTAAAGGAAATAAAACAACACATATATGAAATGAATCTACTTGGTCAATAAATATGAAAGCTATTTCATATAATTCCTTAGATTCACATATATTAGATTTGGGGGGTTCACATGTATGCCATATAATTTTCCAAGTTACATAGTGATAAGATCATTCTTATTAAGATTTACAAGAAATTGAGTGAAGTTCAAAAGAAATGACATGAAAAACATGTGGGATAAATTACATTTCCTATTGGTTTAAGCTATTACATGTGCAAATAAGCTCAATATGCATCTAACATTGAAAATGCATGGTTGATTTCCCAATGAACTTTCATACTAAAAGACTTACCTTTGATATTAAGACTTTTATGGAAAAAAAATATCAAGATTGATTTTGTTTATCTACATGTACTAGAATTCAAGGACTAATGGGGATACTATGAATAAAAATTTGAATCTTGAAAAAGGTTCTATTTAAGAATGACCATGAAAAAATGAAAGCATTTAGATTGGAATGGGTTACTCAAGGCATAGCTGATTATGGATCTATAAATATTATACCTTGTACATTAATTGATTAGTAAATCAAGGAATATCAAATTTGAAAGAGTGAAACATTTTTTGGGAAAGATATTAAGTCTGTTAAAAAATAAATTAAGTATACAGCTATAGGAAACTCAAAATATGTTATATGTTCCAAGGGTCACCAACAATTAAAAAAACACATGTTACTTAACCATATGGAACCAAGATGTATACAAAGATTCATATTCTAAGTAAAAAAATGAGTGGTGGAAATGATGGAGGGGATCCAAATAGGAATAAATTACTAGAATAAACTTAAAGGACCATTTTAGACAATTTGGACTTATGTCTCCCCAAACAAGACTAGAGAGAATGTTAAAAAAACATTAATTTTCATATATTAAAAATAAATTGGACTAGGTTTATGGTCTTAATTTGGATCTATTACCCATATATTTCACTCAATATAATTTATAATTAGAAAATTGTGAATAATTTAGATTTTTTTTTAAATACTTTTGTTTGGAGGTGGATTGGTAATAAGTCTAAATTATTTGAAATAGTTCATCTTATGTAGACGATCCTACAAAGAGACCTCTAATTATTTTTATAAAGTGACATTAAATTCATTAAATTTATTTATGTGAGGGTCCTTCTTCAAAAGAGTTAGATCCTTCTTTTCTGATTGAAAACACAACACAATAATATATTATATATGACTTAGGTTTGTCATAAGAAATTCTTATATATTATGTTTATCCTATAGAAGTGCCTCTTATTTTTTCCATTTCATATTCAAAACTCTTCCATGTTATTATGTCCCCATTACATCATAACCCCATGTTCCATCTCCTCCACATGTTCAATCTCCTCTTCTAATTCCTTCACCCACTCCATAGTCCTTTACTACCTCCGAAGTAACTTGTTATTTTTGGAGATCCCACAAGTAAATCTCAATAATAGATTTCTCTATTTATATCATAAAAGATTAATACACCTATTTTATTATTTCTTTAGGTACTCCATCCTTTCCTTGGTACATCATATGGTTAAAAAGATGGAAGAAAAGTGGTGTAAAGATTGGTTCTTTTTATTTTGATGCAATAGTTAATATATTACAAAGCCCGCCACTTAAAAATGAAAACAATATGTCAAGATTCATATTAGAGCCTTTGGATTTGTATTTTTATAAAATTTAAAATCCCATATTTGATAATATTTAATAAAATATGATCCATGTAGATTATATTTTGAGCAAAATACACACTAGATATCTACTCATGAGGGATATATTCACAATTTTCAAGTTTATAGACCAAAAATAGTTGAAAGAACATGATCAAGGAATCAAACTCAAGAACAACTTGATTATTAGGCACATGAACTATTTGCATTTATAAAAAAACATTCTTGAGTGAAGACAGTGATCCTATGGATTCTCTCCCTGATTATGTTCCCATTGAAAACATTGATAGGAATGTTTTTGATAACATTCATAAATATAATAATCAAGGAAGTGTCATTAAAATTAGGTCAAATAGCTTGTTTTTTATGTACTAAAATTCATTGATGAGGTGATAATAACATATGGAATTTGATAAAAATATCAAACCAAGATCTTGTATAAATGACAATAATATTAAAATAAAGTGGATTGTTGCAGTACATAGTTAGATATTTGGAGGATATGTCCCATTCTAATGGAAACATCATCATATTTGGTAAAATATTTAACAAAAAAATATAATTTTTTAATTTATATGGTTTAGAGTGTTAAGTGGAAAACTAATATTTTATAATAAGCTTAGAAAGACTTGTAAAAATATAGTAAACTTTTTGATAATCTCATGACTGATATCCATGTTGACGTATCACTTATCCATTGTAAACTGATTAAATCTAGAGATATTGAATAATTTTTAGTTACATAAATCAAAGAATAATTCTAAATAATTCTCATTGATAAATTATTTGGTATGGATAATTTTAATTTACAAGCTATGAACAAACTAAGTGACATTTATAGTGCTCTCACCGAATGCAACAAATGTTTTTTGAAAATTTTCAAGTAGAATGAAATAATTATTTATTGGTTAGCATGGATATCAAATATGATCATCCCAAAAAAATAAGTAATTGGTGTGGCAGTTAAAAATTTCTAGGCATTCAAAATAAAATCAACACAAATTAAAGAACAAGTACAATTGGTGGATTCTAGTCTATAACCAAGTCAACCGGACAAACCTTCTCCTCATTATATCTCTTCTTGATTTTATATCTCTTCCTATTTCTATTTCTCCATTTTTTTTCATAAATTTTATATAATTTTAAATTAATTTATTTTTCACTGTAGGAAAAAAAATTAAAAATTGAATGAAGAAATAGAAACCTTTTTAAAAATAGGTAATTAAAGTTACGAGGTAGTTATTTCACTTTTGGGATATATGTACTAGGGTTTAGATGTAGGTACATGATTTTAATTAGTTAAATTATGTTTTTTAATCTTATAATGTCTAAAATTTCATGAATGGTCAATGAGAATCCTTGTCCAGGCCTCACTTGTCATTTCTAGGTCTTTTAGAGGTTTTTTTAGGTTTCTTGACAAAATGAGAAATTCAAAAATTTGAATTTGTTAGTAAGAATATTGAAGGTTTTATCATGTTATAAAGGTATTTGTCCTATATTAAAGGGTATTAATGGTCTATCCACATGTTCTAAGTGTTTTTTAATATTTTACTCAGTCTATACATTTCGTAAAACTAATCTAGATGCATCCAATGTTGGTGAAAGACCAAATTAAGTATGTTTTAGGATAAGTCATAGGTTGTTCAGAGATTATTGTTACATGAAACAAGAAGAAACCAAGTTTAATCATAATTAAAAATAATATATACCTCAAAACAATAATAAAGGAGGCTAAGAATGCATGAAGATAATGAGAAAATCTCAATTAACAGGTTTTTTGTTGTAATTTAGTGTGATAATCTACATGTTTATATATCAATTTGGAGATCTATGAATAAAAAGAGTTTTGTTATGATATTTTAACCAATCACATACCTTTTAAATGTTTAATTTAATCCTCTTGTCTATTATTTGATATTATTATACACTTTTATGAAGAATATTAAGTCATAAGAGTTTGTCATAGTCTATAGGGTTATAGTCTAGGTAAGAAAACATTTTCTTATGCTTTTTGTGATAGGTCAAGACAAAATATTAATGTTTAGAATAAGATAAAAAAGTAAAAATATTAATAAATCCAAAATAAGCCTTTGATAGTGGATGTATTCTAAGTTTTCTCAAATTTCTTTCTCTTAGGTTACTTATAGCTAGAAAACCCTAGTTTAGTGTTTAAAATCACTAAAACTATAATATCTCTTAGATAAACCATTAAAATCCCATGAAAATTCATATATAGGTGTTAAATAATTATTTTTAAGTGATTAAGGTGGGTTTATATGTTGTATATTCACATAATAAAAGATATTTCTATTTCTTTATCTTTAAACCTGTAACTAGGCCTAAAACAAGACTTAAAATATGGTTTTTAGAGTTTCCTAAAATTTCAAACCTTATAAGGGTTTAGAAATTATCTATTAGGATGTATAATGGATGAATGAATTTATTAATCCATTTTAAATATCATAAAATTTTAATTTTCAATTCATAACTTCATAAGGTACATATCAAGCCTAAAATAAGACTATAAACTCAATTTTGTGACCAGATTAAGCATAAAAGAGACCCTATAGGTATTATTTTACACCATATTGATATAATATATTAGTATTTGGTTGAATAAATTTATAAAATATATTATTAAATACATTAATAATAGGATGTGAAATATAGGCTTATGAAGATGGCAAATAGAGCAAGAGACAGAGTAGGTCAGATGAGGTAACATACCACATCAATGTTACTAGAGGAAATGAAAAATATTCAATCTCATTTGAAAGACATGGAGATTTATTAGAGAAGTGTAATTGATATAATATATTTCAATGATATAGAAGAGGAAATGCCTTAAGAAGAAGGGGTAAAATAATAAGAAGAAAGGGTAGAAGAGAGATTTATCATAGTAGTCATTGGAGTTAGCTTAAAACCCAAATTAGAAGTATTTATGTATGAAGGTAGATTGAATTTAGAGGATCTGTTTGAATGGATCAATTTCATGGACAATTATTTTGAATATGAAGGAATAGAGGATTCAAAGAAATTGAAGTTTTCCAGTACAAGACTGAAAGGTCATGCATCTCTCTAGTGGGATGGAATTCAAGATGTGAGGAGAAAGAAAGGTAAATAAAATATCAAGATTTTGGAAAGAATGGTTGCTAAATTGATAGGAAAATTCATTCCCATAGATTAAAAAACTAATTTGTTTAAGAAGATTCAAAATCTAAGGCAAAAGGAAATGAGTGTAAAAGACTGCATAGAGGAGTTATACAAATTAACCATCATAACATGGCATATAAAAGAAGATAATGAAAAAGTGGATAATGGATTGAATCTTAACATCCAATATGAAATAATTATTCTATAACCAAGATCAATAGAGGATGCATACTAATTTATTCTTAAAGTAGAGGATAAATTTTCTAGGAAGCAAACTCAACATTCAAGGGGTAGAGATAGAGCTTTTAGAGGTAGAAGATAACATGGTGGAAGGATTCACCTATAAATCCATAATCAATAAGTTAGAAGTTTAAAAATTCAAGGTCAAGACACAATAGGTGGTCAATATTTTAAAGGTAAGAGACCATTCACAATAGGCAGAGGAAGAGGCTTTACAAGTAGATGTTTCAAATGTAACAAGTATGGGCATAATTATTATGAGTGCCCAGATAATCTTTCAACCAGTCGAGGCAGTGCTCAAATTATCCAAGATAATGAGGAGAGTGTGGGATCACATTCTCATGAGTATGCACTTGAATTTGGAGAGTCTTTGCTTATCAAAAAGGTATTGCTCAAGCCAAATAAATAAATTAAGGAGCATGCACAAAGAAAAACATTGTTTAGAACCACTTATAGTTCCAAAGGTAAGTGCTACAAAGTAATGATAGATAATGGAAGTTTTGATAATATAGTATCTTTAGAAATGTTTGACAAGTTAGACTTGAAAAGGGTAATACACCTCATTAATTATAAAGTGCCATGGTGGCAAAAAGGACACTAAATCTTGTTAAATGAATAATGAAAAGTGGAGTTTCAAATAGGTAGCTATAAGGATGAGGTGTTATTTGATGTCATGCACATGGATGTTTAGCATGTCTTATTGGGCAGAACTTGGTAATTTGATATTAAAGATATACATGATGGGAGAAACAATACTTAATTTTTTTGGAAAGATGGAAAGAAACACACTCTCATACCATTGAAAGAGGATAATGCAATATTAGAAGACAATCCTAAGGTTTTGCTAACAAGTGAGAAAGAGTTATTACATCAAATTAGAAAAGAAGAGTTAAGTTATGCATTAATTGGCAAGCCTAGAATAGTTTTTATAACTACAAAATTGAATGATCTACCTCTAGAGATATAAAATTATTCAATGAATTTATTGACATAGTTGTGGATAATTTGCCTAATGAATTACCTCTAATGAGAATCATTATCCACCATATATATCTTATTCTAGGAGCCACTCTACCAAACAACGTATTTTACAGAAAGACACTAAAAGAGAATGAGGAAATAAAGTAAAAATTAGAATAATTTTTAGACAAATTCATAATCAAGGAATTTTTAAGTCCTTATGCTATTCCAATAGTCCTAACACCTAACAAGGATGGAGGATGGAGAATGTGCATTAGTTTAAGAGCTATAAACAAGATTACAGTTAGGTATATATTTATTTTGCCTAGAATTGATGATCTAATGGATTTTTTAAGTGGTGAAAGGTATTTATCTAAGATAGACTTGAAAAGTGGCTACCATCAAATTAAAATGAAAGAGGGAGATTAATGGAAGACATATTTTAAGATGAATGATGGACTATATGAATGTCTTGTAATGTCATTCGGGTTGACTAACACTTTAAGCACATTCATGAGGCTCAATAATGAGGTACTTAATTTATACACATAATATTTTTAAAATTTATCAATTAATGATGTTTTTTTCTTGATGGAACCCATCAAATCTAAATCTCTTTGAGTGCATGCCTTAATGGGTGCACCAAGAAAGGGGTTAATAGACCTTTGGTACTTCACAAGATTGTTGGCCCTTATACCACCACTCAAAACCAATACAATCTAATCTTATCAATATCCCTAAGTATATCACCACCCAAAATATCCCCTAACTAAGAAAAAATCCCTTTTTACTATGTCTCCTACTAGGTCAACTAGTCGAACCATTTTGGGATTTACCACATGTTACAAAACTATGTTAGCTTAAGTCGACATAATTTGAGACATAATGGATTTATTTCCTATGCAATAAGGTTGACCAGGCCAACTATGTCAAATAAAATATAATGAAGGTTTAGGGTCAATATATGTCCACAAACACCCCCTTTCATATCATTTATACTCACAAATATACTTATATAATCAATAAGAGGTATCATTGCTTAGGTTTTTTCCTTGGACAAGTAGCACTTATCTTATGGAAGTATTAGATGAATAGGAGAGGTCTTGTATCTTAGATTTTATCTATATTTTTTATACTTATAATCCCACAACAACCTCTTGCAAAGAACCATTGGCCAAGGGAGAGATTGAGGCATGACAGGTTCACTTCAATAATGGTAAGTATATTCTTAGCCCTTCATAATTTGATAAATAGATGTTGTAGAGTTAATATGTGTTAGATTGTATTTCTCCTTGATTAGATCATTTCTATGTTATAGATATATTTATCTTTGCATATTTATTATCTTCCCTATTTTTGCTATAAGCTTTGGTGAACACTAGATTAACTTGCATATGCATTTACTAGATTAGCTTTCATAGTTGTTTAGTAGATTAGTTTGCTTAATATTATTTATAATCATAAGAGATATTTAGGGTTATCACAAGATGGCATTTGAATAGTATCCTTAGAAATCTCTCCTTTTTTGTAGTGTGATAAGAGATCCCTTAGTGTAGGTTTATCGAATCAACTATTGGTCATGACCTTGATTTAAACATATTCCCAAGCATACTTATTAGTTGATTACCTTCTCTGATCTTGAATATTATTGATTAGGATAAGTTATATAACTATCTATTTTTACTTGCATGCATTTTGATGAACCTGATGTGAATTTAACCCTTACATATTTTTAATTTTTCTTTACAAACAACTAGATTGACTCTGTCGACCCAATTAAATATCCTATGCACAAGTTTTTATACTTAGTTGACCTAGTCAATTTTGTTCAAATCTGTGTGTAGGTTTTGTATAACTTCATCAACCTAGATGACTTAGTTAGGCATATTTTTTAGGTTTTCAACTGAGGTGAGACTATTGATTTGTTCAATTTTCTCTATGTAGAATTTCTAATTTTGAAAAACTAGATCAATCTAATTGATATAATTTATTTTCCCACCTTTTTAAATTTAACTAAATCATTCTACTTTATTCTTTTATTTTCTATGTTTTCCTTCCAGCATACTAGGTTAATCTAATTGATATAATTTTATTCTATCTTATCATTTATCTATTTTCATCTATACTTAGTTGATCAGCTCAAATTCATTTACATATTCTATTTTTTTATCTTTATAGGTTTAAAATTCCATATAGATAACATAGTTTAAAAAAACACATAAACAACTTATAAAAAACTATTACATCAGCTTGGTCAAATCTGTATAATTTTTCAAGTTCATTCTAACTAGCTCAATAATTACTTCATATCAAATTTTAATTTCATTTCTTATTATTTTTCAAAATTTAAAATTCAGTATTGTTTTTCCTATTTTTTAGTTCTATTAATCTATACCTTTAGAGTAAACTAAGTCAACCAGCTTGACTTAGTTATGTAACTACTTTCTATTCAAAAAACTAAGTCAACTAGTTTGACTATGTCCTTTTGGATTGTCTTTCAATAGACTAAATCAACCAGCTTGACTCTATTATGTTCTATTTATACAACTAAGTCAACTAGCTCGACTTTGTTCTGTTTATGTTTTTCCTAGTTCAATAAAAGGGAACTCACCTATATTGATAGTAATTAAACTCATCGTACCTTTCAATTACTTCTTGTTTATTTAATTTCCAAAAACTACAAAATAGATTTAATTTTTTTGATTTTTGCTCTTATTTTTCACTTTGTTTGGTTTTCCTTAGAAGCTGTGTATCGATAGTTTTCAAACTACTTAGCTACTATCATGAAGGGATACTTTATAATATGTTTATGTCCTTGTTTATCATTTATGGATATCTTGGTATGAAGTGCTTCCAACAATACTCATAGCCATAATACAGAGTCAAACATGATCTTTAGTTTCCTCCTACCTCATGGTATTTTGGAAACACCTAATATCTCCCTCTTTATTAAACCATAGAAATGCATTCATCCATTAATTTGTGTGGTCCATTGGTTATTAGTTAGCACCATGAAGTTACTTCTATCTTACCCTTAAAATTAGGTTTAGTGGGATGTGGGAATGGTACTTCCTCCATAGTTAGTTCTCTAAAATATTGGGATAACACTATCCAATAGACAAACAAGTATATTTGGGAGCCTGTAATTTCAATCAAAACCTTTTGTACAACTACATGATCTTATTTTCAAGTAATTAATTAATTGGTTTTTCAAATTCACTATTGCTTCTTGTTATTTTATATTCTATGATGTATTAAAAATTTGTATTAGCCAGTGTTGATACAAGGTTTGTGTAATATGCTACAACTAGATTGACCAGATTAACCTCGTTGCCTATGTGTTTAGTTATTTTTTCCTATCATTAAAAATAAATCATCCAGATCTAGACCATTTAAAATTTTTTATTCCTATAAAACTAAGTTGATATGTTTGACCTAGTCTTTTATAGCCTATTCTTTTTGTCTTCTTACAAAACTAAGTTGACCTATTTGATGTAATCTTTTATAGACTATTTTGTTTGTCTTCCTATAGAAATAAGTTGATCTATTCAACCTAGTTTTTTACAAACTATTCTATTTGTCTTCCTAAACAAATAAGTTGGCCTATTTGACCCAATATTTTATAGACTATTTTGTTTGTCTTCCTATAAAACTAAGTTGACATGTTCAACCAAGTCTTTTATAGACTATTATATTTGTCTTAATACACAACTAAGTTGACTATTTCAACTTAGTATAGTATAAATTGTCTTATCTCTTAGTCAATTTTTAAATTAGTATTTTCATCATACAACATCTATTTGGTAAGACTATAGATAAAAATCAAATTAACATGATGAGTTTCACTAATCCTAATAAATTTCCTAAAACATATTTTACAGTGACTAACCCATACCAAATCAATGTCCATGTTACCACTAGAACTACCAACTATGGGACTCCTCCCGATTCCATGACTCCTATCCCTTTATTGATGCAAATGGTAGATGATGAAAGTGACCATGAATATACAACTTAAATGATCCTCTTCTTTAATGAAAATACTCAACATAGAGGTAAGGATATTATAGTTGTCTATAACCTCATGATGGAGCCCTATATTAGATAAACCCATTCACCTTAGCCTTAATTTTTGACATGATTTGGGGAAAGTCATTTCATGACTTATTGCACACCTTTACCCTCTAACATTTCTCCCTCTAATACTATTACATCTTCCTCCATGTCTTATTTCACCTCCATGCCAAGTATTTTTAAAAATGTGGTAGGTGTGAATTTTAGTGGGTTTATTACAAACACCCACACTAATACCCATAATACATCCACCATTAGTGATTCTCATGCCACTAATTCTTCCCTCACCACTAGTGCATACCATGCTAATAATGCATCTCAAACCCTTAATACTTCATTCATCCAATTCTTCTTATACTAGCCAAAATAACCTTCAAAGTAATAAATTATTGCTACAAACTCTTAACCAAATGGCTAATTTTCAAACTAATAATGCTAACGAAATGATGCACATGTAAAACCAATTATTGCATATGTAAAACCAACCTCAACCTACCCAATGGGGAATACAAAATACTAATGCACCTCAACCACCTCTTAGATATGCACATCGTAAACTTATAAGACAACTCCCACTTATTAACAAAACTATTAAACACTTACAAAAAAACCCTCTTGTGACTTAAATTTCAACCATTGACATAGGAGGAATAGTTCCTACTATCACTTATAATGGATCCACAAATCCCAATTTGCATTTGAAAAACTTCATATATATATATATATATATATATATATATATATATATATATATGGATAAATGTAATACTTTTGAGGATACCAAAATAATAGATACAATCTTTTTAGTCAAATTTTTAGATTGGTATAACCAAATTAAAACTCATTCCATTACTAGCTTAGAGTGCTTAGTTATTGCTTTGGTCTAATAATTCCAAACTAGTGATCTTCTAAAAAATAACTTAGCCCACTTTATCAATTGTAAACAATTAGAATCAAAAATGGCATAAGTATTCATTATCCTTGTCAAAAAAATCCAAACACAATATGTCAGATGAAAAACTATTTCACTTATTCACTAAAGCACTTAATCTTAAACTACAATACTATGTTAGGACCCTTTCTCTAAAATCCTTGGAAGAGGCCTTGCACCAAGTTAAACATCAATATTTCCTTATATGTCAATTTGAGCCTTTACACCCTTAAATGGGAACTCAAATATTGGTAAAATCTAACAAGATACAAGTAATGAATGATGGTGTTATAGATACTTATGATTCTATACACACTATCCAAGCCATTACTCCAAATAACAACACGGAACATAATCCTCCAAATAATAATAATTCTCTCCTAGCTCCATATTTTGTCAAGGGAATAATATGAATGTACACAAACCTCTTTCCTTAGTAGAAATTAAAAAGTGTATTTCATGACCTTCCCCATGAGATCTTGATCCTACATGCCCTATCAAACATTGGTATGATCCTCTCAATTTTTGTTTGTTCCATGCAAGTTAGGGCCATTCTCATGAAACTTGTCACCAATTACAAATTTTTGTGATGGATTATCTCCTTGGACCAAAATTTGACAATGAATCACTTATACATAAACATCAATAAGATTATGAAATAATAGATAAGGCTCATGAAACTAAAACCAAAAATGAAGATTTAATTCAAGCTTCACTTAGCTATTTATAAGGATCCTCTTCCTAACCATCAAGATAACACTAATCAACCTTATACTACCAATAATATTAAAATTACTATAGCTCCTAATATTAATAATGAGAATGTTGTCAACATGAATAACATGAGGAGAGTAGTTTCTTATATCGATCAATATCTAGCCTCCAAATATAACAATTTTCCAAATTTTTGCATTGTTCAAGACTCTTACCCATCCCATCTCATGGAATTGGGGTATGAGGAACTAAAAAAAATGCAAGTATCAACTTCAAAAATCCAAATTGATAATACCTCTCATACTATTGGTATAATCTCTACTCACCTACAACTTAAACATCTCAAGTGGACACATCATAAATGTTAATTGGTATTGCATACACATAATATTTTCAAAATTTATTAGTTACTGATGTTTTTTATCATGTAAGAACCTAGCGAGTCTCAATCTCTCTAAGTGCATACTTTAAGGGTTGGGTAGACCATTGGTAATTCATAGGATTTTTTACCTTATTACCACTAGTTATCTACACACCCATATCCTAAAAACATTTCCCTAAGCTTGGCCTCTTCTTATTCACCCACCTCTAGTCATTTTCCACCTTCATTAGCCCTTCCTTAACCTAAAACCCTTTCTTGATAGTTTATGCTACACTTTTGGCCCCATCAACCTTGTAATATAATTGATAAAACTTATTTGGGTTTAGGTCAGCCCCTAGCTAACCTAGACCATAACCTATTTTTTTTTATTAATAACGATACTAGGTCAACTAGGTCAACCTTATCAACCTAAACTTTTGGAAAGGACTAGGGTTAGATCTGCCTATATAAACACATCAATTTCATCATTTCTAAGAAAATAGAAGAAGAAGATGTATATATTATGCATTTGCTTATCCACCATTCTACTTGAGGAACAAGCTTAGGGTTTCATACTTTCTTTGGAGATATGGATCTTGTCATGTGGAGAAGTCTTCTAGATGCATTGATAGATTATGTTTCATAAAGCTGATTTATCCTTGTCATCCTTACATACCATAAAAACCTCTTGTGAAACACCTTGGATAAGGGAGATATTGAGGCTCAATAAGTTCATCTTCAAAGGTAAGTATTCCTAACTTTTTTCCTCCTTTATAATAGTAGATAAATATGCATTTGTACTTATATCCCATGTATTAATATTCCATATACATTGATGTGAGTATATGTCTTCTATGCATGTTTACTTTTTATGTTTACTAACCCCAATTTGTGCCACAAGCTTTGGTGAGCACTAGATTAGATTTTAATTTACTTGGTATTATTTTAGTGAATATAAAAAAAAGGACCTAGTTAAGGTTATGATGTAGTTTTGCTTGACTGGAGGCTTTGGAACCCTCCCTAGTGATAAAATTGTGGTAAGAGATCCCTTGGCTAGGTCTAACAGAAATATCTTAATTATGACCCTAAATATCTAATGTGTCCACATTCATAAGTGTAAGTAGGATTTATTTTCTCTAAGCCAGGATTGATTTATATATCTACTGCATTTCCCATTGTATACATTCTAGTGAACCCAACATGAAAATAACCCTTATAGGTTTTCTTTCATGCTATCATTTTTATCATCTTATTATATTTTTATATATTTTTAGTACTATATCAAACCAATCAATATATTTTTAACTTTATGTGCACAAGTTTAACACATAGTTGCACCAAAATGATTGTGTTTTGTCTGTGTAGGTCTTTATTAGATATAGGTTAGTGGATTGAATAGTTTAACACAATACTCCTCTTTAGTTATAGATAATCACACAGAGTCAAACATGTCAACTTTGTCATCTTATTCTCTCTACAACATACAAGTCAATGATCACTATCAAACATGTCAAAATTTTCATCTTATTCTTCTTTAGCACACAAGTAGATTTGTAGAATTGTGTCAAACCAGTCGACTTAGTTTATAGAATTTGAAAGTAGTAATTAAGGAACTTTATCATAAAATTTGCAATTTTAACCATCTTAAATCCCACCAAGTTTCCTCTCTTTCCTCTATCTGTCATTTTACTACTTTATTAATTTATATTTTATACAAGTTAGCAATCTTCAAAACTATAACCCTACAACCAATTAGGTTGACCTAGTTGACTTAGTTCTATATTTTGTTGACTGTTTGAGAGACGTAGTTAACTTGATTAAATATATTCTTAAATACCTCACTTTTAAAAATAGTAGTGACCCATTCAACTTTGTTATGTACTATTTGCATTCAGTGTCACCTGAACTAACTTTTTTACTATTCTTAAATTAAAGACATTAACAACTTTTTGCTAGTAATCAATTCACATTTCCTTTTTCAATTGTTTGCATGATTAGAGTAACTCACATAGTCTAAATAGGTGGTTTTTAAAATTACCATTTAGCTATACTATTTTAATATTTTACACACACTACCAAATCATATAACATTCAAAATGCATTTAAACACTTATCTTCCCAAGGCTTACCTACTTGGATTTCATCACCAAGGGGGAAGTCAACTTGGTTTTATAGCCAAGTATAAATACATGGTTAATGGTATATATTGGGAAAACACTTGACACCCTTATCCTTGTGGTATTGTGAAGTGAGGGGGTAAGCCACAATACTAATTCAATACCATTGCCAACACATATCCTTTTTAGCCCAAACATATTGAAACCATCCATAGATTGATTTTATAGTTCCCTATTGTTATAGGCTTAATTTTCACCCTTAAAGAGCATTCTTCAGGCTCTCTCGAACTAAGCTATAATATTGGGATAAACCTAGGCTATGGGTATCCTATAATGGGGTTGAACCTATGGATAAGGCCAACTTCCTCTTGATACTCACCTAAACTAATGCTAAACTAATGATTCACAGGGAAAAGGATTAGAAAGATGGTTATGTATCCTAATAAATATAAAAGGGTGATGCACTAAAGTTAAATGGGCACTCATATAAGTTTGAGCATGCACTAGATCATTAAAATATAACTATGACTTACTCAATATCATAATCTCACTAGTTGTATATATATTTCATAGAAGAGGTTCCAAGTTGAACACTAGTCTAGACCTAAGAGTTAGTTTCAAAATACCTTCAAAGAGGCAAGTAGAAGGACAAAAAATTAGGAAGAACTCCTTCACAAATTTACCATACACAAAAATACTAAGCATTGATAAAGACAAGAGATAGGCAAAGAGTTGATCCTATTACTTTAAAAGGTCATTCTTATAATATTTTGATAAGGTTTAACCATAAAAAATGAGCACACTCTTGAAAGAGTCTTGATGAGTATCCTTGCCTCAGAAAGAAAATGCTAAGTTCTAAAATTTGATAACCCTTACAAAGGAGAAGAGAATGAGATAAAATAGGAGAAGGGGAGAAGATATAAGAGGGAACATGTTTTGAGAAAAATTAATGAGCTATCATCTTTCAAGGGAATTCTCCACCACTTTGGTCTAAACAAGACATAATCCATCATGAACAAGATAGTTAGATCTCTATCTTTGATTCTCATGCCATCTTCTACTTAACTACTTATGTATAAGGATAAAATACTTACATCTATGAACCTGACTGAGCTTTGGTTATGTCTAATTTAGGTAGCTATCTATTGGGATCATGGCTTGAGATGTTTATTCATTAATTACACATAGCTTCTCCTTACTTTGAGAACTGGACCTCGGTCTACTATAGAGGAAAACCAATCTAAGATTATTGGTTTTCATATAGTATATATAGATGACACTCTACTTGATTCCTAGTCCCTATTTATACATTTTGGTCTAACTCAGATCATATTTGAGCTTAATTATAAATATTTCCACTAGCTTAGGTTAATTTATTTTCTTTTCTCAAGTCGAGCTAGTCTATCAACCCTAATTGAAAATGTCTTGGCTTGATCATTTTCTATTGGATGTCAAAGCTGAGTTAGATCATTGACCTTTTTGACTCAGCTCACTCTATTGATCTATATTTGTATGATTGAGTGAGAGCCATGGATATTCTACCTAAGCTAAGGTGATACTGGCACTTGGCATCTACACATTTACTTCTTGGATTTGTTTGGTCCCACTTACATCATCTTTGCCCTCGCTTTGTTGGATTTTCTAGGTATGAATAAATAAAAACCCTCAGATTTATCTTTGAATTGTCAACTCTATCTCCACTTACACCATATGTTAAATGCATGTTAATCCTTAAGATCTTGCTATCAGTCTATCAGTTCATGCACTTATGCCATGTGGTGGCCTCTCAATCTCTCTGGACATTTGACCCACTCACATACCATTGATTTTCTAGGACCCATTTTTGAACTCCAATGGCTACTTCATGATCATAATTTTGATGGTCCATGTGATCTTAAGTTTTAGTGGTCCCTTTTCAAATCCAAATGGCTATTTCCTTCAAACTTTCATTTAAGACACTTTGTCTAAAGAATGTCCCTTTGAGAAAATTGTTCAGATAATTTTCTTGAAAGAATCCTTGTACATAGGTACTTTCCCAAAATAAATGACCTTTCATGCTCTATCATAAGGTACCATTTTGGTGAGGAAAATATCCTTTGGGACTTTTGCATAGGATGCTTTGCCTAAAGAGTGACCCTTCAGAACTTTTGCTCAAAAAAATTTCTCAAACAAAAAAGGTCTCCAAGGAAATTGTTATAGAACAATTTATTCAATAAAATAAGTTCCTTGTCTTTTGTTTTAGGAATTTTAACCAAAAGAAAACATGTGTTCAAAAAATTTCCATTGGATAATTTGTCTAAAAGAAACTCAACACTTAGCCAAAAGAAATTCTAAAAAAATTTAACTTAGCCCAAAAGTTTTGTACTTAGATTTTCCAAGGTCTATATTTTCTTTTAAACTCATGATTGATCCTTGAAAGCCTAGACCCCCTTTGAAATCCCATTATGATCCACTGCTTCACATGAACTTGCTCAACTTTTTAAACCAATTAAAATCTTGGTATGTGGGTCAAAAATTGGCTAAAATATTTGGTGACTCATAGGGGTTACATGCCTATCTATGCAAGAGAACCCAGACCATGTGCCTTTTCTAGTCCATTGGGCATGGAGTCATTAGCCTTTGAAACTAAGTTGGTCTAAAATTGGATACAAGGCTAACACTTTCTAGAAATTCTTATTGAAATAAAAAGTATAAATACATGTAGGCATTTATAGGAAAAAAAGAAAAACTATCCTACTAAATAAATGTGCACAAAGACACTTAGAGAAAAATATGAACCTACTCTAATATATATAAATCCTTTTCAAAACTAGTCTTCTAAGGGAAACCTATAGTATCATCTCCTTGAAATGAATCAAGATGGAAGATACCTTGCATTGGAGGTACCCAAATTGGCAAATCAGGAAACCGGATGACCAATCCTTTTGATGTGTTCCCCAGTGGATAGAGTGGAATGAACATGGCTCCAATGTATACATACTAGTTCAAGTCTTCTGAACCTAGTTTATGTTGGACTATAGGAGCACTTTCTTGATGTTTCTCTCCACTCTTGAGAAATTATTGCATGAAGGCTTAATTTAGGCTCTTGGGAGTAACTACACTTGGTTTAATTAATGGTTGAAAAAGACCATGTTCTTATACCTTGTCTTTATGTAAAATAGGATTGATCATGCTTAGATTAGCATGTTCATAATTTTTTGGAAGAATGACATGTCCCTTGGCCTCTTCGAATTCTTTGGTTATGGATTTGAACCAATTACATAAATCTTTAAGATCTTCATTAGTATGTTCATCAAATTGAATAACTTGAGCACTTGAGATGTCCCCTTCATCAACCTCACTCAATATTTCATCTTGATATTCAAATATAAATGAGGGTTGATTTAACCATCCTAGATCTAAAACATCATATTTTTATTGCTCAAGGTTTGATATGCTTTCCTCTATCTCCAACATATCAAGGCTATCCTCAACTGACTCCTCATTTTGAAATGGACCAACCTCAAGCACCTAATTCTGATCCTATTTTTCATCTATATAAAATGGACCTTTAGTAGTCCATTCAGGTTTTGAGACATGTTCAACTTGTGAATTTTCCTCTTTAGGAAAGTTTAAAACATTAATCTACTCCATTTCACTCAATAAATCCAAGCACAAATTCTACCATTGATATTTTAAACTACTTGAGTTGATCTTGACCTCCATACTACCTTCACGAAGGTTGTTCTCTTGCTTCTCATCAGGCTCCTACAACTTACAAGATGAAACATGCTCCTCTCTATGAATTGGGTTGCCTATCATGATCTCCTTGTCATAGACACTTGTATTGTCTTCTTTAGGTTCACCTTTGATGACAAGCTCCTCTTTTATCCTTTATAGAATAGGCTCCTCTTTAATAAGGGAGATGGTGGGAGGGTGAATAAGTTCACCTTACTTGAAGCTTAGGAGGGTATCCTTCTAGCTAGGTAATTTGAATGATCCTTTAGGTGTCCCTTAAACTAAGGAGAGAGAGTCTTATAAATCTTGTACATCAAGCTCATTGAGTTGAGCTATGGTTGCTTGATTCATTTCTTGCATAACTACGATTCCTCTATCAGGATTGGTTCTTTGACTACATCAATTAACACCTCCCTTTCCTTTTCTATTCCCTCCTTGATTTATTTTCATGAGGGGAATGTGTAAGATTTGGCCACCTTCTCCTTTTCATGAATTGGTTTGGGAGAGGGTGGTTTCACAAGAGAGGGTATGAAATAGTTAGAGTCATAGGAGAGGATCCAAGATGGAATATCTTCATGTTCTTGAGTGAGAATGGGTATAGGGGTAGGAGAGGGAAAATTGATTGGATCAGGATTGACATACTCTTTCTCCCACTACTCAAACACTTTTTTAATGGACCATACCCACCTTTTCACTTATTTCTTCTCAACATGTGGGTAGTCAGCTTATTTAATAGATGTCCATACATTCTAGAACTCCTGCAAGAAGATATTTATCCCTTCCATGGTTTTAAAATGGAATTCTTGTCTGATCTTGACCCCCTCTTTGATCTTCATGATTATTTTTCCTTGGTCTAATATTTCCTCTCTGAGTTTTGACAAGGATGGACTTTGACAAGGTTGACTAGGGGGTTGATCAGGGACTCCTGAAGGTTGAGCTCGAGGCTCTTAGAGGGGGGAGGGAACATAAGGTTGGTCTAAATGAGCCTGCTACCCTTCATAATATATTATCATACTATATACATTTTGGACCATGTTTCTTATCATTGATATATCCTTATTCTTACAATGTGACCATTGTTCTCCCTTAAAAATTGACTATCTATTCTTGACTAATTGAAGATAAATCTTTTATTTTTGAAGAATATGGATAGGGATAATTGGAAAAGACTTTAAACCCTTACTAATCTCCCTTATCAACTTGATATAATCTGTTAATGCTTGCTTGACCTTTGATAAGGATGTAATAGGGTAAGCCTAGTCTTGATAAGGGGAAGTAGAAGACTAGTTTGAATGCAGGATGCTAACCTTGGTCATATATTGGGGAAGAAGGAGGACAAAGGACATGATAGGGTTGATAGGTTTCTTGAGGGCCACTTGGGGGGAACACATAAACATTATTTTCCTAATAAGTGTGATGTTGAGTTAGAGGATAAGCATATTGATCAAAAGATGATTGATTGTACATACCAGATTATGATGATTAGACACTTAGTTAGTCTACTTAACCATTTTATAGATGCTCAAAGTTTCCATTGATGTTTGAAAACCTACCTCCAAAGGTTGATATATATAAGAACAACGCCAAAAATTGTTCCACTACTTTGGACTAGGTCCCATCAAGCATGCCAAAAACTATTATAGGCTTAATTTTCACCCTTGGAGAGGGTTATTCAAGATCTCTCCAACTAAGATATAATATTGGGATAAACCCAAGTTGTGGGTATCTTGTAATGGGATTGAGCCTCCATAGAAGGTTAGCTTCCTCTTGATGCTGACCTAAAATAATGCTAAACTAATGCTTCATTGGGAAAAGGGTTAGAAATATGGTTAAGGCTCCTAAGAAAGATAAAAGGGTGATGCACCAAAGTTAAATGAGCACTCATATAAGTTTGAACATGCACTGGATCAATAAAAGATAAATATAACTTAATCTCAAAATCTCACTAGTTGTACAAATATTTCATAGAGGAGGTTCCAAGATGAACACTAGTCTAGACCTACATGTTTGTTTCAAAACACCTTGAAAAAGGAAAGAAGGACAAAAAATTAGGAAGAATATCCTTCACAAATTTACCATACACAAACATATTAAGCACTAATTAAAGACAAGAGATAGGCAAAGAGTTGATGTTATTACTTAAAAAGGCAATTTTTATGATATTTTGATAGGGTTTAACCATATCAAATGAGCATTCTCTTGCAAGAGTCTCAATGAGTATCCTTGCCTTAGAAATAAAATTCTAAATTCTAAAATCTAAGAACCCTTACAAAGGAGAAGAGAGTGGGATAAAATAGGAGAAGGGGAGAAGAGAGAAGAGGGAACATGTTTCAAAAATAATTAATGAGATACTAGCTTTTAAGGGAGATCCCCACCATGCTTTAGTCCAAATGAAATATAATCCATCATGAACAAGATAGTCAGATCTCTATCTTTGATCTTCATGCCATCTTCTACTTAATTACTTATGTATAAGAACAAAATCCTTACATCTATGAACTTGATTGAGCTTTGGTTATGTCTACTTTAGGTGGCTATCTATTGGAAGTATGGATTGGGATGTTCCTTCATTTATTACACATAATTGCTCCTTACTTTGAGAACTAGACCTGGGTTTACTATAGAGGAAACCAATATAAGATTATTGGTTTTCCTATAGTCTATATAGATGGCACTCTGATCGATGTTTGGTCCCTATTTATGCATTTTAGTCCAACTCAAATCATATTTGAGCTCAATTCCAAATATTTCCTTTAGCTCAGGTTGATTTATTTGGTTTTCTTGAGTTGAGATGGTCTATTGACCCTATAAAAAATGTCCCAACTTGATCCTTTTTCATTGGCTATCAAAGCTGACTCAAATCATTGACCCTTTTGACTCAGCTCACTCTATTGATCCATATATATACAATTGAGTGAGATCCATGGATCCTCTACCTGAGCCAATATTCTATTGACACTTAGCATTCATGCATTTAATTCTTGGATTTTCTTGGTCCCTCTTACGTCATATTTGCCCTCGCTTTATTATATTTTCTAGGTATGAACAAATGTGAGCCCTCAGATCTATCTTTGAATTTTAAACGTTATCTCTACTTATGTCACATGTTAAACACACATTAATCCTTAAGATCTTGCTATCAGTGTGTTATTTCATGCACTTACACCATGTGGTGGCCTCTCGAGTTCTTTAGCCATTTGACCCACTCACGTACCATTGATCTAATGAGACCCACTTTTGAACTCTAATGGCTACTTCATGATCTTAATTTTTATGGTTCGTGTGACTTTCAAATATGTTCACGAGCCTATCAAATGATCTCAAGCTTTAGTGGTCCCTTTTTAAATCCAAATGGCTATTTCCTTTGAACTTTCATTTAGGACACTTTTCCTGAAGAATGTCCCTTTGGGAAAATTATTTGAACAATATTCTTGAAATAACCCTTGTATGTAGGCACTTTCCCAAAATAAATGACCTTTCAAGATTTTTCATAAGGGACCCTTTTAGAAAATAAAATATCCTTAGATACTTTTACATGGGATGCTTGCCTAAAAATTGACCCTTCAAAACTTTTGCTTAGACAAAATTTTCAAACAAAAAAGGTCTCTAGGGAAATTATTGCGGAACAATTTCTCCAAACAAATAATGTCCTTATATTTTATTTTAGACATTTTTTCTAAAAGAAATCATGATTTTGAAAACTTTCCCTTAGATAATTTATCCAAAAGAAACTCAATACTTAGCCAAAAGAAAGTTTGAAAGAAAATTAACTTAGAAAAACAAAAAGCTCAAAAGAATTCCTTAGCAAAGACTTAGCCCAAAAATTTTGTACTTAGCTTTTCCAAGGCATGTATATTATTCTAGACTCATGATTGATCCTTGAAATCCTAGACCCCTTTGAAAGCCTCTTTTTATCCACTAATTCACATGAACTTTGCTTAGCTTTTTAAACTAAGTAGAAGCGTGGTATGTGGTTCAAAAATTGGCCAACACCTATTTCAGCCAACTCTCCCATCAAACTTAAATCAATACTTTCTAATAATATAATAATACCTAAGATGGCCATTTAGTTAGCATTTAATTTTTAGTTGATTGCTTTCTCTCTAATCATTACATGTATTTCAAAAACCTGCATTAGCCAGTGTTGGTGTAAGGTTTTGTGTTGTGTGCCCAAATTGGATTGCTTACATTGATCCATTTATTTTGACTTCATTCTTGATTGGCTTATATTGAAAAAAAAAACCCTATTTCAACACACTATCATTTTGGTTAGTACAATCTCTTACATACTATATTTTACCATGTCAACAATACATAGTTGACCTATCTGATAGTGTATCCTTATTAGCTTGTTTCATATCCTAGTCTTCAATATAGAGTCAACATGTATGACTCTATATTCTTCTCTACCAGTCAGGTTATAGAACACAGTCGACCTACATGACTCTATATCCTTATCAACTTGTTTTATCCCCTTATACAATAAAACATTAACCTGTATGACTCTATACTATTCTTTGCCTATTGGGCTACAAAACGCAATAGACCGACATGACTCTATATCATTTTTGCTCACTTTGTATTTGCATCATCTTAGTCCTCTTTCACCTTTCTCTCTCATTATTAAATTCTTGTTTGAGGATAAAACTAAGTTGAACTCAACAAATATGATGAGTCTTAACAATCCCAATAGGTTTTCCCATAAACAACTTGTGGCTCCTACTCTAGACGAAAGTAATGTGCATGTAGACACTCACACTATAAACTATGGGACCTTTGCTAATACATCTTCAATTTGTAACCCTCTTTTCTCCTTATAAGATCATCCTAAATTAGAGTATACTCCCAAAAAGTTTTTCTTCATTAATGAATTACCTTAACATAAAAGAAAATATCCTTATACTATTTATCATCTTATGATAAGTGGTCAAATAGAGAACCCCATTCACCTTCCCCCACATTCTCATATGGATTTAGGGGTAATAACTTCTTTACCTCTCAACCTCTTCCTTTTATTTTGACCCCTTCTCATACTATGACCTCTTCTTCTTTGATATATTCCACCTCTATGCTAAGTATCTCTATAACCATGGTAGTTTCAACATCTAGTGGGACTTTTTCAAGACCCACTCTTCTCAATTATTCCACTCATTTATTATTTTCTACTCATGGTAATCATGAATCTAGTGTTTCTTCTTCTAATCCTTCTACTATTGAATCTTTTGTAACCCAAGCAAATCATGCTACTATTTCTTCATTTTCTAAAAATTCATCTCAAGTTACTAATAACATGCATGCCACCACTTATAGTGGTACCCAAGACACTAATACAAATGCTAATATTTCACATACTACAAATAACACCACTCAAACCTATCAAATTTTGTTACAAACTCTTAACCAAATGAATGATTTACAAGCTAATAATGAAAACCAAATGATGAAAATTCAAAATCATCTTATCCATCTCCAAAATCACCCTTAATAGGTTTCATAGGGAGCACACAACCAAAATGACCCCAACTCCCTTTTGGTATTCCCATGGCAATATTATCCCTCAGCCTCCTATTATTAATAAAATAATCAAAAACCTTCAAAATAAACCTCTTACACCTCAAATTTATAATATAGATATAAGAGTTATCACCCCTACCATTAGTTACAATGGGTCAACTGATCTTACCCTACACTTAAAAAGATTTGGAAATCTATACAAATATTTGGTTAAGTTAAACACTTTTTCCACTACCAAGATCTTAGAAAAAACTATCTCTAGAAATGCTTTAGATTAGTATAACAAAATAAAATATCATTCCATCACTAGCTTGGAAGATCTAGTTAATGCTCTAGTACAAGAGTTTCAAACTAATGGGCTCCCTAAAAATACTTTGGCTTATTTTATTAATTGCAAGTAACTTGAGATGGAAACCACATAAACTTTCATCAAATGGTGGAGAAGACCTTGTATAAAAAGTGTGAACATAACATGGTAGATGATAACCTATTTCATATATTTAGCAATACTCTTTATCCTAAGTTGTAATATCAGGTCTGGATTCTCTCCCCATAAAATTTGGAAGAAGCCATTGACCAAGCCAAGCAGTAAAATTTACTCATGCATCAATTTGAGCCATCTAAACCTTCTATGGGAACCCGTATGCTTATCAAAAATAAAAATTATCATGTTAATAATGATGGTGTCACTAATTCTTATGATACCATTCATAATATTCAAGCTATTATTCCCAACCAAGGTCTAGAAAAAGCTTCCCTCCTAACCACATCCCTAATCCTCATTTTCTTCCAACAATTACAATTAATGCTCATAAGCCTTTATCTATAGTGGATATCCAAAAGTTTCTACCAAGGCCTCTTCCATGAGAGCTTGATCCCTCTCGCCCTATGAAATCATGGTACGATCCAAATAAAATATGTTGGTTTCATATTAATTGGGGTCATTCTAATGAGACTTGTAGGCAATTACGTAACTTATCTATGGATTTCCTCCTTGGTCCCAATTTTGATCATGATTCTATCATTCATAAACATAAAAAATATTATGAAATTTCCTTCAAAGCTCATGAAACACAAAATAAAACTCAAGCTTTGAACTAGGCTAATTCTCATTTGGACATCTACAAAGACCCTCTTGCAAATCACCATGACAATAATGATAAACCTAATCCTTCTACCAATAACATTGGTAGTTTTGTAGAGCCAACTCCTGAAGAGAATGTGTTCAATGTGACTAATATATGAAGGGTAATTTCCTTCATTGATTCTCATCCCACCCACACTCACCAATCATATCACACTTTTTGTGTTATCTAAACATTCTTTCCCAACTCACTTAACAGATTTGGGGCAAGAAGACCTTATTTATTTTGATGAACCAATTACAATACCTCAATTAGATAACACTTCTCATATCATTTATATAACTCCTCCAACCTCTTTATCCATCACTAATGATACTCAACCTTATACTACCACTTAAAATTGATCTCAAACCAAACCTATGTCAGCTACCTCATCCTCTCACAATAGTCAACCAAATTATCCCCCAATTAAAGCTCTTTCATCCTACCAACACAGATTTACATGCAATTCTAGTCCTCTTTTTAAGGAACTTCTCCAAAAATATGGACCTCTTTGCAGAAGTCCCCTGATAGGTTATGATGAATGGGACCCAATCATGAAACTTACTAATCTCCGATCTCAAATCCCATTTCTTGATATTATGTAGACTTTTCCACATCATCATAATAATCTTATATATCTCTTGTTTGAAATGAACATCCCTCATCCTCCCCTAGTAGGATGTGAATCCACCTTATTTGGATCAAAAGATAGAATTTGACAAGAGTATGAAGATATGTCTATACATGATGAAATAATGGACACTTCTTTCTCCCTTAAATTCCCCATTACATCTATTATTCATGATGAGATTATTCTTTGTGTGAATGATCCTCCTCTCTTTATCACTATCTAAATTGGTGATATCCAAGTCAAGCATGCCTCAATTGATGAGGGTTTAGGTACTTGTGTTGCCTCTCTTAGGTTGTGTGTGTCTCCCTTAGATGTTTTAAATGTAATTTTAAATCCACATGCATCACGTGTCAATGTTATGACTAAAGTTAAATGACTCCCTTAGGTTGTGTGTGGCTCCCTATCAGTGTTACACCTATCATTTTTCATGTGAAGGTTATGATCTTCAATTTTATCTCTCCTATAACATCTTGCTTGGTAAGACATGGACCCATCGCATGAGAGTAGTTGCCTCTTCTACCTGCCAATGTGTCAAGTTCCCTTAAATTGATAAAATATATAAGATTCAAGGTGACAGTAACCTTTAGAATTTTGAATAATTCCATGATCATGGTGTATTAAAAATTACAACCCTTGAACCCTTGTTGAGTGTTCCATTCCACAAATCTCAATGGTTTAACTTCCCTATCAACTCTACATGAGGTCAACATTATCACCCCAAACTCATCAATAATATACCACCTAACCTCTTATATTTAGATGATGATGAGCTTGAAATTATCAATCTCAAGATAAAAACCTATGATCTCTCTTATCATCTCATTTATCATATTCCACGTTCTCTGAAGCTAGGTTCCTATCAACCACCTAGTGATGATATACTTGTAGTATTAAATAAGACTCAACACTCCATTTATTACACCACCTCTAATGAAAAGGTCATCCCTACCTATGTAATTTATCTTCATACACTTGACTATGATGATGGTTATACCTTAGATGACCCAATTTTAGGAGGTCTTATTTAGGCCTAAGATGTTGAAATCATTCATTCTCATTCTTCTTTGCTTTAGTATTTCTATGTATCTTATCACATTCCCTCCTATATAATTACTAATTTTATAATTTTTCCTCTTGATTATAGGTGAGAGATGGTGCACACACTTATAGGTTATGAATAACCTCATAGGAGTATGCTTATGGATCATATTATGACTTGTCACTATCACTTTTCTAGGTACCAAGAACCCTATAGCCGGCTTACCCTTAAGATGCTTTATACTATCCTTCAACCCTCTATGCATCTTACATCTCCCTTAGATGAACTCAATCTAGATTATATCCCCATTACCTTTCTATATAAGTATCTTCCTATTTTTGATCATGTTTCTCCTTCAGTCGAGCCTCGTCTAGTCTCTCCATTAGCCCCACCTTCTCTTGGTGATGGTTTGTTCCCTTTATCGCAGCTTGCTCTTTTGCCCACCAAATGGGCCAATCATCCATATTGTGTTATTCAAAGATTTTATAGTCATTGGAATAGATATTTTTCACTACACCATCATTCTTTGACTTCTATTTCTACCCCCTATATTAGTACACCCACAAGGTCTACTAACAAGCATATTTGTTGCTTCCATGACATAAATAATCATTCCTCCATGCATTATCATAAGCTTTGAAAATATATAGACAACTTACATGTTATTATTCCTTAGCCTATAGACAAGGCTATACCTCATTTTAAATTATTGCCTATCTATATGCCTAAATATTAAGAGGTATATTATCTGTGGCACCAATGTGGTACCCATCACACTGATCATTTTTGCATCCTTTAGTAGCATCTCAAGGATTACCTCATGATTATTATTACACCTAATATACTTCCTCCCATAGGTCACCCTATAAAAAATGCTCCCCTCCTTCAGCCATGGATCCTCCTTCACTTGTGGCCCCTTCTCCACTGGTGATCCCTTCATATCCTATAGAGTCCACTCCTATTACTTATCCTAAGTATCCCATTCATGATAGTACTCATGATCATGATCCTTCAAGCATGCCTACATTTTATATCAAGGACATTCGATGAGAAGTATTTTCTTAGATTTCTCTAAAGATCGATGAGAACCTTGGTCGAGTTAGCATTTAGCTTCATAGAAACTTATCAGATGTTGTGATAATGTTTATGGATAAATATACTAGTATTTACAAACACAACATGGCATTATTTAATTTATTTCTCTATTTTATATTGGATGTGTGCTCCAAATTTACATTTATTTATCTTACGTAGGTATTTATGTCTCTCACTACATGTTATCTATGGTGTCATTTCTTTCCTTATGTTCTCTTATGGATTCCTTTTCATGATTACATACTTTTTATCTATATGTTCACTCATTTTCATGAATATCTTATTCTTTTCTCATGATTATTTACTACCTTATCTCTATAACATGGTTAATCATTATTGCGACTTAGTTATACAAACCTTGCTCCTCTTAGTCATTCCTTCTTTACCATGTGACCAGTTAGCAAAAAAGTCATCTCATTATAATATCATTTTATCATTCTATCTTGGATCTCCCTTTATTACCCTTATCTCCTTTCACAAATTAAACATACACATGGTTTAAACTTGAGATAACATGTTACTTCATAGGTAAGCCTAAGTGTTTTAGTCAGTTATGTCTTTGGATACTTAGCTTCCTTTAGCCAAAGCTTAGAGCTCATTTATGTGTATCACTTTTTATCTCATGATTGGTCATTCCAAGTCTGTATGGAGGAGGAATATTCAAAAGACATCAATATTCAAAATCCAAATCATTTGAAATAGAAGGCAATGATACAAAAGGCAACATTAAAAATTCCAAAAGTTAAATCACACTAAAAGACATGTTTTTAAGCACATCTCCTTTTTTAATCAAAGCTCAAACTCCATAATTAGCCTCATGATAGATTCAAATTCCATTGAGGTGAAGTAGGCTAGTAGATTGGAAAAAGAGAATAAAAAAATCTTTTAGTGCTACTTAATTTCTCATGCAACTACCCAATCTTTGTAGTAGATCGATGGCTCTATAAGAGGATCTGAGGATCAAGGAACACGTTGTGGGAAGGTAGGTACATTTTAATTTTATTTTTCAAAACAACCCACATGATTTGATCTTAGTATCTCAATTTATTATACAACATTGTGATTATTGTGAATGGTTATCCTTTATATCTTGATGGTCACTAGTCACTTAGTGTCTTTCAATGTCCTTAGTGTGCCTCATGTTTCCTAAAGTATTATCATAGATGTCTATATTATGATTTTTACATTCCATCTTTCATCTCCTACAAGCCTATTATTTTTTCTTGAGAAATATTATTTTATTCATTGATCACTCCCCCCAGGGATCCCATTTGTGAGTTGTAGTGTAAGACCTTGGATAGGACCAAGCCTTCCTAAAAAATTATTAAATTACCAACTTACCACTTCAAACATCCCATTTAACATATTTTTACCATTGTTTTCACCTCATTCATGTTCCCTTTGTGAGTTGTATTTAAGACCATGGATAGGACCTAGCCTTCCTCATAAAATTTTCTAATACTGAGTCACAATAAAATTACATGTGTCAAATTTGAAATAAGTTACAATTTACTATAAGTTACACGTAATTGACATGCTTCCCATCTTGATGTAGTATGTTTTATGCTTACTTCATTGATCTTTCACTTTTATCTTCTTATTTTCCGATTGCATGTAACAATACAACCATTTTTCTTAAGTTTTTCATACTTCCCAACTTGAATTAAGGTGATCAATTTAACTTCATTTTTCCAATTTTGTTTCTCTTTTATACTTCCCAAATGTGATTTGGTGTAATTGATCGACTTAATTATTTTATTTTTATACCATTTGTATTTAATGTGCTTTTCATTTTATTACATTGTTTTCATACTTCTCAATGTGATATAGTGTGATTTTACTTGTTTTAATTTGGTGCCAATCTTTTTCATAGTTTAATAACATTTTTGTTATCTTTTTTACCATATTTAGTTTATTATACTTAGTCATATTTTGTTATTTCACATTTCCCATCGTGACATATTATGTAGTCCATTTATTTATGATTAATTATACTTTTCCAAATCTATTTTCCATTTTTATTTTTAACCATGCGTGTGTCTCACATAATGATAGAAAAGAAAAAATTCCACATATATTTCCCATAGCATATATAAAAAAATCAAAATACATGTGCTATAACAAAATATATCCATGCATCAAAAAACCATAACCAAATATAGCTCATGAGATCAAATCCAACTATAAAAATCAATATATCTATATATTTCATGTTTTTTATACAATACAATGGTATAAAATACAAAAATCCATATCTCCAATTCTATGACTGGGCTCCATCATACCTATCCCATGGACTAGCCACATTGTCCATAAATGCCTCAGACTATCCCCTCTACATCGTGCACTATAATGAGGTAGTCTAGGATCTCAATCCTTATACCTGTCCCTATAGGTTGGACACTTGGGCCTATACCTATCCATGTTGGACCATCATAGCCATGTGTGTGGCTCTCTCTTAAGCTAGGGCCTACCAAGCTTGTGCCTCTCTTACTCCCACCCCTATCAGTGGATGCATTCCATCCTTGCATATATGTATCTTCTTTGAGGCCTCCCCCATTAGTATAAAATAGCCTACCTGAGTTGGGGTAGATGGTACCATAGGATCATCCAATGTGGTGGGGTCATATTGAACCAATACTCCATCAAAAATGTCATGGTGCGCATCCATGACTAGGGATCCCCATCTGACTTCCTCTATCATAAGATCTATAAAATTAAAACTAGATATATATTAGATCACATATATATCTCAAAATCTATCTGCCTACTACAATCACATGCAACTAATACTCTATGTCAAAATTGAAAATTTTAACATTTCTTACAAGTCCTAGTATCATCAACCACTATCTCCCTATTTGCTCATCCATTGAGCACAACCTCTCTATCTGCTCATCCATCAAGCAACTCATTTATCACTCACCTACATATCAATGAAAATATATGAGTCACCACTTGTGCATGCCATTATCCTCTCCTCATAGGTACCTTTATCAACCAACTCTATTCTAGGTTGACTATCAAGTCATTTGATGTGACCACCCTTGTATGTACTCGCTCTTATTGATAGTGCCTCTATCTATGATGTGTAAAAGTTAGTTGATAATCCTCCTAATATGGTGCTTAATATGGTACATTTTAAACCCCTACATCCACATCCATGCCCTATCCTCCTTCAGCTTTTAGTTATCATGATCGAGCAGTCCATAGTCTCACATGTTGTAGCCTGATCACCAGTATCTTGACTGGTGCTCTTCCTCCTCCTCTCCCATTTAGATATATAACATATTGTGACCCAAAAAAATAACTATTAGAGGATATATTAGCTAAATAATTCTAAACTACCTTGGAAAGTATGCCACCAACTATGGCTCTACCCATTAAGTATAGTGGCCCATGATTTGCATTTGAGCCAACTTTTGCACCATAGTCACCCAACTAGGCCAAACAGTAGTAATACATGTGTATGGATTCCACATGATCTCCCCTTATGTGATCATATGTAGTGATATCTTTTGGGTCATGGCTTGTGCTACCTATTTTTTCCTTGATCTAGTCACCCTAGGAAACCTATCATTAATTACATAGGGAAACCTAGTTGGTTGATACATAGGGAACCTCTCATATATCCATGCACTAATCAAAACCATTGGTCCCATGGTATTCTTACCTATAAAAATCACCCCATACATGTCATTCATGAGATAAACTCATATGATAGACCCAAAATCATATAGCACCCCTTGATATAAAATAGCATGGCACAAGGCTATCACATACAACAATACATTACCATCTGACTTGTGACACAACACTCTTGCTATCATAAGTCCAATAATGGACCTTTAGATGTCTAGAATATATGTGTTATACACATCAAATAAGATAACCCTCAACCTTAGGTATATCCTATTTGAGCACATTTCCCACCTAACTAGTGTTTGTCTCTCATCCAAATCATCTGGTGTCCCTCCTATCAACAATCCAAGCAATTCATGGATGTCCTCTAGTGTGATACCCACATCTATGGTATCCCAATCCACCACCCATAAAAACATTTTGGTCAATCATTACCTTTCTTCAAGGAACATGATAATGAGATCAACACTTAGTGGGATGTGCCTCATCTCCATGATACCTCCTAGACCTAGTGTAACTTGTCTCGCTCTATCCATGTCTATCAAATGCTCTAGTAAATTTGATAACCATGACACATCGATCAATTGACAATATATTCATCATATATATAAAATATCAAATAATAAAGTATGTATTATGTCTCCATGTCATTTATAGTCATAATATATTCTTAAAATTTTCATAAAACTCAATTGGTTTAATTTAGTTTGTCCATTTTCTATGAATTGACCTATTAAATTCTAAATTGACCCTATACTTCATCTAAAATACTAATTTAGCCTTATAAAATTTATACTAGATTAGCCTCTTCATTACCAAATTATCCACCTTTGTGCTTGTAGTACTCAGTCAACCACCTTTTACCCTATAGTATTATATCTACCACTTCAAAAACAACTAAGTCGACCCATTGTTATGAAGCTGGCCTATACCTTAGCCAACTAAATCAACCTACTACTATGTAGTTGGCCTATTGATTCTCTCCCCCCCTAAAGACTAAGTCAACTTGGTCAACTTGGTTCATTCATAGTGATGAATTTTTGACCAATTACCATAAATGCTTGAGCATTTTATTGGTCTAACTCCTTCCTACCTAATGCCCCATTTTACCCCTAGTGTCCCTAAAATTTCCTAGGGTTCATTTTGGTGCCTATATTTTATCTACCAATTAATTTTATATAATTAACTCAATTTTAAATAAAAATATTCAAAAATATGAAAATTTTCATTTGCTTACCCATGGTACACTTGCTACGATTGTTATGCTTCCTCCCCGTCTTAGTTGTTGTCTACTCACCATCCTGCCTTTCTAGTTTCTCACTAGGACTCTCAGAGATCTATTTTCTCAGAATAATAAAAATACCAAATGAATTGTTTTTCACTCTACTTATATTTACTATTCCAAATTATTTACCCTTAAAATTTGTACTATCAAATTTCTTATTTTGATCATATCTTTCTCTCTACTAGCTCTTTTTCCAAAACATAAAATGTTATTGAATCCTGACATCTTAGGGAATATTTTCAACTATTATATGCTTATGTTACATTATTTTTATTTTTTTCTCTTTTTCACTAATCTCTACAGGTTTGCCTAATGTTCCTTATATTGGACACCTTCACATTTATTACATCTCCTTATTTATCTACAACACTAAGGTAAGTAAAGGTATGTGTTTTTCAATTCTGTCATTTCATTTATCTTATTTACTACTTACTATACTTTATTTAGCTTTAATGTTATGTATTTCTATGTTATTTTCCTTAAGAACCATCTCATATTGCACCTATGTGACATATGATGAGCTTCAAATGGGGAATATGTATACACAATATTTTCAAACTTTATCAAATACTAATACTTTCTATCTTGAAGGAACCCATCAAGTCAAAATTTATTTGAGTACATGACTTAAGGGGTGCACTGAGAAAGGGGTGGGCCAACCATTGGTGCTTCATAAGATTATTATCCCTTATTACCACTTGTTATCTACACACCCATCTCCTAAAAACATTTCCCTAAGTTTTGCCTCCTCTTTTTCACCACCCTCTAGTCATTTTCCACCTTCATTATCCATTTCGTAACCTAAAACCATTTTTGATGGTTTACATTACCCTATTGGCCCCATCAACCTTGTACTCTAATTGATAAAACTTATTATGGTCTAGGTTGGCCCCTGGCTGACCTAAATAAGGACCTAATTTGTTTTTGTTAATAATGATATTAGGTCAACTGGGTTGACCTTGTTGGCCTAGACTTTTGGAAAAGATTAGGGTTAGATCCACCTATATAAACACATCCATTTCTTCATTTCTAAGAGAAGAGAAGAAGAAGAGATATATATTACACATTTGATTATCAACCATTGTACTTGAGGAGTAAGATAAGGGTTTCATACTTTTTTTGGAGATACAGATCTTATCTTATGGAGAAGTCTTTTGGATGAATTGATAGGTTGTGTATCCTAGAGATAATTTATCCTTTTCATCCTTATATACCAAAAAAAAATCTTGTGAAACACCTTGGCCAAGGGAGAGATTGAGGCTCGGTGGGTTTGTCTTCAAAGGTAAGTATTCCTAACTTTGTTCCTCCTTTTTAAGAGTAGTTAGATATTGATTTGTACTTCTCTCCCATGCATTGGTATTTCATATACATTGACATCATTATATGTATTCTATGCATGCTTACTACCTCCATTTTGTTCCACAAGCTTTGGTGAGCACTAGATTAGATTTTGATTTACTTGTTATTAGTTTAGTGAATATGAAAACATAGGACCTAGTTAGGTTTATTGTGTATTTTTGATTGATTAGAGGCTTTGGAACACTCTATAGTGATATTATTGTGGTAAGATATCCTTTGGCTAGGTCTAGTAGATCCATCCTAGTCATGACCCCAACTATATAATGTATCCACAATCATAAGTGTAAGTAGGATTTATCTTCTCTAAGCTAGGATTTATTTATAAATCTATTGAATTTCCCATTGTATACAGGTATTTATTCTACTCAAACACAATAAATTACCAAATATACAACCACATTGCCTAAGATAGCATAAGTACCTTCAATTATTCAACCCATCTTAACCAAACCTCAATAAAATATACCTTATCAACATAGATTTAAATGCATTTCTAACTTACCATCAAAGGATCTATTGCAACATTATGCACCTTTATCTAATAATACTCTAACTGGTTATGATGAATCGGATCCCATATTAGAGCTTTCACATCTCCCATCATAGATTCCTTTCTTATAACTTATGATAACTTCATCATCATCGTAATTAACTAATATAATTATTATTTATAATTAACATCCCTCATCTTCCACCTATATGGAAAGAAGCTACCTTATCAAGATTTGAAAAATAACATCCTTCAATAATACGAAGAAATGCCTATCCATGTTGACCAAACAATTGACACTTCCCTTTCACTCAAATTTCCTATCTCTTCCATTATTCTTGATGAGATATTACATCATATGGATGATACACCATTATTCATTAGTGTGAAAATATGTGATATCCATGTCAAATGAGCTTTAATCAATGAAGTATTAGGCACTTGTGTTACTTCCCTTGATTTTTATTAAAACTTTTGGATACTCTAAATTCAACCTTAAATCCATGTAAGATACATGTCAAAGATATGATAAAATACAAATGCCTCCATTAGGTTGTGTTTGACTTCCTATCATGATTCCCATAGTCATGATACATGTGAAAGTCATATTTTTAACTTTCCACTCTCTTACAATATCTTCTTTGATTGACCTTGGACACACCTCTTGAGAGCAGTTACCTTGTCAACATGCTAATGTGTTAAATTTCCTTATAACATTATTATATATAAGATTCAAGAAGATACAATCTTTGAAATTTTAAAAAATTCCAAGAAAGCTTTTTTTTCAAAATACCCACCCTTGAACCCTTAACATCCCATTTTATAAATCATAACATTTCAATTATCCCGTTAAATCTACTAGAGGTTATAATGGTATCCTAAATTAATAGGAAATATACCACCTAACCTTTTAAATTTAGATGATGATGAACCAAATGAGATAAGTTTAAAAATAAAAACTTTTGATATCTCTCCTATAATAATTGCTTAATTAACTCCTTCTTTATGACTTCAATCTCATCAAATACCATGTGACAAAATGCTAGTTACCTTAGCTAAAACTAGGAATTCTATTCATCATGCCTCTTCAAATGATAAAATCATTGATGCATGTAATATTGACCTTTATACTCCTAATTATGAGGATGGATATTATTTAGATGACCCATTTTTAGCTATATTTGCTCAAGATAAAGATGCAGAGATACTTAAATATGTTTCTTATTTATAACATTATCTTAGTTATATTCTTGTAGTTCCTTATCTTGTTAGTGTACATGATATTAGTTATTTTAATGTTCATAGGTTCAGTATAGAACACACACACATACTAATCTTCTAGTCATTGATGATCCTGTTTGAATTATGCTTATGGATTATGCCTTGATGGGAGCATATTGATTTACTAAATACCATGATCCTTATATCTTACTTTATCTAGAGATGTTAGTTACATTAATTCAACCCACTGTGAGTTAATCCACTAATGTGTCTTATCTCAATATTGATCTTATTCTGAGTTCTCCTATTAGTGATGACATACTAACTTTAATAAATATTGATCCTTTACTAGCACAATGGACAGATGAGCCTTATTATGAGATACATAGAGTTTCTAGTCATTAGGCTAAGGATTGTAGTGTACACCTTTAGTAGTAGGCATCCTCTTTTACTACCATAGATATTTGACCTTTGCCATCTACTAATAGATACAATTTTTGATATCATGGTACACGTAACCATTCTTCTACACATTATTGATAGCCCAAACAATACATTGATACACTTCATCCAACTATAACACAACCAAAAGATAAGAGTCTACCACCTCCCAAGGTACTCCTAGATTTTATTCCTCAATATGGGGAGGTTTATCATAAATACACTACAAACCATATTGATATATTCAGAGTGCTTCAAAAATATTTTTAGGATTTTCCATAGCCCATACCTTCACTATTCAACCTCATGGTTCATGTCTTTCATGGACAAAATATCCTCCTTCACTGCATCTTATACCTTTACATAGATATGTCGATACCATTTTCACGTTGACACCCATTTCTCACATTGATTATCCCACGTAAGAGATACCTTAGGAGCATTACACTAATTATCACATACCTACATTTTCTATAAAGATGATATGATAGGAAGTCTTTTCACGTATTTTTGAAAATATTGATGAGACTCTGATTAATGTCAAAATTTAGTTACTTAAGGATGTCTCAGATGTTATGGATGATATTTTTGCTAATATTTATCAGTATTTGTGAACACATCATGGTGTTATATAACACTATTTATCACACTATGCTATGATTTGGATTTGGTTTATGAGTATATATGGATATTTTGCTTATTTGATATGTCTCATGAGTTTTTTTAATTTTATCTTCTCATCTTTTATTTTAAAATAAATATCTCATGCATTAATATTATGATTTAATTTCCTTTTACATGGTTTAAATTTTCATCAAAATTATGTCTTATGCTTGTTTTATCTTTTAAAAATAAGATAGTTATTTTTGTGACATGGTTCTTAAACCCACATCCCTTAATTATCCTATCTTTACCCTATGATCAAGTTAACATGCATAATTCTCTTTGTATCACTACATACATAGATATATTTTTACCTTCACCTATCCCTTGTTATTTCCTTGTTCACACTAAGAAAACATAAGGTTAAGACTTGAGATCACATGTTGGTTTTTTAGGCAAACCTAATTGTTTAGCAATACATGTCCATATCTCTAGGTATTTTTTCTCATATAACCCAATCCTATAGCTCATTTGTGTTTATCACTTTTATCACTCATGACTAGTTATTCCAAATCTGTATGGAGGAGGAATCAAAAAGGCAATAAAATTTAAAAGCTAAATCATTTAAACAAAAGGCAATGATCAAAAGGAAAAAAATGAATATTCAAAATTCAAAATCACACTAAAACATGTGATTCATATCTAATCACATCTCCTATTTTTAATTGAAGCTCAAACTCCATAGTTGGCCTCACAATAGAGATGAGGTCCATTGGGGTGAAATAGGCTAGTCAATTAGAATAGGAGATTTAAAAACTATATATAGTGTTACCTGCTTTCTCACACAAGTATCCAATCTTCATAGTAGACTTATAGATCTATAATGGGTGCTAAAGAAAGGGGAACATGATGTGGGAAGGTAAGTCCATTTTATTTTTATCTATAAAATAACCTTCATGATTTGATCCTAGTACTACACTCATCTACCCATAAAGTTTTATGTTTATTTGGAACAAATGTTCCCTATATTTATCATCCACTAGACTCTTAGTGTGACCCTATTTACCTAGTATGCCCCATGTCTACTAATATTTTATTAAAAAAACCTATGTCATGCTTATTACACTTATTACTTCATTACAACAATCCCACTATTCCTCCTTGATGAATATGTTTTGTTAATTAATCATAACCCTAGGGTTTCTTTTTGTGAGTTATAATGTAAGACCTTAGATAGGACTAGATCTTCCTCAAAAACATTTCAAATATTTCCTACAAATATTCACAAAATTATCATTTAGCTCATCGGTTTATATTTTGTGAGTTATAGTACAATACCTTGGATAGGACCAGGGCTTCCTTACCATACATTCCTAACACCCTTATACCATGATTAGTCACAACAATAACTATCAATGTGTGTATTTTGTGTTACAAGCTTAATTATTTTATTTTGGCATTTCTTACATTTTGATGTTTTGGATCATGTGCATACTTCTCATCTTGACTTAGTATGTTTCACATTTTCTTATCTATCTTCATTTTATACATTTTTTCCAAAATTATTAATTAGGTGTGTTTTATATTATGATTTATTTTACATACTTTCCATCTTGATTTAGTATGTTTTATGTGCTATGTTTTTTTAAAACATTTACCTTTTACACATGCCTCAACTTGAATTAATGTGTTTTATATCAATTACATTTTTACTACAAATTTTTTTAATTGCTCAAACTTTAAAGTTTATTTTACAAATTATTTCCTTTATTTATGTTTTACACATTTTTCATCCTGATTTAGTGTGTATTACATTTTTATTACTTATATATACATTCTATTTACATGTTTTACATTATATTTTTCTCTTTTATCATTATTTTTGACCATGCATTTGTTCACAAATTGCTAGAAAAGAATCTAAAAACATATCACATATTTTCTCATAGCATATAACAGAAACTCAAATACATGTGTTAGAAACAAAATATACATCCATCAAAATCCATGATCACTATAAACCAATAAAATGTATAACCATATATATCCATAGATCAAATGTCTAATATAATAAAAACATGATACAAGTATAATAATATCAATATCTCTAAGGTTGTGCTCCATCGTATCTATCTAGTGGATGAGCCACACTACCCATAGATGAATGTGATTGTCCCCTTCAAATTGCCCATTATAATGAATTCATAAATTATTGAAGGCCATCAATTTTTCCCTGTAAATTGGCCACCTAGGCTTGCACCTATGCTAACTACCTCACTATCTCCATATGAGCAACTGCTCCTTAGTCATTATTTTCCATGCCCACAACTCTCTATATCATAATTCAAGGAGTAACTATGTGGTATCTCCTCATGTTTTCAACTCACATGATTCTTCACAAACCAATCAAAACCAAGTAACATACTTTGGAGTGGATGGTATAGTAGGATCAGTCATACCTGTATTAATATGTTGTGATAGTATATCATCCAAAATATCATGATGGGAAGGTTGCACTATAACACCCCATCTAAACTCCTCATTATATATATATACACAACTATATATCTAGTAATCTATTTTTTAACTCAAAATTGTAATAAACACTTACCAACAATGATATCTCTAATATTAGTCTCTCCATCTACATGACCTCCAAGTAACTCTACATGATCATGTCTCTAAGGGGATTCAAAATTAGGATCAAAAACCAAGTAACATACTTTGGAGTGGATGGTATATTAGGATCGGTCATACCTGTATTAATATGTTGTGATAGTATATCATCCAAAATATCATGATGGGAAGGTTGCACTATAGCACCCCATCTAAACTCCTCATTATTATTTAATACACACACACACACACACATTATGTCTCACATATATACAAAAATCATACCTGTATTAATATGTTGTGATAGTATATCATCCAAAATATCATGATGGGAAGGTTGCACTATAGCACCCCATCTAAACTCCTCATTATTATTTAATACACACACACACACACACATTATGTCTCACATATATACAAAAATATCCAAAACATCTAGCTAAACATATATATATATATATATATATATATATATATAGTAATCTATTTTTTAACTCAGAATAGTAACAAACACTTACCAACAATGGTATCTCTAATAATAGTCTCTCCATCTACATGACCTCCAAGTAACTCTACATGATCATGTCTCTAAGGGGATTCAAAATTAGGATCAATAACTTGAGCATGCCTTGGAACTCTATGGATCCAACACTCTATCATCTAATTTTATGTTGCCTAGGCTGTAGGATCTCTCTACTTAGCTACATCATCATGTGTATCTAATATAACCCATTGATGTATCCATCATTAGGGTACCCATAATAGTAAATATAAAACCTATTATGGCTCAAGAATAGCCACATCTACAACCTTAGTATCAACTACTACCATCTCCACATCTATAGTTACTACCTCTTTGATGGTATTTTTTACTCCTCTCAACTATCATCTCTAACATATCCAAGGTCTTGACTAATATGGTTAAATCACATGTACATCCATAGGTACTCCCATGCCTCTGCTAACTCTCAAATCTATTGCATGGCATGTCCAATAATTAGGTGTGACTATAAGAGTCATAATATGTGGCAATGTAAACTATATAGGTACATGAGCAACATGTTATAACTCTACCCACCAAGTATAATAACCAATAATACAAGCATGAGTTAATCTAAGAGAAACTATAGTCTAAGTCAACTAACTACTAATAATATCTGTATAGGGATACCATATAATGTCTCCATAGGTAATCATTCGTAAGTCTAGAGTATTTGGTATAACATATATAACATGGTCCTATTTCTATCTAAGAACACAAGGGAAACTATCATTGATAGCATGGGGAAACCTGGTTGGTTGATACATGTGAAATATTTCATATATCTAACTACATAATAAAATAATAAGGCCCAAAGTCTTTAGACCACAGGAAAAAAGACCATACATGTCATGAACCAATTTCACCCAAATCATCGACCCTAGGTTAAACAAAGTACCCTACTCCAAAATTGACTGACATAAGGAAACCACATACAATAACACCTTCTTAGCTAACTTATGACAAATCACACATAATGTCACAATGCCTATCACTACCTTCTACACACACACACACACACACACACACACACACACACACACACACACACACACACACACACACACACACACACACACACACACACACACACACACACATCAAATAACCTCACTTGCAAATCCTAAAAATACCTCTTAGAGCTAATTGCCCATAGGGTTAGGGCTCATCTCTTTAAATCTATCTTAGGGGCATCACAAATAAAAAGTGCCCCACCAATGGGAAGTCCAATTAAAGCATGAAAAATATTCTAAAGTGATGCCCACCTTTATGTTATCCCCATCCACCTCCTATTGGAAAGTGTTGGTTAGTCTCTCCCATGTTTTTAAGAACATCATGACTAAGTCAACATTGAGGGGAATCTTATACATTTGCATGATGCCACCAAAACCCAATAACACTATGCATACACAACCATTGACCATCAATCTATTTAACAAATCAAGTAACCAAGCTATGTCGACCAAGCACTAGAGTCTCTATTGTCTCTATAAAATGCTAAGTAAAAAAATACATATTAGTCCTCAACCTCAGATAATTAGTAAAATACAATTTAAAACTCATTAAAAATATGAATAATTCACAAATCAATTACTTCATCAACATTTTTTTACAAATTTTCTACCACTTTTTATTATGTTGGCCATATACTTAATTATGTTGGTTAAAAATAGCAAATTTTATACTAAATCAACTAGGCAAAAAGTAATGTCATCCATTATCACCATTAAATATAAGTCATTCCACTATTATGCATTTGACTAGGTATCAAAACAAAGTCAACACGCTACTATGTAATTGGCCATGTCTTTGTACTACATCGACCACTTCATACAAAGTTAGCCACTCTTACAAACCATGTAGGCCAATTTCATACAATACTACCTCCTAGTATGTATGCAAATAACCACTTCAAACTTATAAAATAGATCATCCTTCTTATATTTTGTTGGCCACTTAGGATTATACTAGATCACCCTATGCTACAAAATCAACCACCCCTTTCCCCTTCATTATTTAAGTTGATTTAGCCTAGTCGACTCTATTTAGTTACTCTAGTGACTTTTTGCCTATTTATAATTAATGCCTTAGGCATTTATGATTACTTTTGGGACCTGTTAGGAACCCGTGGAAGCACAATTGATTACCATATACAAGCAACTTAAAATGCAGAATTAAACCAGAAGTAACAAGTAACTAGAAACCAGAAACAACACAGAATATGAGAGACAATACACAACTTGTATTAATACTCATCCAGAAAAGAATACAATAAAGAAGATGCCACTTCTTCTTCACACCTCTCAAAGGCTTCCCACACCTCAAGTGTACAGTAATTCTTTCCTCAAAGCTCTCTCTCTTACGATCCCAACACACAACTCAAACATAGAGTTGGTGTTCACCTCCAACCAGTCAGTATCCACTATTGCCAGTACCCAAGTGCTCCACGCACTCCACAAGTGCTCCACACACTCCAAGTAGATCTCCCCTGAACTACAACAACCTGCAACCCAAATGATCTTACTTATGGAAGGAACTGCCTTGCCTTCCTCTCTTGCTCTAGACCGAGTACACACCGTACTCTAAGTAGATCCTGCCTGATCTTGCTACCTGTTGTGTTGTTGTCCTCCCTGATCTTGCACACCTGTAAATCAATTTGGTTCTGCACACCTGCAAACTTGGATCCTGCACACACATACACCTATAGATCAATGATCTTACTTACCATGTAGATCTCCAAACATGGCCTTGCACACCTGCTGACCAAGATCCTACATACATGAAGAACCCCTCTGATTCTCAAAAACTAGCACCCACACTTGGCACTAGGAGGAACACACCATGCTCTCTTCACACACAGAAGGAGCTAATATTTGCTCTCTTACTCTCTATCACAAATTACAATATAGCCCATGAGTCTATTATATAGATCTCATGAAAACAATAATTAGACACCTAATTACAATAATTAGATCCGTAGCTCGAGACTATAATTAGCCCTCATCATGCAAACACCTAGTTTGTTAACTAACTATTCATAAACTAGCAGTTATGAACCACACATGTGACCGACGTCGGTCCCTGTCTGCCTGGAGGTGACCGACGCTGGCCGACTTCTGACCGATGTTGGTTACTCTTCTGTCTACACCTTGCTGACGTCGATTGGCCTGACTGACACCGGTGTCTATGACACTCAACAACCTCCTCCCCTATTTGCATCAGTGAAGCTTTTAGCTCCTCAACCTAACAATCTCCCACTTGGAGATAAATAGCTACACTGTACCTATACCTATACCCCATCTAATCTGTTTCCTGGCTTGTATCTCTCTTCAAGCTCAATCCTAAAGACCACCCACCACACAACTTGTGGTGCACCTCCTGTCATCTGAGTACCCTGCCACATCTGAACCTACAAACCCATGTAGTGAAGTCCTGACCCTGTATAGCATGAATCCATGCTACTGCTCCCTCTCAAATACCTGAGAACCCACTTCCTCGAATTGGCTCCTAACTCTCTGACAGCTCCCATTACATGGGTAAACTTAGGTCTATACTAGACCTCATGTGATTTAGAACACTAAATTGTCTAGTCCTTGGTGTGCTCTAGTTCTGCATCCTACGTATTGAACCTCGCCAACACCTAATTCACATCAGCTCCCACTTGAGACAAAATCAACCTGTGATCTTCCATGTCTCTCATGCCAAAGAATTTTGCTACTCCAAATTCCTCATGACATGCCACTGAACTAACCTTACCCTTAGCTCAGAAAAAACCCTGTATGTACGAACCTTCAACATGCATACCATCCACATACAGTAACAGGATAATGTCGTGACTCATCATCCAGCTGGTAAGACAAACACAATGGATACACTGACATTGACTAAAGCCCTACTTTATCATCGACCTATCAAAACCTATACCACTGTCCTGCAGCTTCTTCAAGACCATATGACCTGGTCTTCCATCTCACGTGTCCATTCTCTCTATTCTTTAACCAAGGTATCCATTCATCTCAGTGCTTTCATACTGGATGGCAACCCTACCAAATCTCTCATTTGGTCCTGCATCCTGTTCATGCCATGCTCCCACTGTTTCCTGGATCCTTCCTGCTCTGTAGTCAGCAACTAGTATAAAGAAGAGGAACAATGAATTTGAGGCTTACTTACACTTTCAGTCCTCCCCATGGGTGTTTGAGACTCCTTGACAGCTTGTTGTCTACCCAAAATCCATCTTAGTGACCGACCTCAGTCACTACATAGTTTGCATCCGACTGACATCGGTTCCATGCGATTGTCCAAGTCACCAACGCTGGTTATCCCACCGACGTCAGTCTCCACCTGCCCAACACCACTGACTTCTCTGGTCTGCACATGACCGATGTCGGCACCTATCTGTTCGACGTTGGTTACCTTTGACCGATTTCGGTACCTGTGTATGCCTGTGAGTGATGACTTTTTACTCGCGAGCTCCTTTGAATCAATCCCATGTCCAAACTTCCCTACTCAGAAGTATCCAACCCCATCCACTAGTCTCTATTTTTCATCTCCTCCAAGAACACCAAGGCTTTCTAGTTCTTAAGTTTATCAAATACATTAGTCTTCCTTTTCTTGCAATAAACACAATCCTTTCTTGTAGCATCCCACTGCTCACAGAAATCTCAGTCTATGCTCTCCGAAGCTAAACTCTTCCCTTTTGACTTAAGAACAACCATTCCCTTCTCACTTATGTGGCCAAGCCTATAAAGCCACACCTATGCAATAGAAGTGGAATCAGTAATACAAGCAAGTAGATAAAGAATACTTGCTTTCTTACCACATGCAAATTCAAGTGCATCCTTGAAAACATTCCAAGAATCTGTTGTGAGAGTTCCTATGCATCTCTCATCACCCAACTTTCCTGAAGCAATTAGCCACATCTTCAAGACTGGGACCTGCATGACCTTCTTCAACACCCATGTGTTGGCCGCTTGCAATTTCAGCAACACTTCCCCTTTGCCAATACTATGACAAGGCTCACCAACCCCTCTACTTTGGGCTGCATGGAAAGAGGCAACAGAATCTATTAACCAAGATTCAACTTTATCTAGAGCATCCTGTGCAACAACACCTACAACATCTGCTTCTTCATGCTGATCTGTAACCAACCAACAATATTTCTTTACCTGCTCTTTCTTTCCATAACACCGTAAGTGACCATTCATGCTATTCAATTTCTCCATTCATAGCTTACTTTCTTCTGCCATTGCTATACTCCCACTCAATCAGAAACCCATGAGAGTGACCTGTAACCAAACACAAAACCTGCTCCCTACAACCTTAGCTCTGATACCAACTGTTAGTGGTATCAAGCTATGAGCCAACAACCTTGCTCTGATACCAACTGTTAGGAACCTGTGGAAGCACAATTGATTACCATATACAAGCAACTTAAGATGTAGAATTAAACTAGAAGTAACAAGTAACTAGAAACTAGAAACAACACAGAATATGAGAGACAATACACAACTTGTATTAATACTCATCCAAAAAAGAATACAATAAAGAAGATGCCACTTCTTCTTCACACCTCTCAAAGGCTTCCCACACCTCAAGTGTACAGTACTTATTTCCTCAAAGCTCTCTCTCTTACGGTCCCAACACACAACTCAAACATAGAGTTGGTGTTCACCTCTAACCAGTCATTATCCAATACTGCCAGCACCCAAGTGCTCCACGCACTCCACAAGTGCTCCATGCACTCCAAGTAGATCTCCCCTGAACTGCAACAACTTGCAACCTAAATGATCTTACTTATGGAAGGAACTGCTTTGCCTTCCTCTCTTGCTCTAGACCGAGTACACACCGTACTCCAAGTAGATCCTACCTGATCTTGCTACCTGTTGTGTTGCTATCCTCCCTGATCTTACACAACTGCAAATCAATCTGGTTCTACACACCTGTAAACTTGGATCCTGCACACACATACACCTATAGATCAATGATCTTATTTACCATGTAGATCTTGAAACGTGGCCTTGCACACCTCCTGACCAAGATCCTACATACATGAAGAACCCCTCTGATTCTCCAAAACCAGCACCCACACTTGGCACTGCGGCACTAGGAGGAACACACCATGCTCTTTTCACACACAGAAGGAGCTAATATTTACTCTCTTACTCTCTAGCACAAATTAAAATACAGCCCATGAGTCTATTATATAGATCTCATGCAAACAATAATTAGACACCTAATTACAATAATTAGATCCACAACTCGAGACTATAATTAGCCCTCATCATGTAAACACTCAGTTCGTTAACTGTCTATGAACTGGCAGTTTTGAACTGTATAGGCGACCGATGTCGGTCTCTATTTTCCTGGAGGTGATCGACGCCAGCCGACTTCTGACCGACGTCGGTTGCTCTTCTGTCTGCACCCTGCCGATGTCGATTGGCCTGACTGATGCCGGTGTCTGTGACACTCAACAACCTCCTCCCCTGTTTGCATCAGTGAAGCTTTTAGCTCCACAACCTAATAGGACCTACCCATTAACTCTCCTATTTTCTACTCTACCCTAAAAATTCTAGTGGAAAATTCCATTTTACATATTTTCTCCACCATCTAATTTTTCAAATTTACTATATTTTCCACTAAAAACTTGATTTTTTTTTATAAATTAAAGCATCATTTACCTGAGTCACACAAACTGCTGCTATTATGCATCCCCCAACATGCATTCATCATCTCTAGGCTATATTATCTCTACTCTCTTTCCTAGGTCTCTTAGACTTCCATTTTTCTCACAATAGCAAAATTAAAAATAAATTGTTTAAATATCCTATTTATATTTTAATTTTAAAATTATTTAATTATCAAATATTTCTTGATAAATTCTAAATTTTCTCATAAATATATTTCTATCAGTCCTTTTCCAAATTGAAAGATATTCTAGAATCCTAATAGTGTAGATAAGTTTTCTACAAAGAACACATATTTTTGCAAAAAATTCAAAATTTCTCTTATTTTATAAGTCTGCCTAAAGTTCCATACATTAATTGCCTTTTCAATTTTATCACATGGTTTCTCTTATATAGTATCAAGGTAAGTAAAGGTATTTATTTTTAAATTATTTCCTTTCAATTACTCTTCTACTTCATACTAAAAATTTTATTATCTCAACATTTTGGGTAGTTATGTTATTTTCCCAAATCACAATCCCATGTTATAACTGCATGACATGTGATGAGCTTAGAGTGAGGCATATGTATACACATAATATTTTTAAATTTTATCAGTTACTAATGCTTTATTTATTTCATAAACCCATTGAATCTTAATCTCTATATGTGTATGACTTAAAGGATGCACTAGGAAATGGGTTGGCATACCTTTGGTGTTTTGCAAGATTGTTGGTCCCTATACCACCACTTAAAACTAATACAAACTACTCATATCCATTTCCCTAAGTATCTCAAAATCTAAATTATCCCCTAAATAAGAAAAACCCCATTTTTACCATGTCTCCTACTAGATCAATTGGGTTGACCCCATTATGGGATTTACCACATATTACTAAACCATGTTGGCTTAATCCAACATAGTTTGAGACCTAACAGCTCTAGTTCTTACCCAATAAGGTTGATTGGACCAACTATGTTGGTTAAAATATTGGGAGGGTTTAGGGTCAAACTATGGATATATATACACAATTTCATTTCATTTTTAAGAGATAATCAATTAATTTTACATCATTACTACTCACAAATCTGCTTATATAATCAATAAGAGGTTTCATTCATTAGGTTTTTACCTTAAAAAACTAGAATTTATCTTATGGAAGTATTGGATGGATAGGATATGTTTTTTATCCTATATTTTATTTATCCTTGCGATCCTTATAATCCCACAACAACCTCTTGCAAAGCACCATTAACAAAGGGAGAGATTGAGTTATGACAGGTTCACTTCAACAAAGGTAAGTATATTCCTAGACCTTCATATTTAAATAAGTAGATGTTATAGAGTTAATATATGTTAGATTGTATCTCTCCTTACTTAGATCATTTCTATGTTATAGATAAATTTATCTTTACATGTTTATTATCTTCCCCATTTGTGCCATAATTATTGGTGAGCACTAGATTAGATTACATAGGCATTTACTATATTATCTTGCATATTTGTTTAGTATATTAGTTTTCTTAATATTATTTACAATAATAATACCTAGCTAGGGTTATCACAAGATGGAATTTTAATATAGGCATTAAAAAACTCTCCTTTTCCATAGTGTGATAAGAGATCCCTTAGTATAGGTTTAGTGGATCCATTATTAGTCATGACCTTGAGCTAAACATATTCCAAAGTGTACTTATTAGTTGATTACCTTCTCCAAGCTTGAATATTATTGAGTAGGATAAGTTATAGAACTATCTAATTTTTCTTACATACACCCAAGGCTTTCACAAGTAAATTTATCATTTTTTACTTATATGATATTCTGATTTATAGTCATTCAAAAAAATAACATCGTAAACATCTTATAATGGTATTAAAAAATCTAGAAGAAGAAAAGTTGCTAATTAATCTCAGGAAGTGCACTTTCATGAAGATAGAATTAGTCTATTTGGGATTTGTCATTTCCAAAAAGGGTTTGAAGATGGATAAAGACAAGTTCAAAGACATAGTAGAAAGGCCTAATCTAAAGAGTGTATTTGAGGTAAGAAGTTTTCATGGCTTGTCTATCTTTTATATAAACGGTATAAGGAATTTTAGAGGCATCTGTGATCCATTATTGGAAACTATAAAAAGAAATAAAAATCAATTTCAATGGATTGGGTTAACTGAGATAAGTTTTAATTTCTTAAATAAAAATATCACAGAGCAACCTATATTAGCTTTCCCTGATTTTAGTAAACTTTTCCAAGTATAGTGTGATGTTAGTGGGACTACTAAAGGAGTTGTTTTGAGACAAGAGGGAAAACCAATTACCTAATTCAGTGAAAAACTTAAAGATTCAAAGAAGAGGTTAAAAACATATGAACATGACTTATATGTTATTTTCCAAGCCTTGCATAAGTGGAGACATTTTCTACTTTCTAAAGAGTTTGTGCTCTATACAGACAATCATGACTTACAATTAATTAGTAGTCAAACTAAATTAAGTCAAAGACATATGAAATGGGTTGAATTTTTTTTATTTTTTTATTAAACATAAGAATGGGCAAGCTAACAATTTTTTAGATGCATTAAATAAAAGAATTCTGATTATGTAGGAGTCTCAAGTCAATGTCTTGGGATATGATTCGTTAAAATATCTGTATAGAGAATATCATAATTTCAAGGAGGCCTATGAATAATGTGAAAATATAGTAAACAAATATATAAGTCCATGGTTGGACTAAATAATACAAGATGGATTTTTATTTAAGGTTAGTCAATTATGCATACCAAGAGGGTCAATGAGAGAGAATATACTAAAATAAAAACATAGTGGCAATTTGATAGGACATTTTGGGAAAACAAAGACACGTGATAAATTGATTGTACATTATTATTGGCTAGGGATGCAATATTATGTAAAGAGGTTTATATAAATATGCAAAACATGCCAATATGTTAAAGGGAAAAGTTAGAATGCAAGCTTATACTATCCATTACTTATTCCTAGTAGGCTATGGGATTCATTGAGTATAGATTTTGTACTTTGGCTACCAAAGACATAAAAATGTAATGAATATATATATTTTTTGGTTGATAAATTTTATAAAATTTCACATTTCATATATTTCACAAAAAAATTGATGCAACTAACATTGAAAACATGTTCTTCAAAGAAGTAGAGAGATTGCATGAGCTTCCTAGAAGTATTATATCTAATAGGGATAAAAAATTTGTTGTCTTATTTTGGAGGACACTTTGGAAGAAGTTTGGGACCAATTTAAGAGTCAACTCAACTTACCATCCTCATACTGATGGTCAAATTGAAGTGGTCAGTAGGAGTGTTGGAAATATACTTATAAGTTTGGTAAATAACCATATATAACAATGGGATCAAGTAATAGCTTAAATTTTTTTGCATATAATGATTCTCCAAATAGAATTAAAATTTATATCCTAAAATATGTGTATGGGATCCATCAAAGAGGTATATATGAGCTAAGTAACTTGGTTAAGTAGGACAAAATAAGTGTAGAAGGTGAGGATTTTGCTACAGCTATGCAAGAGTTGCATGAGCAAGTCAAACAACAAAAAGAATTGAGTACAAGTATGTATAAGATAAGTGTGGATATGTGAAGAAAATAAGTTAATTTCTAGGTTGGTTATATATTACTTACACATCTGAATAAGTAAAGATTCCCTAAAGGGGAATATAACAAGTTAAATATAAATAAAATTGGACCTTGTAAGGTATTAAGAATTTTTTTTGATAATGCTTATGAACTAGAGATTCCATTTGAAATTGGAATATCACCCATAATTAATGTATCAGACATTTATCCTTAAAAAGGAGAGGATAATTTAGAGAAGGCACCTAAAGACAAAAATTATTAGACCATCAACAGGGAACAACAATTACCAAAATCACAACAAGATCAAATTGAATCCATTATAAATAATAAGGTGGTGAATAAGACAAGATAAAATGAGTAATTTCAGTACTTTATCAAGTGGAAGAACCATCCACTTGAGGATTAAACTTGGATGACATCTTTAGAGTTAGTCAAGTATGGTAGTAGTGTCAAGGATTCATTAGTAGGGTCTCATGAACATTTATTTTGTTCCCTAGTAGTTTGATGCATATGCATGCTTTTAAGTAGTTAAATTATGTTTTATATTGGTATTATAAGGTCTAAAAGGTCATGAATGGTCAATGAGAAGCATTTTCTAGGCCTCACTTGTCATTTCTAGGTTTTTTGGAATATATTTTTTAGTTTACAACCAAAATAAAAAATTAAAAAAATTGAATTTATTAGTAAGAATATTGAAGGTTTTGACATATTATGAAGGTATTTATCCTATGATAATTATTATTTAGGGTCTATCCATATGTTCTAAGTGTCTATAAATCTTTTACTCATTCTAAACCTATCCTAAAACCTATATAGATGCATCTAATGTAAGTGAAAGACCAAATTAAGTATGTTTTAGGATAAGTCATAAGCTATTGAGATATTATTGCCACATAAAACAATAAAAAACCAAAAATAAAGGAGGCTAATAGTGCATGAATATAAGGATAAAATATCAATTAACATGTTTTTTGGTGTAATTTAGTGTGATAATTTGTAGGTCTGTATATCAGTTTGGAGATCTATTAATAAAAAGAGTTATGTTATAATCTTCTCACCATTATAAAACCTTATAAATGTGTAATGAATTATATTTCATGTTATTTTATATTATTGTACACTTTTTTGAAGACTCTTATGTCATAAGAGTTTGTCACAGTCTACAAGATTATAGTCTAGGCAAGAAGACATTTTCTTATGCTTTTTATGATTGGTCAAACCTGAAGAGCAATTGTCAAAAATATGAGAAACAAGTAGAAATATTAAAAAATACAAAATAATCCTTTGATAGTGGATATATTTTAAGTTTTCTCAAATTTCTTGCTCTCGAATTACAGTTAGAAAACCCTAGTTTAGGGTTTTAAGTCACTAAAACTATAATATCTCTTAGATGAGAAATTAAAATCCCATGAGAATTCATAGATAGGTTTTAGAGAATGAGTTTTAAGTTATTAAGGTGGTTTCATAGGTTGAAGGTTCATATAATAAAATATAATTATGTTTCTCTATTTATAGAGCTATAACTATGCCTAAAATAGGGCTTAAAGTGTAATTTTTAGAGTTTATTGAAATTTAAAGCTTTAAAAGGATTTATAAATTCTATTAAGATGAATAATTTATGAATGCATGTATTAATCCATTTTTAATATCATAAAAGTCTAAGTTTCAATTCACAACTTCATAAGGTATAGATCAGGCCTAAAACAAAATTGTAAACTCTATTTTGTGACCAGATTATGCATAAAAGAGACCCTATAGGTATTCCCTTACAATAGGTTTCAATTGTAATCAATAATTTTTTATAGCCTAAGAAATTTTGACACAAGAGAAGAAAATGAAAAATATTTTTATTATTCCTGATAAATAATACAAGAGAGTTTAACATCACTTTGTGCTTTTAAGCATCTTAATGAATGGATTGTATTATTATTTTTATTGAATCATTTGATTATTTTTATTTTATTTATGTAAAATGTTAAAAATTGAATTTTCATTGATTTGAGCATTTCCAATGTGATAAATTAATTAAAATATGCATTTTTTCAATTGAAATTTTTATTTGTTTCTATTCATTTTCCTTTTATATTCTTTCTTCTATTCTTCATCTTTTCTCTCATAGTTGAAATTTTCTTTTTATTCATAATCCCCCCCTTTTTTTTTGTGTATAACTATAAATTTTTTATTTATTTCAATTTTACATTTTAAATAATGGTAGCCTCCCCTATAAATAGAGGAGTGATTTATTCCCCTTGTATTATTTACAGAAAACCCATATTTTATACCCCATATAAAATATTCCACCAACATGATTTAATCAGTGATCTGCCAATTCTGTCGTATACAAAATTGATAGGTTGTCGATTGTGTCCCTTTGTTTTTTATTGGTACCTTTCCCATTCTTCTTCATTTTTATTGTGCAGGATAATTTTATCGACTTCCTTTTCTTTTATTTTTTTGGATTACACACCAATAGATACCTAATTTGAATTAGATAAGAATGAATATACAAAGCTTCTTAGAGGTATTTCAATAAGAATTACCAAGGATAAATCAAGAAAAAATCAATCCTAGGCACACTTTTAATAATACTTAAGGAATATTTACAAAGGTTTAACTACATCATGGAATAAAATAAAGATAAGAGAGTTTTCCTATAGTTGCACTTAATTTTATTAAGGAAAGAAGGTGAAGCCATATCTCTCATTTGGGTTGGGATTACACTCACATGCATGAGAAATGCATTAGTTTTGATTACACGTATGTGGGATATGTAACTACAACTCCTTTAAGGATTCTTGAGATATATCACCAAATAATTTTTATATTCTTCTTGTATACATTTAACGAGAATTAGGTCAAGAATCTAAGAGATGACAAATTAGACATTTTGGCCAAAAAAAATCTCTATAAAGGTAGAGACAATTTATTATCAACTTGAGCTTGTAATTATAGAATTAACATCAACATGTAAAAAAATGATGTCCTATTGATTCCTTGTTGTACACATCTAATTTAGTTTTAATTCTATCCCAAAGAAATTAGATATTCATATTCATAATGTACTAGATCAGTCACCTTTAGAACCTTTTTTTAGTTTCATAAATCTAGTATAGTCATCAAGTGTCTAAGACTCTATCATTTTAGTTTCCATTTTATTTTTATTTCTTGCTTTATCATATGCTTTTTTCATTTTTCTACATGTTAAGATACAAGGTAGATCTTATCATTATTTTAGAGTGTATGGTCTGTGTTTTAACTTATTTTAGATTTAGTGGATCTAAATAGGCAAAAACTGTTGAAATTTAGATTGCATAAGATAAGTCATAAACTAAAAAAATAAAAATTAATAAAAAAATATTGATTGTAATTACTAAATATAGAAATGACCAAGAGAAAGGGAACATATATGATATTTTGATATGTATTGATAACTAGCTATGTAAAATAATTTTAAATAATTTTAAATGGATCTTTGATTGTTTTGCTAAGTAAATAAACTATCATAGTTTATCAAGAAGTAACTAGTGAAACTTGAATACATGTAGAAATAAGTTTCATCCATTGTTTGACATAACTAACCTTGTGTATTCTTTTGGTCTGTTCTACCATAGATCACTCTAATTGACTCTCTAGATGATTTTTGTGTTTTTTACCTCAATCTTATGCATAGATATTGATTTTTCTTCCTTTGCCTTGAAATCCTTACTCCAATTTAAAATGAATGTTTCCATAGAATAAGGAGTTAAAATATGTGTTAGAAAATCCCAACCACTCCTCATTGAGTGGTTGATCATTTTTTTATGTTCCATTAATATGAAGAGGGCTGAAAGTACACATAGTTATCCCACCTCTCTCTCTCTCTCTCTCTCTCTCTCTCTCTCTCTCTCTCTCTCTCTCTCTCTCTCTCTCTCTCTCTCTCTCTCTCTCTCTCCTCTCTCTCTCTCTCTCTCTCTCTCTCTCTCTCTCTCTCTCTCTCTCTCTCTCTCTCTCTCTCTCTCTCTCTCTCTCTCTGCATGTGTGTGTGTGTGTGCGTGGATGTGCATGTGTGTGTGAATTCATACATGCATGCATGCACATGCACTCAATCTTAATCCAGTAGAATGCTATGAAAATATTTTACTTTTAACACTTGAAGACATCAATTTAAACCTTGCATTTATATACATACTTAGGTTTATGACTATTCATTTGAGAGGTTTTTAGATTTATATGTTTTTGGACAATGCCTTAAGGTTGTGTAGATATATTTCTCAAGCTTTTCCATAAGTTTTCAAGATAAGTAATAGATAGATAGAGCCTTAAGCTTGTTGTATATTTATGACTATTTTAATTTCCCCCTCATAATAAACATGTGAAAATGTGTTTAGGACAATCCCTGAGAGAGACATGAATTTTAATAATATCCATTAGAAGCTCCTAGATGTTGTTAATAAAGGTAGGCAACTATGGTAGCTATAACTATCTAAGTATTATTTGTAGTGTTTAGAGAGGGAGAAATAGGACTATAGAATATGATGATAATATGCTTAATATTAAAGAGCATTCTTGTAGAGTAAGGAGATACTAATATGAATGATGATAAATTGGGTTGGTTGAGTCCATAGATATATAAACAAGTAGGGGATAATGTGTAAAAGATTCAAATGTGTATACATAAGTTATGCATGTCAAAATTAGGTAAAATATGTTATTTCCAAGTGTATAATATCAAATTTAGGTGTATTCAAATGTCCCAATTTTAGTCTAGTATTACTAATGCTAGATTAAAAGGACAAAACAAATTATACTTTTATATAAACATAATTTATGTTTCTAGATGTGCCCCAAATATATAGCTTGATCCATGCAAACCCTACAACAAAACATGTAAGAATCAATGTCCACTCATGATATACAATTTGAAATAATATAGATCATTGAAATATTTGAAAATTAAAATTTAAGAAATGAATATACCTATATTTATGCAAATTAAGCTTCTCTTCTTGAAATCAATTGGATAATTCCATGGGATTATTTTGCCCTAAGAATATGCATTGACTTAAATCAGGTGCTAAGGAGTTTTAATGCCTTATACACATTGGAGATAGATAAGTGATACATGGTGAGTGACACAAAACCTCAACCAAACCACTCTAAACATCATCATAACTCTTTTGGTGTAAAATCATACTAGGTTCATATGTAGATTGAAACTCTAAATCAATAGCTGTAAGAAGATTTTAGAACCAAAATGCTTACACAATACAATTGATCTCATCATGTATTTTTTTTTTCACATGAACAAAATTTGTGCCCTAAAATTGGATCCATATGTATCTCAATGTGATATGTAAATCCATAATTTACATGTTAATTTTCTCAATATGATAAATATGATAAAAACTACTTAATTTGAACCATATAATGGCATAGAATCTATCACGTGTTCCATAAAATCCTATAAAATCCACTATATATGCCTTGATTATGTCTCAATATTCTCTATTTGGCCCAATATGATTCACATAATCTGTCAGATTTGAATCATATAATCTGATCCAAAATATAAACCAAATTTTTGTCATGGCCCAAATCTTTAAGACAAACACATTGTATGACCCTTTTTTGAGGTGAGGGATGAATCATGTGAATCAATCATATTAAAAGAAAATATTTATACACATCATGATATATATAAAATATTTAATTATGTAATGCATGTGTGCTAACATGAGAAGACATATCATGATATAAATATTTGATTGTTCATGCATATATGAAACATGTAATTCAAGGCAATTATAATATAGTGTCATGTCAAGTAGATATAAAAATTGGGCATGTATTAATAATTGGCATAGTAATGATCATTCAAAAATAATTCACATAGAATATGCATGATAATAATCATGGCATTACATAAAAAGAAAATAATGTTTGATAGCAATCATAACACCACAAGCTCAACAACCATCATAAACGTGTCCACACACATGCATGCATAATTTCATGATTATGATACACATGAATTTAAAATATGACTCAAATTTTAATTAATATGGATAAAATAGGGTGATGAAATGGAGTAGAGAATAATTTAAATAACTAACGCATGATGTGACAACACATAATATAATGCACATAAATCATCAAAAAATGCAATACACAATGATTGATCATGGTGTGTAACAATCACCATCATCAAAATGCATAAAATAAACAATGTTAGTCTAGAAAATCAATCCATGTCATCATCTACCATGGAAAAAATATAATATCCATAAAATATATCAATTTAAAGAGTATATACAAGATAAGTCATGTAAAATAAGTCTAATTATCTTAATATGATAGTCATTGACATGCCCAAAATTCAACATGACTAAAACCACACAAAAAAAACATTCTATTTTATCGTATTACCAACAACTAGCTAGTTATATGGTATAAGGCACATGAGGCACCAAATAAATATACATTCCTAACCAACATAAATCCTATTTCAAAAGTGGATACATGGTCACTAATCCACCATGTTGGTCCCATTTGATTTCATTGACCTACAGGCCCTATACAATGCTCTCTCTCACATGGATGATAAGGACATTAATATCAAAAAATCTCTTTAAACCATATTGGTATCTTCAAATATATTTAAATTTGATGATCACAATGAGAGGATAATGCTATATGAACAAATATTGTTAAATCAGGGGGTCCCTTATAGACATCCCTTAATTTTCTTGATCTATTAATGAACAAGTCGATAGGGTCTATGAAAATCTAGGTAGTTAGAAATGGCCACACAGAGTTCAAATTAAGAGTGTAAGAAAAAACATTAGGGTCTTCATGATTATATTATTTTTATTAATTTAGTTTAGAAGATGTTTGAAATTCATGTGGGGTCCCTTAAGGTTCACCCTACCTCTGGGGTTCCCAAGATCCTTTGAAAGTTTACATAAAGAAAAAAATGCCCTCTTAAAAAATAGGTTTAAAAAGTTTTCTAAAAGGTTTTCTCATTCCTTAAAAATAATTCCACTTATAATAACAAAAAAACAAGGGTGGGCCCTTTGGTCAACCTTACTTCCAAGCCTTCGAAGGGCTCTAAATAGATAATGCAAGTTTCAAAGTATTTTTTGCTCCAAAAGGGATCTCTTTGTAAAAGGGTTAAAATATTTAAATCTTCATATTTTAGCCCATGATTTATCTTCTATATGTAATAACATGAAAAAAGAGGTTGGATCTTATTGGGTCTATCCCACTCCCTTTCCTCTAAAGTGGATTGAATAGGCTGAACAAAGGCCTAGGTTTTAATAGAATGAGTTATAAACTTAACCACCTTATAATATACTAATTAACTTAATTAAATAATTAATAATATTTTTTGGCTATGTTAAAAATACTTGGTCAATTCAAAATGGTATAATTAGGTTGTAAAAAGTGGGCTCCACTGTTCTTCCATTGGGTTGTCGCTAGTGGTGATGGATTTTGCCACCACCAGTAATTGTGGCCACCTCGCCACCATATTTTTATCACACTTCCACCACCATCACTATCTAAGTTTCTCCACTTTCTCTTAAGGGCCTCCATCACTACCTCTAAAATTGATGACACTATCAGTGACTTCTTGAGTTGGTAGAGGCTGGTGGTGGCTCAATTAAGGCCAATCCACCTTGGAGCTTGAGTTCTCCCCACTACCATCATGAGGTCTAAGCCTTCTCAAGACTCCATGATAACCACAAGACTTTTGCCCATAAGCAAACTTAGAGACATTTGAATTTTTTCTAGCTATGCCATCCTTAAGGGGATTTAGAACATTTTCATAAGCCACTTAGCCTTTATTGAATCATCACCACCCATCCAATGGTGTGTTACTTCACTTAACCCCTTAGAAGAAAACTTAGTGGGTAACATTTGACTAGCCACTTTACTAATCAACACTAGTGTTTAGTAGATTGTTGGCCTTTTTAATTTTCTTTGGGTTTTGTGGTGGTCACATGGGTGACCAACTGTTATCCCTTACCCTTCAAATAGGCCAATATCCTAGAAATAAATGACCAATCTAACTACAAGTTACCCTTCCAATTTTCAAAAATTGATAATGAGCAAACTAATACTCATAAAAAAATAAAACAAAATCCTATAGGTCCTAAAAATTCTAAGTTATTGACTAAAACTATTTTTGGATCATTTTGTGTGAATAAAAATTATGTGAAGTTTAATAATTTTACAAAGGAAAGTAGGGTAGTTTTAGTAGTTTACAATAAAAAGACCATATATTTTAAATCGTAAGTCCAAAAATTATTCTATGAAAAGTAAAGGATTTATATATAAGCCTAATTTTTAAATAAATTAATTTGGGAATTAATTGGTAAATTTAAACCATGTTTCAAGGTCTTATCATTAGCCTCAACCAAAGCCGGTGAAGGAAGAGCCCCAACTGGTAGGAAATTTAGAAAAAAATATTAATATGAAACTAGCCTTTTTGGCCTATGGAAAATCATATAGTTTTGAGACAAATTCAATAAATTACTCTACATTAATGTCCTAAACCAAAATTATGGCATTCTCATACACATTTTCAATTTTAATATTTTTATGGAAATATAATATCCTTAGTTACACATTTTCCTTTTTCTTTCAACTAGAGATACAATTGGGTACAATAATACATGTAAGCTCAAGTATACATTTATTATTTATTTATCAATTTTCACAAATTAAAATTATTACGTGAAAATGGATTTCAACAACCAATTAATATTTTCATAAAATTTAAAAAAAGAATGTAAATACATTAGTTTCAAAATAAGCTTAATGCACCCTCGTAAGGCCAAATAGAGGAGGGGATTGCCTCTCATGATTTTCACAACATTAGATGAAATCCATAGGCACCCCTTAACCTAATACTCCAAACTCAAATAATAAGTATCATTGATAAGTCGAGGTAAGTTTATGTAAGGGTAAAACATTGGCACGAAAACTAGATGGATCAACCTAATAATGTTCCTCACAACAAGGGGATTCCACTAAAAACAAACCCAAAACCACATATAATCAACCCAAGACCACACACATATAACATTTATAAGAGATATAAGGGATCCAAAAATAATTTATAAACTTGATTCGAATCTTAAACCACATATTGTGGACAAGACTTGATACTATCCACACTATGAGGTGGGGGAAGGAGGACTTTAGAATCACTCTCCTTGCCCAAACCCTTATCCCTTATCATGAGATGAATTTGAAACATTTATTTACATATTTATAAAATACCATGTAATAGAGTCAATTAAGAGGAATTTGGAACATAGTTCTAATGTCTACACCCTACTCAATGAATGCATCAAACAAATACACAAGCTAGGCCTAATTGGGCATTATAACTTTACAATTTCATGTATAAAAATGGGTTATAAAAACATCCAACAAATGATAAGTGATTAAAAATATTCATTCCTCAAAGAGGCTAAAAACCATGTCCATAGTCTCAAACATGAAAAACAATAAGAAAAAGATGGTAAGCCAAGTGGCCATACATCCCTTTGAAAAAACATAAAAAATAAGGATGGAAAGAATTATTTTTAAAACAAGAAAAAAAATAATTTCATGGGTGAAGTGGGAAGACTTACCTTGGTTCCACCACTTGATACTAAATAAGGAAACTTCCTACAAGTGCCTTGTTGCAAGAAATCTTATTCAAAACCAAGCTTTTCTTTTTCTTTATCCAAGATTATTCCTTCTTCTTAATCACTAACTCACCTCCCCAAATGAAAAATGAGCAAAAACGTTTTCCAAGGGAGACTTTCTTTACTAGTATAGACCAAAAAATCATACATAATGACAAATGGTAAGGTGCCACTTGTCCCTTCCCATTCTTTAACTTTTCCACCAAAATTATTCCAATGTAATAACACTTCTTACAAACCCATGTGGCTTAGTAGGACTTACCCATTCTCATAAATGGTTATATGGGCTATCCTAAAGATTTTTTAACACTCAAAAAAGGTCTAATTCCAACCCTTTGGTTAAAATAGGATTTAATTCACCTAACAACATTCATACTTCACTTGTTACCATCTTGAAAACATGGGTCTAATTTTCAATACGATTTTTTCTTGGTAAGGTGGGTCTCTTATTTACCTTTATGACTTAATAGAAGGTTAGCATAACTTCTAAAGTATGTCAAGGGTGTATTAATAGTGTGGTTATTCCATTAAACTTTAGTATGTCTATGGATATGTGTTGCTGACTTGTGGCCTATATAACCTTTTATCTTATATTTTCACATTTTGTTATGCTATCATTTTCTAGTAGGGTCAATCTATGGAGTAAACATAACCTATGTAGGAAAAATTTATAAGACAGTGATTAATACTTGAGAATAATATTATGAATTATATTCTCATTTGCATGTTTTAGAGTTTGCCCCCTTCAAATGGCTCAATTGTATTTATCAAGTCTTATAATTCACCATTAATTATTAGAGTGGATATGCTTGCTCTGCTCTTATTACTGTGATATATTATTGTTGATATATTCATTTGATTTATTATTTTTAAGTTAATTTATTTATATAATAAATTTTATTACAAGTGGCATCACAACTCTTTTTAGGGAACTGAGTTTTCTTCTCAAAACTATCCATTTTTTTCATATTTTCCTTTTAGCTTATAAACTATGTTTTGAAAATTTAAAATTTGCTAGAAAGTTATCATTTTGGGCTAAGTGGTTATTATTTTTACTTGATTATATGGAGTGAGGTGTTATTCCCTAATACAAAATTCATTAGACAACTATATATACAAACATTTTCTTCCACGTACCTTCATGTATATAGGAAGACCCCATAGTTATTTTTAAAGATTAGTCATAAGAATCCTTTGGCTTTCTATTACTTATGGTGCATAGGTAACTGGTTAGCCTCATAAATTTACTTAAAACTAACCTTGTAAATAGTATAGCTAACTATGGGTATGGTTAACCTCTATTTTAGTTGGCCTAAAACATTAAGATGACACTAGTTATGAATAATATAAGAATGTGAGCCCACAACTTAGATAAACCCTCTAACATACTTTCTAATTTTTTTCTTGATGGTATTCTTTTTTAGATTTATTGTAGTGATCATTTTGTGAGTTTGAGGTTTGAAAAAACAAAAATTCCAATTCTATAAGAATTTAAATCTTCCATTACCACTATATTTATTGAAGTTTTTATAAAAAGTATAGAATATTTTTTCACCCTTATGTAAATTAGTAGTCATTGGACTCATATTGATGAGATGATTGTAATGGTATAAGATTTTAGTACACTTTTTTTACCCCATTATCCTAAACCTATTCTAAAACCATACACCCTCATGTTCATGCATGTTAGGTTTGAAGAATAGAGGCCATGAAAAAGGGCAATTCACTCCATGAAAAATTCAAAACCATTAAGAAATGGAGTTTGAAACTTTTGACTCAAAGGATTTTGATATGGATGTGAAAGGCATGAATATAAAAAAAAAATTAAGAAGCTCAAAAAGTAAGTCCACTCAATGAAATGAAAGTTTTGAAAGCTTACAACATCAATGACAACTCTTTATGCATCCATGAATAATATACATAAAACACCACCATCTAATAGCTCTCCATATGGCCATTCAGGTTCTCCCAAATAAAATAATTAAATATCAAATACAGGTTATAGAAACATGTTATAAAAAATGAAATTGTGTAATTCTAATTGGAAGGATCCAACTACTTGTATCAATCAAATGGAAATTTTATCTGATTTACACTAGACGCCACTTGCAAAAAATGTGGTCATGACATCTCTATATTTGGAATTGGAGTATTTCATTTGGTATATATGGTTGTGTGATCAAAATAAAAATAAGGACATTAATATTACTTTTTCAATGTTTATTAATGAGATACAACTACACTTATACAAAAATTCCATAAAAAACACTTCATGTAGTTATCAAGACTAAGAAAAATGGGCATTGTCAAAGATTATATTCAATAATTTCAAAACTCATCTTTACACTTGGATTACATCATAAAAGAAAAATTGAATGACCTATTCTTATGTGGGCTCAAGGAGAGTATCCAAATTAATGTTCATATGTTTAAAACTAGTTAAATATCAGAGTCCATGGTCTTCACATGTAGGGTAGATGAGATAGATCTGGTAAAATGACAAGATTTTAATATTGATAAAGAGTACAATGTTACTGCATAATAATTCCATTAGACCATTAGATTAACTCCTCAAAAACTAAAAGAGAAACAAGTGAGGGTTGTGTTTCAACTACATATAAAAAAATATGGCAAAGGAAATAAATGTGTTAAGAAGAATAATTATACATTTAAGGGTCTAATAAAGATAAATACTATGATGAAGTATCAGGTGATGGTGAGGATACAGAAAAGGAATTTGAATATTCCAAACCAACTATCTCATGTCATGAAATTTCTAGTATTATCACTAAAAAAACCTTAAGTGTTGTGGGTTTCCTTGAGAAATGAAAAGTGACAATGTTGATTGACTTATGGAGTATACATAAATATTAAATAATAAATTGGCATCACATTTGATCTATTTTATTTAGTCATATCTAAAATTTTAGGTCATGATTTATGATGGTGGCACCATTAATTATTTAAGGAAATTTCATAGTATCAAGCATAATATGGGAGAATATAGGATGGATTATCCTATGTTTTGTATTCCCATGGGTGGGGTAGAATGTTTTTGAGGAGTCTAATGGCTCACAACCTTTGGCATGATAGAGATAATTTTTTGGATATGTTCATATGATTTCATTTTGAAGGAATGACATTTGAACTAAAGATACTATGAGAAAAATCCCCATAGTTTATTAGTTCTCATCAAAAGCAAAAGATTATAAAAAAAGGGGTAGACAAATTTGTAGTTCAATTATTTTCCTTAGATTTACAACCCACAAAGATGTCCACACATACTGATTTATATAATATTATTGACGAGCACTCATATATTTTTTGAGCCATGAAAATATACTACCACAAAAAATATAACATGATCATGTCATTCAATTTATACATGGATTCAACCACCAAACACCAGACCATATAGGTACCCATATGTCCAAAAGAGTGAGATTGAAAATATGGTACAAGATATATTAGAGGTGGGTATTATCAAACTTATAAAAATCACATATTCATATTCATGGTGCATAATGAGGATTAGACCTAGAGGATGTGCCAAAATTATAAATTATATATATATATATATATCAAATATAGTTTTACTACCCTTATAAATGATGATTTTCTAGATGAATTACATGGTGCTATTTAATTTACAAAATTGGATCTTTGTTTGGGATACCATAAAATTAGGATCAAAGATGAAGATATTCATAAGACATATTTCAAAACTTATGAAGGCAAGTATGAGTTTTTTTAATGCCTTTTGGTCTAAAAAATTCACCTTCTACATTTCAGAGATTGATGAACACTAATTTTAGGTTTTTTGTGGAAATTTATCTTGGTATTTATTATGACATTCTAATATATAGTAAGACATGGGAATAACACTTGAAGATTGTGAATAAAGTATTGTTAATTCTCTAATATTATTATACTTATACAAAGTCTTTTAAATGTGATTTTGGAGTATAAAAAGTGAAGTATTTGGGTTACATTATTTCACATTCAAGCATTAATATGGACCCTCTCAAGATCTAATCCATGATATAATGGATAGTGAAAATAACCCTCAATAACCTCTAACACTTTTTGGTTTTCATAGGTTATTATTGACGGTTTATGAAAAATTATGGAAGTATATTGGTTCCACTCACAACCTTATTAAAGAAATACTCCTTCCACTAGAATAATACCACCACCAATTCCTTTGATAATATTAAAGAGGCCATGTGAACCACTCTTATTTTAGATACCCCAAATATTTAAAATAATCTCACTATTGAATATAGACATTAGGATATGGAATAGGGTAGTACTCATGCACAAATTGAGACACATTGAATTTGCTTAAGCTGATCTATGAAAAGGAGATGACGGATATTCTTCATGAAGTCAAACAATGGAGGCCTTATTTGATGGGAAGACACTTTTGTAATGAGTGATTGTGATAATCTAAAATATTATTTGAGATGATGGTTGTCATCAGAAGAACAAAAAAAATGGGTAATTAAAGTGTTGGTATATGTCTTTGAAATCATATATAAGAAATAAAAATAGATTTTAGTGGCATATTATCTCTCTAGGAAGCATGATTCAAAATGTATTGTTATGTGCAATGTCCATTTGGTAGGAATATTAAGAGAATGAAGAAATATCAGAATGGGATAATGATAGAGATACAAAGGTTTTGGTTCAAAAAATCCAAAAATATTTTAGTGCCTTAAAACAACTTTGAGTGGAAATGGAATTCTTTAAAATATAAATATAGGTTGTACCTATGAAATAATTACTCCCTCAAGCACAAGATCCTTATAGAATTTCATACATATCCAATAGGGTGCATTCAAATTTTTTAAAACTTATCATAAAATAAATTAAAATTTATTTTAGGAAGAACTGAAGGGGTATTTCCAAAAAATTATGGATATATGAATGGTTTGTTAGCAAAAAATGGTGAGACAATTAAGACCCTAGGTATTCTACAACCCTTATAAAAAATATGGTAAAGGTGGGAAGAGGTATCCATGAATTTAAAAATTTTGTTGTTGAGGTTAGAAGGTAAATTTTCTATCATGGTGATAATGGTCAGGCTTAAAAAATATAACCATTTTTTTTCTTTTTCAAACCATTTTTATGAAGTATAATAGATATTGATTTTATGGATGTATTTCAAAAGCTACATGGGACTTCAAAGATCATAGTAAGTGACCATGATCATATCTTCATCAGTAATTTCTAGATAGTTTATTTTCATGTTTGGGTACTCATTTGGCTTATGTCTTGTTGTATCATTCATATTTTTTTGGGGTAAAATGAAAGTGTTCAACAAAATCCTATAGGATTATATTTATTATCTTACATCAGATTAAAAAGAAAGGTGGGTTCATTGTTTGCCACTAATATGTTGGCGATATAACGTTTCCTTCCATACATGTTCTAATATGTCTCAATTTATGGACATGTACATGTACTAGCATCCTTGCATGACCTCATAACTGAGGGTACAACCAAAGGTTAGAGCTGTTAAAGAACACATTCAACACTAGTAGGAGGTACTAGATAGTATAAGAGAGAATTTAGAAATAGTACATAATTGAATTAAAAAACAAGAAGATCAACATCTTATCAAGAGTATTTTTTTAGTGGGTGATTGGGTATTTTTACACCATTAAATATATCATCAAATTTCCTTGAATAAATAAAAAAGGGATAAAAAAATTTCTCCTAAATATTACAACCTTTATCAAATCCTCTAGAAAATTATTATTGTCACATACAAACTAGGGTTACCCAAGTCTACTCACATACATACAAGATTTCATGTTTCTTGCCTAAATAAGGTAATTATATAGAGATTTTATTCCAATACCAAGTTATCATTACTAAATGAGGAATTCATAGTCATTTTGGGATTAGAGAGGATCCTTCATACATGCACTCAAAGGCTACACACAAGAGAGATTACAGAGTATTTGATCAAGTGGAATAATATTACCAATGAGGATGAAACATGGGAGGATGGAGCATTCCTAAAAAACATCTAATTTTACCAATGTTTTTGAAATTTTTTTAAGGGGAGGGGCATGTTATGCCCTTAACCTATAACATATTTGGGGATATGTGTGGCCAATTTGTGGCCTACATAACCTTTTATATGATCTTGTCACATTTTTATATGCTATCATTTTGTACTAGGGTCTCCATATGGAACAACCATAGCTTAATTATGTTATATATAGGAGGTATTAGTTAGTACTCAAGCATCATATTATGAATTCAATTTTCATTTGCATGTTATAAAGGTTTCTCCATCGAATTGGTTTAGTTTAATCTATCAAGTATTTCACTCTGTTGTTAATTATTATCATGGATATACTTAATATTATCTTATTAATATGATATTTTTTTTTTAATATTATCCTTTAAATTTAATATTTTGAAATTAAATGATATATCTAAGTAAATTCATTACACATTGTAAGAAAGTCTAAAAAGTCAAAAACTCCAAACTATGTTATAAGATGGGACTATGATTGGATTATATTTATAGGTGTCATTTAAGACACTATTAATATAATACCATTGGTAAAATTATTCTTATAATAGTTATAATTACCTCATTTAGAATCCTATCACCTGCACATCACTTCACCCATAAAATTACACTACCCTAGATAACTGAAGCAACTGAATATAAATATCTAAATTAACATGAATAACTAAATAATGCATATCTAATAGTATATCAGAGTGCAACATATGAATGGACATGATTAGGTAATACAAAAAAATTTAGCATCCAAATATATATAAAATAAAATCACATGATAAGGAAATATTAGCTCAACTAGTATGATAACACAATAAGCATCTCAATGAATAAACTAATACCAACTATAACTAGCATATAAATAGTACTCATTTTAGAAAATAGTAATATAATACATAAAATCAACTGTCTCATCCATAATATAAAAATAAGTATATCATGTATAAATAATATAAATCTCATGTCATATTAGGTCATGTAAAAGAATAAGAAGTCCCAAAAATTAGCACTATGAAAATTAGGGCCTTGCATCTCCATCCTATTATGTAGACTTCCTAATGGAAGCCATTGAAAAAAGTGTGGATATTGAACCCTCAATAATGTTGAAACCTAGTAAGTGTAAGGTGTCTCATAATATTAGTCCTATCAGACCCTAACCTAGTCCATCTCTTGACCTCAAAGGCCCATGTCCTACACACTTAAATATGCATAGGTTCTAAAGCTAAAATCTCATTCATTTGAACCTAAAATTCCACATAATCCATAATATTGTTAGTGTTTAGGTACATATCAAAAAAAAACATGGAACATATCGTGAATATGAGATAGGGTATGTGGTAGGGATAAATGATAAGCTACAAGGTTGATGGTCTCAAAGAACTCAAATAACTTGACAAACTGAGATGTTAAATTTCAACCTTTTCCATAATAAATAGATTTATTATTGGATCTCACTCTTGAAAACATCGTGTCACTCAATTATAAGTGACGATTGATCTCCTTCACATTTGTATAATTATTATACCACTCTCACACCCTCTCCAGGTATTTTTAAATTTAAACAATATGTCACTCCATGTCATATAACATGGTAGTCCCAATGAAAGATATATCCTCAATGTGATACCAATTCAAAGGGGTCTTATAATATCTACCATATAACACCTCGTAGGGCACCATTTTTATTGAACAATGGTAGTTTTTCTTGTAAAAAACTATAAAAGATATAAGTAATCCTCCCAACAAGACTATTGATCCATAATGTACATGCAAAACAAGTAATTTAAAATATGGTTAACTCATTGTATACCCATTTATCTCTAGATGGTAGGAAGTAATGAAATTAAGTCGAGAGTCCAAAAGCTTTTATAGAGTGGTCCAAATGTCATACATGTAAATAATAATTTGATCAAATATAATACTATGGTGAATCTCTTGCATATGAAATATGTCATCCAAGAAAACTATTTCCATTAATGTGGCATTGTAAGTGGTCTTCATTGTAGAAAAGTGGGTTGCCTTCATCAAATTATCCACAGTCACCATGTTTAAATTATGATGATAGGATGAGGTAGGTAGTATAATAATAAATTCCATACACATGGTGACCCATTTTTATTCCATAATATCATGGGGGTGTAGCAACACTACATGATCTTGATGCTTGGCCTTAACCCTCTAACACTCAAAGCATTAAGATATGAAGTTTGGAATGTCATGTCATGCCATAAATTATCCTAGTGATAGAAATTTATCATCACTTCATGCATCTTCTTTACTCTGAGGTGTGCTTGATAATGATTTCAATGACATGTGAACAATATCAAAATACATAATTTTGATGTAGGTACATAAATACATCCCATTTGACACAAAAGGCCATCTATCTCAAGGTAATTCCATCACACTTATGCTTTAACTCTCTTTTTGAATCAAGCATTTGACACACTTCTTGGTTAAAATTATCCTCATAAATCTACTCAAGGATTTGGATTTAAAAATAAATTTTTATCCTCATTACCAACTCATGTTTTCTCTCACCCAAATAATTTACAACCACATTTTCCTTTCCCTTAATGTACATGATCTCCTAGTCGTACTCACACAAAATGATTTTCCAACATAATTGACATATGTTAAGATTACGATGATTGAAAATATGGTGTAGGCTCAAAATATTTGTCCTTAGTACAATGTAACAACTAATAATAAAGTTTTTCCATTAAAAAAACATGCAGTATAAATGTGAACCCAAGATCACGTGTCTAATATTTTAGCTCCTACTCCTTTAATTTCCTAGACTCATAGGAAATCAACTTGCTCTTGCATGATGATGGATCCTAAAATATTATGTGAGGAATCATGTCAATGAATCATAGAAAGGATTAGGTAATGTTAATATGAGTGCACTAGTGAAACACTCAGAAAACTAAAAGGCCTGTTCATAATCCCCAGTCTAGAAAAACTTATACCCTTTTCTCTAAAGGTAAGTGATGGGATTTAAAATAAGATAAAAGTTATCATCAAAGTGATGGTAGTATCCTACTAAACCCATGAAACTATGAACCTCTATGATACTCATAGGTTCCATCCACTCCATAATAGCATAGATCTTAGAGGGGTATATTGAGATCCACACCCCATTAATAATGTACATGAGATACTATATCTTTGAGTAAAAAAATAAACTTCCAACAGTTTTTTTTTTTTTTAAAATCTCACAAAACTTGTATAACTTGTTGAAAGTGATCCTCATGTTACTCCTAATTTTTTTAATAAATAAATATGAACTCAAGGAATATCAACATGAAAGGGTCTATAAAGGCATGCAAAAATTTGTTTATGAGGCTCATGAACATTACCGAATCATTATTCAAACCCAAGGGTACCATTTTAAACTCATAATGCCCATATCATCTAAAAAAAATGGTCTTATGAATATTCATATTTTCAACTCATAAATGATTATTCCAAAAATTTAGATCTATCTTGGAGAACAATCTAGATCCCCACATATGAACAAATAAGTCATTGATCATGGGTAATGGGTAATTTATTTTTAATGTTTGTTTATTTAGTTGGTCATAATCAATACAAATTCAAAGGTATATGTACTTATTAGTTATGAAGATAATATGTGCTCCCCATGGGGAAATCTAGGATATGTTGGTCCATTCTCCAATAATTACTCTATTTATAACATGAACTCACAAAACTTAGATGTGTTTATCCGATATGGTGATTATGATATCGACTGAGCCCAAAGTATAATATCTATCTTGAAATAAATCTCTCAAGGTGGGGGAATCCCATGAAAACCACTCAAAAAAAATTTAAAAAATACCAAAGTATGGGATGATCATCTAATAAATCTTATTGTGTATCTTCCTCTAAAGTATCACTCACTATGATAGAAAACATTTGACATCCATTCCAAATTATACACTTGAGATGCATCCTGTAAACCATGTGAAGTGAATTATGTCTCTTGACCCCTAAGATAATAATATTGGTCCCAAGTTCATTAACACAATCAAAAACATTTTTTTGATCTTGGCTTTATGAGAAGTGAGCCAATCCATACCCCAAAAAAATCCATAAGTGCTCAAGAGTATAAATCAAAAGCCAAAAGTGGTGATGAAGTCACCTAAATCTAGAATGAAATAACTCACAAGTGAGTTAACAAACATATTGGCCCAAGTGACCAACTCAATCTCCCAACTATCATTCTATCTATAAGTTGTTATCCTAAAATGGTTCACAATTGGAGGGGATATGAAAGTGTTATAAGCTCTAAAATTAAATATAATTGTAATGTATATTATATTAATCATACATGTGGTCTCAATGACCATCATTAGGTGTTATTATTGGTATTTTCCCACCAATGCATACATCATGTGACCCTAATACACATAACCTACTATCTACTCAAAAATTAGAGTGTTTTGCCTTGTAGGAGATGATAAAATATGCATAAAATATAATGTGTAGTGTTTTGGTGATGTGTAAGTGTAGAACATACCACTAACTAACTCTTATCTTGATGAGAATCTAATATTCATGTACTAAACTATAGCTCAAAACATTTAATGTATTTCCTACATAGACTTTTGAACCCACACCAACCTAATATGTTATCTAACATGTTACCTATGCTTCCTCCTCTCACTATTATAGCCCTACAAGTTTTAACCACTCTTAAATATATGATCACTATGGTTAATATAATTAATCTATTGTTATTAATGAGAGGGCCCAATAAATAATTAAGTAGGTATCCAACCTCCCTTTGGTGTAGGATGCACCATGTGATATGGCATCACATCGAGACTTCATCTTATTTTTAATTCTCTCTTAATCCACTTGGGAATTCCCTCAACTATCCTCTATAATGTAAGCAGTCTCCACTATGAGTGCTAAGGTTTGTTTAGAGAGTATGCATACCAATATATCTAGGTATACATTTAAATCTATGACAAAAAAGTTCAATTGAATGGATTCATCTATCATATAACCCACATACTATAGTAATTCAAGGAAATGACACTCATACTATATTGTTATACTATTCTCATGAATAAGTTCATGAAACACATCCACATTCTTTTGTATGTAGATTATTGAAATGTAATGGTATTTAGAACAATCCTGAAATGTCTCCCAAGTAGTATTGGAGAGGGTCAACTAGAGCTTCTACTCCTTTACCTCCCACCAAATGTTCCCTATGCCTCTCAATAGGTAAGTGGATAAAAGGGATCTACCATTGGATTCATAATCATATATGATAAAGCATCCACAATCATTTTATAACCATGCCTCAAATAGATAACCTTGTTGAATGCCATCAAAATTTAGAGGATGGAGGTAGATCAAGTCCTTGCCTTTGAGGATATTCATAACATCACATCTCTAGGTGGTCCTATCTATGATAAGAATCTATGGTGAAATGGGATAATAGATATAAGATTATATTTATTTACCTCTACCCTTTGTTGTGTCAATTTGTGATTCCTCTACCTCTGTCAATAAATTGATATCTATCTATCCTTTGATATCTATTAAGAGTGCCTATTAGAAACCTCCTGCATAGCTAGTAATCTCTCTTATAATACAACAAACATATATTCCATGACTTTAAATATTTAAGGCCCAAGGTATACCAACCCCTACAAGTATATAGGTGTGTCAATAGGATTGTCAATATCATGTTGTATCAACCATTGTCCCTTATGAGCCCTACTATACATGGAAAAGGTGAGCGTCTAATCAAAGTAGAAATAATGAACCAAAACTAGCAATAATAATAACTTACCAAAAATTGACAAGTTACCAAGATCAAAAGAATTACCTACAACTCTTAGTTTAATGATACCCAAATGTCATGTCCAAAATTTAACATGATTAAAACCACATAAAAAAGGCCAATTTTGGTTTTGACATTGTAAAATCCACATTCCATATTGATATCTTACCAATCATTGTCCAACTACGTGGCATGAAACCCATGACACACATAACAAGTACACATGCCTAGATAGCATAGACTATTTTATGTAAGTGGTCACATGATTTATACACCACAATGTTAGTCCCACTTACTTTAATTAGCTTAAAGGCCCTCTATAATTCTACGTATCTCACATGGATCATAAGGACATTAAAGTAAAACACTTCTTTGGTGACCATACTAGTCACTTCAAATCTATGGAAGCTTAAAGGTCAATAAATGGTGATATTAACATGTATATAAATATTGAAGAAGTAGGGGATCCCCCAAAGACCTCCCTTAAGCTTCTTGATCTATTAAGGAATAAGTCAATTGGGTCTATGACAATCCTGATAAACAAAAATGGCCAAACAAAGTTTAACTTAATAATTCAATAAACCATGTTAGGATCTTTACAATTAACAATAATTTGTGATTTAGTGTGTAATAAGTTTAAAATTCACATAGGGTCCTTTAAGGTCCACCTCCCCTTTAGGGTTCTTAGGATTTCTCTATAGTCCAGACAAGCTTAAAAAATCCCTCTTTCAAAAAAGGATTTAAAAAATTATTTAAAAAGTGTTTTTCAGTCCATGAAAACTTTTTTGAGATAAATATAATGAAAAACAATGGGTGAATCATTGGGCCACCCCACTATCGGGCCTCTGAAGGGCTCTGAATCAACTATGCAAGTTCCAAGATACTAGCCCCTATAAAAGGGATTTCTTGGTATAAGTATTTAAATATTTCTAATCTTCGCATTTATTTGAGGATTTATCTTCTGTAAGGAATAAAATGAGAAAATAGGGTGGGGATCTTTGGGTTTGCCCTATTCTTATGCCTCTAGATTTCCCGAAATAGGCTACACAATAGGACAAGATGTAATTGAATTGGTTATACACTTAACCACATTTTAATATATTAATTAAATTGATTAAAAAATATTATTAAATAATATTATTTTTTGGTTATATGAAAAAATACTTGGTTAATTCAAAAGGGTAGGATTAGGTTATAAGGAGCGGGATCCACCAATTTTATTTAATATGGCTATTAGCGGTGACAGCTCTAGCCACCATTGCCAACTAAAACCACCTTACTACTAGATTACCATCACACTTATAATTCCATATATATATATATATATATATATATATATATATATATATATATATATAAAGTGTCTTTTCTACCACCATTACCTTAATAACTAGTGACCCTAAGTTGATGGAGGAAGGTGGTGGCTCAGTCACTCCCCATAGATATTATGACATCTAATCCTATTCGGGCTTCCATGCATAACATAGGCATTTCATTTATTAGTGAACTCATAGTTATTCAACTCTTTTATAAATGTGTCTCCCTTAGTAGGCTTCAGAATAGTTTTAAAATATGCTTACTCTTTATCAAACCATTTCCACCCTTTGGGTGAAGCCTCCTTTCCCTCTGTCACTGAAGGGATTTAAAACCATGAATAAAATTTAGTGGTTAGTAGTTAGTTATTCTCTTAGGTGGTTAGTGTCAATGGTCAGTATACCAAAAATATTTTTATTTTACATTGGAGCTATCAAAATTGACATGGATGACCAAGTGATAGCCTTTGCCCTTCAAAGAGGCATGTGCCCTAAAAATAAAGGCCCTATCTAATTGCAAGTTACCCTATAGGATATAATTTTAAAAAATTCATAATGATAAAATTGACACTCATAAAAATCAAAAATAAAATCCTTCATATCTTAAAAATTATAATTATTATGTGCATAATTTTACATTATTTTTTATGAGTACAAATTATGTGATGTTTAAGCATTTAACAATGAAAAGTAGGGAAATTTTAGTAGTTTGCATTTAAAAATTAATAAATTTTAAACTATAAGCCCAAAAATATTCTAAAAAAATAAACAAAATTGTTAAGAAATTAATAAGTTTAGTTGGAGACAAATTAGTATACTTTAATTTTAACAAAATAAATTTAAGTGAAACTAGCCATTTTGGGGCTTATGGAAAACATAGAATTTTGAGATTTTTAAAACAAATTTGATAAATTATTATACATTATTATACTAAAATAATAATATGAAATTATCATACAAATTTTCAATTTCAATAATTTCATGGAAATATAATGTCCTTTAGTTACACTTTTTCCTTTTCTTTCCACTAGAGATACAATTGGGTACATTAATACTTGCAAGATCAATTATACATTAATTATTTCCTTATAAATGTTAAAAAAATAAAATTATTACATACAAGTGGATCCAAACAACCAATTAATATTTTCATAAAAAATTATAAAAGAATGTAAAGAAATGAATTCTTCAAAACAAACTCCAATGCACTCCCAAAAGGCCAAACTAAGGAGGGACTTTCCTCCCATAATTTTGGAATCATGAGGTGGTTTACATAGGCACACACAATCCTATGAATCCTAACTTTGATCATAATTATCACCAATAATCCAAGGTTAGGTAAGTTTATACAATTAGAAAACATTGGCAAACAAACTAGATGTCTAAACCTAACAAACTTCCCTATGATAAGGGGCTCCCACTAACACCCAATCTAAAACCACATAAAGATAACCTAAGAGTACAAAAATATAAATTTATAAGAGATGAAAGGAAGCTTAAAGTAATTTAAAACATTTTATTATACTATTAAATCACCAATTTTGGATGAGACTTTCAACTCTCCACACTATGGGTTGGGAGATGGAAGAATTTGAAATTACTCCCCTTTTCAAAACTTGTATCCCTACCATGGGAGGACTTAGGAAATATTTTTTTACCTATTTTAAAAATCTCATGAAATATAATCAAATACGAGGACTTTAAAACATAGTTCTCATGCTCAGACCTTGTTAAATGAAAGCATACATAAAATATACAAGTTATGCCCATTTAAACATTTTAACATTATAATTTTAAGTCACGAAAAGTGATATCAAAAAAACCCAAAAATTAGGAGTGATTTAACATCCCCAAGACCTAAAAAAGGTTAAAACCCACATTATGGCTATAGTATCAACCATAGAAAACAAAAAGAAAAAAAGGTTAAGCCAAGTGGCCATACATCCCCTTGAAAACACAAAAACAATAAGGAAATAATTATTTTAAAACAAGAAAATAAATAACTTCATGGGTGAAGTGGGAAGATTTACCTTGGTTCCAAAAATTGATACTAAATAAGGAAACCTCTTAAAAGTGCCTTATTGCAATAATTTTTCTTGAAAACCAATCTCCTCCTCTTTCTCCAAGCTTCTTGTTTCTTCTCAAGCTCTAACTCACCTTACCAAATGAACAATGAGAAAAAAGTCCTTACAAGGGAGAATTTTCTTCCTATTATATATAAAACACTCAAACATAATAACTAATGGGAATGTTACACTTGTACTCTCCTATTCCTTGGTTATTCCATTAAAAGTATTTAAATGTAATAACTCTTCTTACAAACCCACGTGAGTAAGAAAGGCTTACCCATGCAAAAAATTATGTTCTCTTTCCCATACCATAAATGGTCACATGGGTTGTACTAAATATTTTTCAACACTACAAAAGGGTCTAATTCCATCCCTTTGGTCAAAAGGGGCTTAAATACACATACCAACATCTATAATTCACTTTTTACTAACTCAAAAACATGGGTTTAATTTTCCATTTTTTTTTTTTGGTTAAGGGAAACTAAAGTGGGTCTCTTATTTACTTTTATGACTTAATATATAGTTAAATTAACTTATAAGTTATGAAAATAATGGTATGAATAGTGTCAAGAAGGTCTAAAAATCCAAAAAAAACCTAACTAGGCTATAGGGTGGAACCATGATTTCATTAAATGTATACATATGTCTAAGATTATGGAATTATAGTATCACTATCTCTAATTTTACAATTGATGAAATTAGATTCCAATATTTCTATGATTGGGTATTAACTAGTGTGATATTGGATTCTGCTATTGCTATTATAGGTTTTTAGCTTGTGTGATATTAGATTCTAATATCTCTATTATTAGTTTTAAGTATTGTGATATTGGATTCCAATGTTTCTATTGTTTGATTCCAACTAGTAAGAAATCAAGTTCCAATTATATTCTAATTAATATTGATCACATAATGCCCCATAGTTTTCATAGTACCTATTAATATTTTTCATAGCGTGATGTAATATTTGTCCAAAATTTACCTCATATTAACCAATCACATCATGGTGTCATGTAATTAAGATTCAAAAATATTTGTGCCCCAATGTAAAACATATTTATGTTGTGTATAATTATTGGAATATATTATTTATCTATCACAAAATTGTCCCACTGTACCCTTGTAAAAAAACTTTGGATTCCACATACATTTATTTAGATTTGAAAAGTTTGCATTTAATGTAGTACCCTTATGAAATAATTAATCACTTCACAACCTCATTGTATCATGTCTTAAATCAAGGCTCACAATTTTTCATGCCAACCACATATCTTAATGAAAAAGGGACCCAATAATAATACAAGGTAAAATCCATAAATTTACATGTTTATAGATTGTTTATGACTTTGTGACCCTTTGATCCCACCCTAATCGCTAGGGGTATTCAGTTTACTATAATAAGTTTGTTAAACCATTATATATGCCAAATTAATAGTTAAATTTCATGATATAATTATAGCATGTTGATATATAATTATGTTCATGAAAAATTACACCCATGGAGAGATAAATTAGAGTTACTATTTTCCAAGTCAACCTCAATGAGCATAAACTATACCTCCATGACTCTATGACTTTGTGGCCTTGTGATGATTTCCATGTGTTCTCTTATGATGTTGTAGACTTATTAAAAGTAATGTATGAAATTTATTAATGTTTTAACTATGGTATATTTATTAATTATATGTAGGAAATCCATAGATGTGAAGGAATTTAAGTTAAATTAAAGATAAAGGAGCGACAGATCTGTGAATAATGAATAACAACAATAATGATAAATGTATTAATAAAAAATAACCAATGAAAAAATATCAAAATTTCAATCATACTAAACTATAATACATTTATTGTAAGGAATTATTAGAGTATGCTTTGTAATAAACCCATGTATTGGGCCAATATGATATCACATATTAATTTATGATCTTTAATAGTTTCATTAACTTAGCATTCACTACCCTATCCAAATATTTCAACACATGCTCTAATGACCTCATTCCCTTTATCATATATCTTAATCGATCAACCTTTCCTTTTTGGTTTGGTGTCCATGTATATATGATAATGTCCCATCAATCTATTGTTTAATTTCATCTAATTTGATCCATGTTTTATTTGGCCTTAAACAAACTTGATACAATGCTTAACCTTCCACTCTCCATATAGGTTTCCAATATTTAATCCTCACCTTTTCAACCAAATTATCACCTTTTTCTATAACATAAATATCTCCATTTACCCTTACCATCCATATATTTTCATTTTCATTTCCTAATCTTACTAAAATCATTTTCCTCATATACACATCAATCAATGGATTGAATTCTTCTATAGGTCTTTAATAAATAATCCCAACATAAATATAATTATTACTTGGGATTTTTTTATTTATGTAATATTATTTGTGAAAGTTTGTGGCTATAATTATTTTTTTGTATATATTTTATCTTGGATTGTTTGTGGCAAAAAAATAAGCATCTGACATCCTATTATAATTTACAAATAATATATCCAAAGCACATAAAATATTTTCCCAATAGATTATTTTTGGAAGATAATATTCTCTACCTCTATCCATTATAATTTCCCCCAAGGTTAATTATATAATTTTAGTCCCTTCTTTAGATATTTCATCTCTTTGATTTCTTTGAAAGGTGTCAGAGGAGGTTTCCCTTCCAACAAGTTTAACTCATTATTATATTGCATATTTCAAATTAGGATAGGATGAGACTATTGCATATCATTTATTATTAATTTATATTCTAACACTAGTATGCCATACATGACATGGAACTTGAACAACTTAGGTTTGAATATATAGAAAGGTATTGAAGTTATACACTTCCTCAATAAGGTAAAGAGTAAATGTACTTGATTCCTCTTGGCATGTTTTATAGGTGTCCATGACATGTAACAAAAAAGTGTATAATTTTCATAATTATGTTGCTAATATGATAAAATTACCATATATATCCTCATGAGTGTGTCTCATTAGAAGGAAGCTTACATACACAATGTTGAATTCCCTTCTTGATGTTAGTATAGATGCAAATTTAAATAGGGTACGATTATTGTCATCACTTGAAGCATTATCTAGTTTAAAGTAGAGGATTGGAGGACATTTTTTGAAAGAAGTGTTTATACTTACAAAACTAATTTATTTAAAATGGAAAATTTTATATTTTTACCCTTTTCATTTTTAATTCACTTCATTTTTTAATTGTGCATCATGCAATTGATGTTGTGATGATACAATACTATTATATAATAAATTCCCATATTCATCAGTGACCAGTTATTCAAGATTTTTAAGACACAAAGCCAATGATGTGACTATGTAATTTTAACCATGTTCAATAAATGGTAGGCCAAAGTTCCCAAAACTACCAGTCTTATGTCCATGTGTGATCATACCAGTCAAAGTAAGAGAGAGGTTCATAACATTAATTATTGACTTAGCTTTCTTACTTATCCTTGGTATGGAAGTTTTGAATTTGTTAATTTTATCATGAAAAATGCATAATAATCCTATATGTTGTTCTTATGAATTTAATATATGGGAATAGTAATGTTCATGACATATTTTAATTTATTAATTATGCCATTTTTGTTCCTCGTCAAGTTTTAAGTGCTTCTAGGCATGAGGTGGCTCTATGTTTATTTTAAAAATTTGTAAAATAATCACACTTGGTAAAGAAATTATTTTTTTCAATAAAAACATGTTGAAAATTTTAATTCATTATCCTACTAAAGTTTGGTTGTGACATTGGAGGAAGGTTTAAAAAAGAGAGCTCCTAGTTACACTTTTTTGACATTAAGTTATGGGTATAAAATGCGAGAAGTAGTCTTTGAGTAATTTTGACTGCATCTTGTCCTATAGTAAGATTAAAATGTTTAAAACTATCTAAATTTTTATAAATAATTATTGATATAAAAATAATTTCTATTATGGTATTAAACCTTTGTTTCTCTTTCCCAATGTTACCACTTACTACATATCTATAACCATTTATCTTTTTAGATTTATGATTGTAGAAGGTGATCCATAGGTACCCATAATATTTTTTACATGAATTATGATATACATCCATGGAATTAAATTTCACTTTATTTACCATCATATATTCCTCACCTGCATTAAATATGGTTAATACATCTAACACAAGATTCTTTATGGCTTCTTCATTTAGGTCTGTAGTTTTGTGCCATAAAACTGACTGAAGAAATATGATTTTTTTTTTGAGATAGTTTGATTTGATGTAATGATATTTAATGTTTTCCACTTAATAAATTGATTTGATGTAATGATATTTCATGTTTTCCACTTAATAAAAAAATATTCAACATTTTTTAATCTCATCAAATTTTCTATATGATGAATTGTGTAGAGTGAAATTCAAATTTTTACATTTTTTAGCATTATAGGGTATTTTGATCACTTTTTTTGGAATAATTTTAATTAGTGGCATAAAAAAAATTGTATTACCAACTTGAATTGTAAATATTATAATACATCCCACATTTTTATCTTAACATATTTTAGGACTTATTTGAATCTGACATCCATGAGAGAACTATCTATGTTGGCTAATTTTCAAGCAAGACATTGTATGAGAGATCCTTTAGATAGGGAGAATCCTTTACAAGGAGGATTGATTAATATATATATATATATATATATATATATATATGAACACAAAATATATTGATATATATTCCTCTATATATTATTATATGTCATTAAATAACTTTTTAATTTGTTCCATTTGCAACATATTTGCTTGTAGATGAGCATAAATGGATCAATTTGACAACAACACCTCTAAACTTAAAATTGTGTTCACCACCATGTACAAGGGATAGACCATCCAACTAATAACTCCTTTTAATGATTAAGGGGATTCATATTTCACATAAGAATAATTTTTTAATTGTCTAAGCTATTAATTTCTTAGTTTTTAACAAGTTTCATCATTCACAACAATAAGTTACCACATTTTTTACCACTACACTAGAATTTAGGGTTCCCAATATCTCTTCATAAATTATATGATCTTATAGCACATGAGCTACAAACCATTGGGCTATGTCATCATTTTTGTAATAATATTTATGTTTTATAACTATAGACACCCCAATTCTACCACCTTAGTGTCTTCACTAATCTACTATCATAGGCATTCATCATTTTTCATTTATCCTAACTAATTTGTCCATCATCAAAAATATGGATTAATATAACCCTGATTATGACATGACCCCCATCCTATTAATCAAATAATTCCATATAGTCCCACTGACATTTCACTTTGATCAATTAACTAATTAATAAATAATAGTTAGTTAATTATTCGCTAATTAATCCATGCACACATAATTATAAATAAAAATATATTAAAATTAGTCAACCACCTCATTTAATCCATATAAACTCATCATTAATCATTAAAAAAATTATTCAAACCTATAACAAACATATTTGTGACATTCAAATACTTTCAAACAAACTCATTTAAGACACTCAACTCCCTAACAAAATCATTTAATACATTTAACTCCCTAACAAAATATTTAAGACATTCAACTCTCTAAAAAAATCATATAAGATAATCAACCCCATCATTAAAACATTAAAACCTATGATTAATCATCTAACCAATCCCATAGCTTCCTCAACCTCCTCATTGAATACATTTCCCCTATAGACTAAATATCCACCATTCAAAAAATCAAAGTATCAAATAAAATATGGAATTTATCCATCCATTTTCCATCCAAGAAATCTATAAATTGACCTTCCTTATTTCACTTGTAAAGTATTTCACTTGGGTTGATTTTCAAACAACTATGTTCCTCTATTTTGGATAATTAGAATGCTTTCACCCCCAAAGACAAAGGTAGTTGTTCCCCGATTGAATCATCTATCTTACACTCATGGAACATTTCTCAGTTAGTGGAAACACCACCCTCTATGATAGCCCATCAAACTACCAAATGGTCTAGTCCCCCTCGTTATTAGTTCAATCTCAATTTTGATGGCACATTGAAAGGAAATTTGGGTCTGGTAGGGGGAGGCATGATTCAAGATCATGATAGATTAGTGTTTTTTGATTTTGTATGACTTATGGGACATCAAACTAACCATGTTATTGATGCAATATCTTTTTTTAGGGAATTCATATTGCATCCTATCTTTACATCCTCAAACTTATTATTGAAGGTGACTCCATTAATATCCTCCATGCTCTTGAAGGTAAAGTCACCCCATCTCATACCATAAAATCTATTATTGGTGATGTCCATATCCTTTTCACTCATTTGAAAAAATTTATATTATCAACATGTATTGAGAGGGAAACTATGTGGCAAATAGCCTTGCCAATTCTAGAGTGAGTGATGAAAGGATGGTCACATGGGATAACCCCAATAAAATCCCATCCTAAGTCCTAAACACCCCCAATAATGATTGTAATCAATCATCATAATGAGTTGGCCAAGCATGACCCAAAGGTGACATTAATGAAGAGTGTGTGAAATTGACTGAATTATGATTCTCACCCAAAATTCATAATTAACTCCATTGGTATTATCAATTGGTTTGAATTCTCTAGAAATAAAAATATTGATGCTAACTTAACGAACAACAATTCTTGCAACAAGCTGACCATGGGGGGAAATAGAGACAACCTTGAACCATTCTCGTGTTCAAAAGTATAGAATAATAGGAAAGTGTGGAAAAAAATTCATGAATGAGGTTTGGCTTCATTCATGTAATGCATTATAGGTCATGATGAAAATCTTTCAAAGGATTTCATTCTTGCCTAGAATAAGTGAATTATCAGAATGAGGGGACTGAGAATAATTGTTTTAGAGGAAAGTGTTGGTGAGGTGATGGACATACCCTATAATGGGATGAAATCCTTTAAATACAGTATCCATAAACTTGAACTAATGAATAAATTCTTCAAAATTGACAAGGATATGAAGGCAGACAAGAAAGTCTTCCTTAGGTTTAACCTTCTCAACCAATGGCCATAAATTTATTTACAAGTGATGAAATATATTACATTATAAGGTATGTCAACTATGATTTTCTCTCATCACTTTCTTATCTTTAACCCTTTCAAAGGATATAAAATAAGTTTGCCTTTTTGTTTTCTACAATCCCTAGAAAGAACAACCCTGAATTACCAGGTGAGTAACTAAAATTACATAATTCACCTTGGTTTGATATATCTACTAGTTTAAAAATGTAAGCCTCTACTAAGTAAATATATCTCCCTTATTGAAGACCTTCCTATTGACACCCTTGAGCCCCTTGAAAATGAGGATGCTTCCCCCACTACCTATTCTCTTACCCCTTCGACTAGTGTGTACCATACACCCCTTAACTACCTGCTACCCCCTTCAAAACACAAAACCATCTCCACCCCCACCAAGGAGGAAACTAGTCACAAGGGTTTGCTAACCCTCTCCCAAGAGGACTCTATGGGCCAATGTAGAAAAGAACTTTAATTTTTTTTGGACAAGCTTAATAATGTTGGGATGGCCATGTCAGATCTTATTGCTAACTGGAATCATTTGAAAGTGGTAATTATGAGACTCAAAAATGACTTGAATGGGGTGCTAAAGATGTAAGACACCTGACTAGAAAAGATGACTGAACCAGTGGTAATCTCTGAAAAATCCCCATTAACTAGACCACTTCTCATCACAAAGGGACCCCAAGCTCAATTCAAGAAAATAGCATCCTCAACTTTATAGAAGGACCCTCAAAATTTACTACGGGAAGAATTAAAATGGTTCTACTGAGGGAGACTAGTCAGGAGATGAAGCAGGAGTCTACATAAGATAATACTAGCTCTAAGGAGCTATATAAATCTAAGGCTTTGTTTGTGTTCTTTTTGTGTATTGGTTATCATTCTATTTGTCTTTTAGTTTTTGGTTATCGATCTATTTTTACTCGGCTGAAGGCCTTCTCTAAACTATTGTTGATATTTGGCTTTTCTTTCATTGTGTATTGCTTTTGTTTGAACTAGTGGTTGTAGGACCCCTATAAAACTTGTTTTATTCACCCTATCTAATAAGAAATATTATTTTTAAAATTAATTTATGGGTTTTTTTTAATTCTCTAAAAAAACCTCTTTCATATTTAAGAATATTTAATGGATATCTCATAATTGTAGATTCTCTATTCTAGGGTATTTCTAAATCAAGGTTTTTTACTGCTACTAATTTTCTTGGAGTGTGGGAAATCACTTGCCAAAGATAGCATTAAGACTATTAATTTGTGTGTTTTTAGGTTCCACTTGACAAAGACTTGGATTTAAAACACTTAATCATTAAAAATCAATTTTTTTTACTTGCGTTTATTTTTGTTTTTGTCTTGTTTATGTAGCTAAGTTGTGTATGGTCTTTTTTTTCACTGAAAGCCTATCTTGAGAATTAGAAATAGTTTATTTTCTTGTGTATCTCAAGTCAATAATCATGCATATTATTTTTTCATGATGAAAAGTGATCTTAGAAATAAAAAATGGGATTGAATTTTATTTTTATTTCTAGGTTATTACGACTTAGATTTCATAAGCAAGTGTTGAGACCAAGCTTGTGTTTTAGATGGATATATAAATTAAATAATAGATTTCATTATTATTTAAGTGGACACCCTTTTACCATCACCATGAAGTGAGATGGTTTCATCCACCAATACCAAGGCCTTAAACAACACCCTTTTATAGAGTCATGCCTAACATACCAAAGGTATATAGAGGACTCCCCTAGATATGATTATTTAAACCTAAATTAATAAAATTTCATTTGTAATAATTTAATGGTGATGGTAAAAAATATTCTCCAAGATCACCCACAATTTACCCTATGAGGCATTATCTATGGGCCACTACTTACTTACACTCCTCCTTGAATAACATATGATTATATTTGCATTGTCCACTTACGTAAACCCAATTTTATACCAATTCAATCTCAAATGAAAACTAGATATATTTACAACACACACAAACAAATCAATGGCATACCAAATGAGACATCAAACCTAACTGATTCAATATCTTAATAATGAAAACTTTTTTTTATTAGAATCTAGTCTATTCCACTAGCCAAAACCAATCAAATTCCCATCCACTAGTTACAATCCAAATCAAGATATCCCCCATGTCATTTACAAAAGGGAACTAGTTCTAGCACCCCACTTCCAAATTCAAAAACTCTTTGACCAACTCCAACAAATTAACAAAAAATTGGTAGACCTAGTATCCCTTATCAATCATTTGATATCAATACCTTCATCACCTAATAAATCTAATAACATATCTAATCTATAATCCAAAAATCTAAATTCTTGTACCAATAAGGCCCCAAATTTGTATAAATTGAACCCATCTTTTCCCACTCTTACCAAAAACCAACCTAATAAAAATTCTAACAATTCACAATCAAACCATCTAAAATTCCATCCCGATCAGGAAAAGCTATATTCTCACCTACCCCTATTTCACTTATCCACAAATCAAGCAATGATGATTCTATAAATCATTCCTCACCTTCCCATATTAAAAACTAATCCATTAAAAGATCTAAAACCAATCTAGTGCCTAAGAGACAAAATGCAATTATGACCATCATCACTCAAAGAGACATCACTTAACCAAGAATAAAGTGCGTCCACATTCAAAAATTATAAATTAGAGATTTGAAAATATCCCATTCCAAGTCATGATCAAAGTAATCCAAACCCAAATCAATTTAAAGGCACCCAAAATAGTCATATAAAAAAAATCCCAATCCTAAGCACTCATATTACACATGTCTTCATGTAAACCACCCATATTTGAAAAACTAATTTTTGACCAACCTATATTATACCAACCATTATTCAACCCACCCATATTTTACCAACATGATGTACCTCCCCCCATACAATCACATAATCTCCCCTCACATATCATGGTCTCTAATACCAAGTTTAAAGTTAAGATGATACTTGTAGACAATGAACTCCAAAATACCCTCTATATGGATACACTTCCTATCTCTCTTAAACATAGTGTCAACCCCACTATGAATTAGAATAATAAGGAAAAAGAATCATATCAATTTGTCTTAGCCTCATTTATCAAATCCAATCTTCTTATAGATAAGAATATTAAAAGATCCAATGACCCTTTATTATATGATGATAACTTTACATTCTATTTTCAAAGCAAGAAATATCCTATTTCCAAAAAAATGTGAAAAATCATGAAATATAAAGGATGAAAACTTTTCATTCATGAATAAATAATCTTAAATCTAATTCACATGTGTGTGAATAAATGGTTTCATCGAATTGGTTACAAATACTATGGTGATTAATACGTGAGTGTTGATGGAACTTCCACAATTCTTGAGGAATTTTTCACCAACATCAAAATAGGTTCCTTCCATATCATCTATAATTATCTTGTTTCCATTGACCCTTCCAGTGAAATTTCCATCCATACTATAAACCTTAACCTAAAAAATCCTTAACTCATTGATTGGGACCAACAAAATCATATACCACTCAATTCCTTCCAAATTGATGAAGTTATTGCAAATTTTATGGGGCTTATAGAGGACATTCCATTATGAGATCATAAAAAGGGTTTTGAGATAAATCTTGATCCTAAAACATAGCTCAAAGAGTATGAAGAGTTCCTTGTCATCTAAAATCTAAAAGTAAAGAAAACAAAAAAAGTAAATTCCCTTATGGAAAACCTCTTTGAGTCATTAGCAAAAAAGGAAAATAAAAATAAAGAAAATAAAGACATGTCTATTAGTGAAAACCTTTCTAAGGCACTAATATATGAGGATTTCAATCTTATCCTATGATAACTAATTTTAGGATGGATATAAATCACTTTTCAAGGACACTATCGATGTCAATATAGGAATAATAGATAATCCCAAGATCAATAAACTTGTTAATACCCTTAATACCAACAAACAATTAAATATTATCACCATCCAATAATAATTTTTAGATGTCTTTGCATGGATAAAAATGGTGTGTGGGATTGTTTGTCTCAATCCCCCTTGATATCATGACTTTTATACTTACCTCCATGATCATACCATCCCTCTAAATATTTAACACAATCAACAACAATACTTCATCCTTCTTAGTATCACCATCAATTTTATGGCTATGATGGAACCTTGTTAAGATATTAGGAAGAAATCAATTTAGCAATCATGAAAGTCATGGAGTACATACCAGTAACATGTTTCAATCACAAAAACTATTTAGAAAAGATACTATGGGCCTATTACTTGAAGGCTATAATAATAATAATAATAATAATAATAATAATAATAATAATAATAATAATAATAATAATAATAATAATAATAATAATAATTCAAAAAACATAATTAAAAAAAGAGAAAAAAGGTTGTCCAAAGTTGAAAACCATTTTTATGACACCTTGGGCAAGTACCATGTGAAAACTAGTTTTTAGCATCATTCATAAATCCATTGTCTACAAGTACCTTGAGCTTGGGGGAAGGCTCATTTATTTATATAAACCCATCCTTATCCATTTAATCCTTATTATCCTTACTATCCTTATCTATTCAAATTTTTCCACCATACCCATCCTCCTTCCTAATTTTAAACTTGATAAGGAAGTGGAAAATATCTTAAAACATGTTTTGGAACAATATTGGTATATCTATGATTCTTCAAAGCACAATGCAACATGATGTTGACATGTCATGAAAATAAATGGGCACACAGTTCATATGCGACCATTCCATCCCATCCTAAATACCTTGACCATTCCATTTGATCCTAAATCCCTTAAACATTCCATTTATTACCATCCATATTCCCAATACTATAACTAGTTTTTATGTTGATTGTAACCTCGTCAAAAATCTAAAAAATGCTTAAAATGTTCTAAAAAACCAAGAAATGCCAAAAATCCAAAAAAAATCCTAAAGAGTCCAAAACATATAAGAAATACAAAACAATGGCCAATTCTAAAACCTCTAAAAAATAATTTGTCTTTCCCTTAATCCAATTAAAATCCTTGTTCAGGTTTAAACAAATCAAATTTTATAACTTTATTGGGATATATCATTCCCAATCCAACTCCCTTGCATAAATCATCTCTTGGGTAAATCAAAGCTTGAAACTTTCTCGAGATACATCATTCCTAATCATATTAGTATCATTAATCATCAAATCTTAAGAGTTTTAACTTGATAAAAGATAAAAACATAACTTATTTTTGTGTGTTTTTGTTACTTTATTTTTTGTTGTTTATTAATTATTTTATCTTTTATTACTTGTTTTGTTGTGTCAGTCCTAATGTATATTACAATAATGTCATCTAGTTTTTCATACCATAGTGCATCCTGTCATATACTATATCAAAAATAAGGTTACTCGAAACATTTACAAATAGATACAATATTATCAATAATACATTCATACATATCTACCTCATCACATTACCTATATCCATATATATTCATTCCTACAACATACATCCATAAAAATTTCATTCATATACATTACTAACTATCCAAAATTCACATCCATTCTAACTAAAAATCCATTCTCACTAAATAAGTATGCATCAAAAATAATATAGCATGATTTTTAATCCATCCATCATGTCATCACATACATCTACAACAACATATAAAATACATGATATCCATAAACATGAGCCTTCATCATTACATCATCAATCCACATAATCAATTAACTCAATTTATTCTTTCACATCCAAAAATAAATCAAATGGAAGATCATAGCTTTATCAATATATATCATTCCCAATCCAACCCTCTCACATATATTATTACATGGGGCACATTAAAGCTCACAAATTTATTAGGGTATATCATTCCAAATTCGACCCAATCAAGTATATCATTACTTGGGCAAAATAAAACCAAATCAAATCATGCAATCCTTAAATCAAATGTGTTAATATCATCAATCCATAACATATACCAAAACATCATCATAATCAGTCATATGATGTGCACCCAACCCCTATTTATTCACCCCCACCCATCCATTTTTACCCTCAATTTATCCATGCTAACCTTTCTTCTCATTTTAAGAGCCTATATGTGTCTTTAATCCATACACACACTCTTAAGGGGCATCATCCTTAATTAACCATTCCACCAGGGGCATTCTAGTACACACATCCTCTTAAATTATCTCTATTATTTTAAAATTTACTACTTATTCTAGTCACAATGCCATTTCAAATAGAGGAAAATTTAATACATCCTAATTATACCACCTTAATTTTTCATTAAATTTATAATCATCAACATTCATCATTTGTCGTATAACCATATAGATATCAATAAAGTTGTTAGAGCCAATGCCGTCTCCTATGCGCGCGTGCTCAAAAAATTTGAAAATGGGTAATGACAGACAGGTGGTCGAAGCGGCTACGACTGCTAAATCGGACGGGGTGTTGTCAACTTGCAAGGGGAGGGAGCTGAATGCCCCTAAAGAGACTTCTCCGGTGGGTGGAGGAAAGATTGTGGCCAGGCATTTTGCTCACGCTCCTGGATCAGGGTTAGATGCAGGGGGAAGATCATATGCAGATGTGGTGGCATTTGAAGTGAATCTACATAAAGCTGTGCCTCGTGCATCATCTGGGCCATCCTATGCACCGCCTGTAAGTGCTCTAAAACCCACAAGGGTTAATTTAGATCCTGAAATAGTAGACGAAATCTTTGAAAGGGTAGAAATTTTTTCCTCCCAAGTTGCTATTTTTCGTTTTAGAGGATTTTGGCCCTCTCTAGCTGATCTACACGACTGGATATCCAAGAATTGGCTGCCACTTATTGAAGACCATGTTGAAATCTTTCCGTGTGTAAAAGGTTTCTTTATTGCTGTCTTCCAATGCCCTGAGGACAGAAGGATAATCTTGAGCAACAGTGATTTCTTATGGCAGGGTAAATTTCCTCTCATGGCCAAACGATGGCATAAGGATTTTAATCCGCTTACAGAAACCTTTAACAAGTTTTTGATTTGGGTTCGGCTCCCAAATCTTCCAATACATCTATGGCATGAATCAATTTTTGAAACCATCGGGAATGCTATAGGAGATTTTTTGTCTGTGGATAAAAATACTTCGGTTGCTCACCATTTGACCTGTGCACGTTTTATGGTTGAAGTGGATGTTTCAAAGGGCCTACCAGAGGTGATTTGTCTGGACTCCCCAAGGGGAACTTGGACACAAATGCTAGATTTTGAGGGCGTACCTTTTTGGTACAGAAAATGTCACCTGACGGGTCATATGGCTGCTCGTTGTTTGGCTGGGAATTCGAAGTCCAGACGACCACCTTCTTGGTGGTCTAAGGCTTCCTCGAAACATTACATAGCTATACAACCTATGGAAGATTTGGCAGATTTTGAGAATGAAGATAGCATCCATTCTGAGCCGATGATTGAGGAGGATTCACCGGTGAAAGATTCCTTAGTTGGTCCTATGGTGAATGGGAATAATGATCTTTCAAAGCCAGTTGTTGTGGAGGCTTTGGTTTCTCCCCTTGTTTTGGAGGAACTACCTAGGAGCCAGAAAGTGGCTGGTATTCATAAGGATGTTGATGATTCATCTGTATCCCTTGGGCTTAATGGACCATCGTATTTTGAGGAATGGATGACAGAGGCAGCAAAGGTAGAGGATGGATGGACTGCTATTAAGAGGAAGAAATCTAAGCCTGTGGTCCCCCCTCTAGATATGAATCTTCATTCATGTAAAAGGTTAAATAAAAATTAAAAATTTAATTTGAATTAACCTCTTTGTTTGGAGGTTGTAGGATGCTGATCCAGTCTGGTGACGGTCCATTCTGTGTAGTGTCGGTGATTACATATGGTTTGTTCTGCTGTTTACAGGTTCCTGTTTGACCTGGTTTGGTTCGTACCTGTTTTGGGGTTTTTTTGAAACTTTGTTGGGCTTTAAGGATTATCTTTCTTTATTGTACAGGGTTTCGGGGTCCCTTCAAAACCTGCTTTTACCATAATCTAAAAAAAAACATTCATCATTTGTCATTTATTATAGCTAATGCATCCATCTTCAAAAAATTAGATCAAAATCACCTTAATTAGGACATGATCCCCATCTTATTAATCAAATAATTCCATATAGTCCCACTAAAGTTAATTTTTGATTAATTAACTAATTAGTATATATTATTTAGTTAATTAGTCACTAATTAATCCATGCATACATAATTCAAAAAAAAAAAAAAACCCAACGACCTCAATTAATCCATTTAATCAACTCATTAATGATTTAAAAGCTTATTCAAACATCTAAAAAACATATTTAAGACATATAAACAAATCAAACATACTCATTTAAGACATTTAAGTCCATAACAAAATCATTTAAGACATTCAATCCCCTTAGTAAGACATTCAAACCTCTCATTAATCATCTAACCAATCACATAACTTCCTCAACCTCCTCACTAAATGCATTTGACTCGTAGACTAACTCTCCACCATTCGACCTTCCTTCTTCCATTCGAGTGATTATGAGAATAAACATTCAATAATTTGGAGAACATTATCATCAAACAATCAATAAATCAAGGGTATATGCTATATGATTTATTGCATAGAAGTATTATAAGTAACCTCATTCCATAAATAAAAAATAAATATATGTTTATGAAGGATAATCTTTCATTCGATTCGTGAAGGGTTATTTTCTTGTTTCTCTTTCATTATTTAATTAGATGTTTATGTGAGATTTGAAGTAGTAACTCATATTTTTTTCTTGGTTTCTAGTTCAGTTTCAAGTTTCAACATTTATAAGAACCACTATATATGAATGTGAACCTCAATTTTTTATTTTCAAGTTTATTTGTATTCTTATACTCAATCAATTGCTTGTCAATTTGAGAATTAAAAATAATCAAATAATCTTATGTAACTAGGTGGAGATAATTCAAAATATTCTTCAATAATAATATTGCTCTAATACTAGTTACAAATAAATCATATTTTTGCCCACATACCTATGAATTAATAAACATATCATGTTGAAATTAGAGTTAATTTTTTTTTCTATTGAAAGTTTATAGTATTAAAGATTATTATCTACCATTTTTTATGAAAATAGTTCCATATTAACTATCAGATAAAGGATCAAATATGAACATATATTTCTCATTAAGTTATTTACACAAATTAACTCATCTTATCTAATGAAATTTAGTCTATTCATAACCTTTAAAAAATTCATCATTTTCCTTTCATTAATATAACAAAGAGTAGAGTATTATTTTCAAGGTAATATATGGATAAAAATGCTAATGCTTTAATCCTAAGATAGATATTATAAGCATTCTAAGTCAGCAATTTTGAATAACTCTAATATTTAATTTCATTTCATTTAAAAATTAAACAATATAAATAATTAAAATAATATATAAAAAATCATTGTTCTACCCAAAATAGAACAGTCAGATATTTTATCCAAATACAAGTATTCCATGAAAATGCAAAGTACCAAAAATTATTATGCACGTAGTTTCATACATGTTTCCAATTTATGTCAAGATATAGTTATTAATTGAACATATATTTCATAATATTGAATTTTATCTCACCAATATATGATACCATTATATTTTTAAAACATAGTACTATTACAATGAGTGAAACTCATATATATAGTAGCAGTTTACAAAACTAGTTCATAATTACCTCATAACTATATTTTTGGAGGAAAAATTTACATTTTATCTTTGTATTTTTAATATTACATTCAAAAAAAGTTGAAATATAATAACTTAAGTTACATCAAAAATTGAAATGATGAAACATAATATGAGAGAGGAAGTTATGAAGGAGGGAGAGAAGTCTTGACACTTGGAGATGTAGGATCATTTGAAGTTGTTATTTGCTACTGTTGTGGCTGATTTATTTGAGAAGCCTCCAAATTTTATAATCAAAATTCATGTATGTATGGGTAAGTTAACTTTTAATTTTTTATAATTTTTTTGTAGATACATACTAACCATGTTCTTAATACCTCAATTGTTTCATTTTATTGCTTCTTAAATATAGGAAAAAATTATTAAACTCTAAAAGTGTAGAATAAATATCACAAAATTTATTCATAGCTTCCAATTTGAAATCATATTTTTAAATACATCTTCTTTTTTCACTCTAAAAATTATCTTTTATCTCAGTGACATTGAATATTTCAATTTCTCCTTCTTTCATTAATTCAACAAGAATAGACCTTATTTATATCCTTATTTCATATTTGATGTCATCAAAAATATTGATTAGATATGATAATCGTAAATATCTTATTACATTGCATTCAATTTCCATTATACACTACTCACCAAAACATGATAGAGATTTCTTTAGCTTTAGAGAAAATTTGTTTAGAAACTAGTAGCTTCTCACTAGTTAGGGCCATTTCTTGAAAATCTATGATTACATATCCTACAAATTTTATTCTCTTTTTAGTGCATAAATTTAACCATTGATGCTTTTATTTTATGCTTCCATCAAAAAATAAGATTTCCTATCCTCTTCAATGAATTTCAAACCATCCAGATTTACTTGTTCAACCTAATTTTTTGTTATTCTTTCATACCTCTAGTTTTTACTGATTCTAGAAATTGTCTCTTTTTCAAAACTATCATTGGAGGGTGATTGTTTGATTAAGGTGATGGGAGTTACATCAAGAGATTCCTTGATTACATAAATGATTAACTTGATATAGGTATATAGAGTATGAGCTTGTTCTTCAATTTGCTCATTGGTTTGTTTCTCCTCCTTGGTCCTCTAAATCAACTTAACAATAAAAAATTGAAAAGTATGGATATCTTCTTCATGAGTTAATGGTCCTAGGTCCACTCTAGTTATAATATAATCTCATGTAATCATGTATTCCTCACTTTTATCTATAATTCTTTTTATAAATTTAACATATTGATCACTGTAGCAAGTATCTATCATAGGCATTGAAGCGGTTCTGGATTTCTTTAGTGAAGGGGTTTTTTGTTATAAATTGGAAACTACATCAAAGCTAGGAAAAACATCCTTAGAAACCTTAATTTTATTTATTGACAATTTTTTGAGACAATGAAAGGGTGAATTGAATGAGGAAATAACCTTTTATGTATCATTGGTACTAGTGGTAGAAATAGGATGGGTTGATTGTTAACAAGAAATATAAACATTTACAAGGTCAACAACATGTGGATGTGAATCAAGGATATGATGAGGATAAGGAACATGAATATGAGAATGAGTTAGATAGATAATATGTGTAGGATATGGAATGATATGTGGAATAGACATGTGCACTTGATAAGGTGATCCAAGAGGATGGGATGGAATGATGGGTGGAGAAGTGGCATGTGTATTTGGAATATAGATAGAAAATGTGTTATAAGAAATATATTTTTGTGTATTAATATATATTCAATGTGTAGACTCCACATCTATGGAGTTAGTATCAATATTTACCTTCACTAGAGAAGGTGGAGGCCTCTTAATTTCCAATTTCTTCCAAGGTGTTACTTCATCACCACAAGTCTTCTTTGGCGCATACTTTTTATTGGGATCTTCTCTATCAACTCCATTAGTTGGTCTTAGATTCCCTCTTATATACATAGTAACTTGAGGATATGGTTTATATAAAGTCATCTTTTTTATCTTCACATAAGCTTTTCCTTTTACTAAACTTCCTCATACTGTATCCTCAACTAAATTCTTCATAAACCAAGATTTCAATCTTTGTAATAAAAATATGGTCTACTCCTCCAAGTCAGATAGTTATTTTATATCCCAATTTATTGGTGGTAGAGGGAGAAATTATATTTTATTTTCATAATTAGGGTAAATCAAATCACTACCAACATCTAAAATTCCCTTAGTGACTCATTCTAGTCTATAGGGATTTAACTAGCCTAAAGTAATTTACATCCAATCTCTTTTCCTCACTTCAAAATAATTCTCACAATTTACCCAATGATCTTCAATTTGTGCACAATTATGGTAGCTTGTTCATAATCAAAATTTCACCTCCACATATCCTTTTGTATCAACACCATATCTCTTATGATATAAATGCATTTCAATGCTTACCAAATTTATTTTGATATTATGAGAATCAAATGAAGTCTTGCATATATAATAGTTCAACTTAACTAGAAAAGGGATTAAAACTATTTTATTATATTTAAAATTCATGTTGACTTCTCTAATTTGTCATCACACTTTAATCACAACCATTTTTTAATTGGAAACTCAAGGCAATTTGTATGGAGTGCCAAGAAAAACACTAATTTTGATATATTTAAACTTTATAAATTGAATAAAATAACTACCATATTTTGAGACCAAATATGTAGATTTAAGGGAGGCCCTCATTTTAGTACTTCCCTCTAATGTCCTTATTGTTATCATAATGAAGGCATTGTTCACTCTCTTGAAATGATTTTTGCTTTCTTCTAGGATAAACTAAGGGTAATATTCATAAATGATAGTTGTGTTGGTGTATAATATATTAATTTTCAGTCTAAGCCATGCCTTCATGGCTAAAATGGAGTATAAAAAATAATAATTCATATAGAAACAATGGGTGGACCCTAAGTTGATAAATTATTCATGAAGATTGTCACTAATGATTTGGGATCAATCTATAAACTGTGTTCCACCATAAATGATGTTTATGAATAGACATAACCAGGTGTGCATTTTTTTTGAGTTTATTCATGACCTATCACTCTATTTAATAATTTTATTATATCTAATAATTTTTTGTCAATTTTTTTATGCAAAAAAAAATTCCACTTTGGATGGTCCTTTCTTCTTGTCTTTCAACCACGATTGAGCTAAGATTATTTTTATGCATTCATTTTTTATTTAAAATGAACATATTAAATTTATTTAATAATTTCAATGTATACTTCTCTCATCAAAATTATGAAGGCAACATTCACCAATTAACTATCTAACTTTATAACTATTTCACTATCAACTAACTTCACTTATTGTGTATCTTGGTCATAATATTTGGTGTAGGCAAGTACCAAATATATGCATTGAATATAACTTGGGAAATCAACCACATGAACAATCCCTCTCTTAAGATTCTTTGAGTGATTAATTTTTATTTGTATCTTTTAGCCTCTCCCTAAAATTAGACATATTGACATGACCCATCCTTAAATCATCAATTTCTATAAAATTGGTTGCAATGAAGATCATTGCTCACATGCTTGATATTTAAATTTCATTTTGATAGTCTTAGTCATATGATAGGTTATTATTGTGAGAAGGCCAAGGTGGATTTTGTATACAATGTTAGGGGGAATTTATGTTTACATGGATGTAGCAAATGGCCAACAGTATTCATAAAGCTAAGTGCTTTGGCTAATGATAATTGTAATGTTTTGCAAGGAAAAAAGAAGTTTATAGCTTGTTAATTTACACAATGAATGAACTCAATTTTTTATTACACAGGTAGCCTTAAAGAATAAATAAATAGAGGAAATGGACAAGAAAAAAATTTACATATTTAGAGTTTCTTGAATTATAAATCTTTTAAGGTATAGTTACTTGTTACAGATGGCTTGAAGGGTTGATAGTAGCATAGAAGACTTATATGCACAAGGATGGTGATCAAAGAGATTTTGGCATGAAGATAAAGAGTCATCATAATTTTTGATGCAAATGGGAACCTTTTAGATTCATATATAAGATCTTTGACATATGTTTCCATGTTTTATGGAATTTTTGGTAGTGATTTGGGTTTCGTCAGGCCAACAAGTGATGAAATTCATGTATATAGAAATATGAAGTGATACACATAGATATATAAAAGAGTTAACTATCAAAGCACAAAAAAATGAACCCAAATCAATTGAACACATAGAGACACATGAATTACTAAACTAGAAACCAAGAAAAAATATGAGTTATTAGAACAATGTTGCAATCTACAAATGTTCCTAAGTTCCTATGGGCTGAAGCCATGAATAATGTTATTTATATTCTAAATAGAGTCCCTACTAAAGTCTTGCATCTTTCTACCCCTTCAAAAATTTGGAATAAAAATAAACCTAGTGTGGCTAATCTTATGATTTTTGATAGCCTTGCTTTTATCTTTGTCCCTAAAGTTAAGAGGAAGAAGCTTAACCACACTTCCTATTCTTGCTTTTTTTTTGGATATGGAGGTAAGACAAAAGGTTTAAGATTATATGATCCCTTTAAACATCATATTATTGAGAATATGAATGTTATTATTCTTGAAAAATCCTTTTATGAGACCTTTGTGGATCCTCCTCAGTGTTCTTTTATTGATGAACCTAACTCTCATGTTTCTCCTTGTGATGAAAGAGATGCCCTTGAGGAAGTTGATCCAGTTATGGATAACTTAGAGTCTGAGAAAACCCCTGAGTTTCAAATTCAAGCTAAAAGACCAAACTGGGAATAATCCCTAATTCAATCTTATAATGTTGATAACCTTAATAAATTAACTATAAGTCAACGGTCTTATCATTTATTAAAGAATATGTATGAATGCAAACCTCAATATTTTGAGGAAGTTACTTAAGATAATAGATGGAATGTTGTTATGCAAGTTGAATATAATACCCTACTTAAAAATTAGACTTGGGATATCATCCCTCCTCTACCTAAAAGGCATATTTTTAGTTGTAAGTGGCTTTATAAAATCAAATATAATTCAATTGATAAAATTGACCAGTTTAAAGCTAGATTAGTTGATCACAAGTTTACTTAAAAACCCAGGATTGATTATATTGAAACCTTTGCTCCTGTAGCAAAAATGAGTACTTTTGGACTTCTTATTGCTATTTTAGCCCAAAATGGTTGGGTAATCCACCAAACAGATATCAATAATGCATTTTTAAATGGTGATTTAAAGTAATAAATATACATGACTTAGCCTAAAGGTTTCACTGACCCTAATAAAGAACATTATGTATGCAAGTTAAATAATTCTTTGTATGGTCTAAAACAAGATCCTTAAACTTGGTATTCTAAGATTAATTACATTTTCAAAGACTTATGTTTTTCTAATTATTATTCAGACAATGATCTCTTTTTTTTTGGATCAATTCCTAGAATAAGGGTTCTAGTCCCAATTCAAATTTTAACCAGAGCCAAAACTAGTTTTGGATCACAAAAGGAGGTCCAATCTCCAAAAGGATTTGAAACTAAAAAAAGATTCAAACTATAAGCCTTTAAAATACCAATAAATTCTTAAGGATCTAGAGGTATAAAAAGGTCTTTCAAATAATACTTAAAAAAAACTAAGATAAAATATTAGACTTAACAAAAAATAGGAAACCACACAAGATCATGCTTCAGATTATCCATTTACTACTTGCAATCATTTGCCTTTGCTGAATAATAGTGACTCCATAGTCCATTGGGTGTTTCCATCAATAACATTCTGAGCATCCATCTGTAGCCTTTATGCTTCCATTTTCCTTCCTCTTTTCCCTTTTAGACCAAAATTGGGAGTCTTTAATGCACTTTCTAAGTGAGCAATTGACAAAATAGCCTTGCTTACTAGTTCTTTCTCTTTTTCCTCCCAGGCTTCTTCCTCCTCTTTTGATCTTTCCTTCTCAAGGGAGAAACACTTAATTGGATAAGTCTTATCCAAATACTTTGGTACAACATTAGTTGATCCATCTATCAAAACATTTGTTGACTTTTTCAACTTACTGGAAGAAGGCTACCCTAAATCCAAACCAAACCTTTCTTTTACAGCCGCCAGCATTTCCTTTTTTTGTGGAGAATTTTGAACCTTATGAAGGTTTTATAAGGATAAAATCTTAAATTAGTTTAATTTAGATATCTCATACAAATTAAAAACTAGATCATGATTTGGGAAACCAATCATTCTGACCCATTTTTGAACAATCAAAGCTTGGGAACCTTTAAAATCCTTCTCCAAACAAGCAACCATATTATGATACAATTTATTACATTTGAATAATCTAAATGAGAAACCTTAAAAATTGAAAAATTGAGACCACACTTTGTGGGAGGAAGAGATTGTTGGCAAAATTTGACATATTAAATTGTTTAGTTAATGTAATTATAGTTTACTGATTAGTGATGAGTTAGCATAGCGGTTAGGTTCTTAGGTGATTAGGTGGAATATGTTATATAACTATTGTTATCAATTAGATAATTAGTTACATGGTTGGTACTATTTATCATTGTATATATTCATTTTGTTGTTCAATTAGAGATATAGAAGTATTCTACATAATTTGTCTTTATGCGGTATCAGAGTGATTAATAATGAGATCATGAATGTTGTGAGGGGTAGTTACACTACACTTTGCCTCTAAATATGAAAATATGATCATGAGTGAGGTCATTTAATAGGTTAGTGAAACCAAAGTAAAACTAGATGACAACATAGGGGCTAAAACAGATCTAAAGCATTAGATTTGTTGGCAAGCTCAGCACATTGCTCTGCACTTTCACTAGAAGAATAAATTTTATTTCTCCTTTTCAGACCCTTACCACTCTACACCAATAATATATTTTATTTGAATATTATCAAGTGACTGTTGGTTGGCATTCGCATCGACCCAGAGTTTGATTGAATTATGGATTCCCACAACATTGTCCAAATAGGGTTTTGATATAGCATGAAGGTTTTTACAGATCATCACACATCAAAGTCGATTCTAAAGAAGTAAATGGTGTAGCCACATCCATGAATATCTCTATATATTTGTTTTTATGGTGCAGTTAAAACTTTGAAGATTTATGCATTCTATGGGGTCCATCTTTAGCATCTACCATGAATTCCTATTATGTTGTCTCTATAACAAACTACCAAATAAAACTACATGCTAAGCTCAAATTGACACTCCTTTGCTCAGCCATGTGTCATCCTTGGCATCTCCACCATAAAATACCTTACACTACAACTGTCAGATCTAATGAAAGCATTGAAATCTTTTTCCAAATCATGTGTTGGGATCTTGGCATATCTATGAAGATCGATCACATACAACATCAATAGTTTCTCTCTCCTATGTTAATCTTATTGGTAAATACAATGCATGCTTAAGTTTTTATTTAATCTAGTAAATGTCATTCCTAGTCATATGTTGGTAAGACTTTTATTGTAAGTCCATTGAGTCTTTAATATTTATATATGGTCAAACCCATAAGTCTTTCATTAATTATTTTTAAGGTTCATTTCCAATATTAACGTCTATTCAATTTTCAATAGGTAATTTTATTAGAATCATCAAATGTTAGTGTTATTGAGTTATTAAAATTCATCTTTTAGTTTCATTAAAAAAAAGTCAAAATATGTCAATATTTTTGTGTCCATTGTCGATATTGTTAAACATGTCAAAAATATCTTGTATGGATACCCCAACGTCCTGAGTCAAAGTGTCAATTTTTATGTTAAAATTGTCAAAATCAAAGTTAATTGTTTGTACAAGGAGCACTATCGCTTGTACATGACATCCTATGTTAAATGCTATCAAATATCAAATGGGTCAAAACTATGGGGGATTTCTTCACATGTAACTGAGATTCAAATCTTGATCATTTGAGTGAAACAACTTCATCTACTGGAGGCTATAGATACATAGATGCTGGAGGATAACTGGTGTCCTCTCATGAATCACCTACGATGGGGTCACACCATTACTATGGTGATAAATTTTGGTGTGTTTTATGTTTTGTAGTTTATTATTCAATAAATTATTGAAAATTATTTCCTAGTTTGGTACCTCCTAAAAAAGAATTTTGTGGGGAGAAAAATCACTAAATTAGTGCTTGGTTCTTAGAAAAGGATTTGTGGTAATCTGAGAAACCACTGAAGTGTAGTAGAAACATCCTACAACCCTCCAGGTTCGTGGTCAACCTGCAAAAAAAAACATATGGGTTTATGGTAATTCTCATAATATGAGAAACCACTAAAGGTGTTAGCAGAGAGAAGTGTTCCTATCTCTTCTAGGTTTTTGGTAATCCTACAAGAAAAAACCAAGGTGACACTAAGACCTTAAAGCCACAAATATGGCATGCCACCTTAGAAAGTGAGTAGGCTACACAGAGAGTGTAAATCTTTTTACAGTGTTTGTAATAAAGGGGGGACCACTATTAGTAAAAATTATGTTTGCAAAAATAATGTAATAAAGGGGGGAATGTTGGCAAAATTAGACATATTACATTATTTTAGTTAATGTAATTATAGTTCACCGATTAGTGATGAGTTAGCATAGCAGTTAGGTGCTTAGGTGGATTATGTTATACAACTATTGTTAGTAATTAGATAATCAGTTACATGGTTGGTAACTATTTATCATTGTATATATTCATTCTGCTATTCAATTAGAGATATAGAAGTATTCTACATAATTTGTCTTTAGAGATTTTAATAGAATGAAACAAAGGTTTAGATAAATCAACCAAAATGCAAACCCTGACAAAATTTTGATGAGTTATATCGGAATCACCAATTTTCAAAAAGACTCCCAATTTACTTACCAGATTATTGAAAAGACCTGGATCTCACAAAGCTAAGGGTATATTATAGAATCTTACCCAAATTGGGGCTTGAAAAATAACCATAGAAATTGAATCAAAAAATGGATCTCATAGACAAAAAAACACCCCCTGATTCCCTACAAACCAGGGACCATTTGTCCATATAAAGTTTATGTATTCCTCTAATTGAAACTAAATAAAAAATAAACCATTAGATATCATAGATATAGAAGGTGATTTCAAATAATTCCAAGTGCCTTCTACACATTACTAAAACATTGCCCATAATGGTCATTTCCCAATACATCTACCAATCAATGATTTGCTTCCCCTATCCAAACAAACTTTAGAAATCTTTGAATATAAAATATCTAGGGTAGGAAACATATTAGAAAATATTAAGGGAACATCACTGAGATGCACCATTTTTGGAGCCAAAATTTGTGGGTTATATGCTTTAGGCACTTTCTAAGAGCCTACCTCTTCAACATGTTCCTTTACTCTAGATATTTGTAGAGTGGAATAACTTTTTAAAACTAGAATGGGCTTAGAACCTGGTTGAGTCCTAAGGATTGTTACTTTGTAGAAGGAACCACAAGTATGAAAAGGGTTTGAGATGTTAACATAGGATAAAAAGACTTGAGCCTTTAAAACCCTATATTTTCTTTATGATGCTTTAGTTTCACTTTCCTTTAGGGAGGTCATTCTTTTTGGTAGATCAGAATTGACAAATTTTTTATTCTACCCTAAAAATCCCTAGGAATACCAAAATTTTCTTCCAACTGCTCAAGAAAAAAAATGGCTTGATCTAGGACTTGAGAAGCACACTAACCCTTGCCACTACCACCCCTTGACATTGACCCATGTTCCACCATCCTGGACCTAATACTGGCTCTACCTTTGTTCTCTCCTTCATCCCTTTTCTACTTTCCTTCATCCTCTTCTCCTACTTGATCACTAACATGCTCGTTGCCTTCTCCTTGTCCCTACCTATGACCCACTGAATCTAATCCTAACTTCTACAGAAGACTCTTATTCTTACCTTTTGTTTATGATCTAACCTACCTTCCACATTGCTCTATAGTCCTTACCTCCATCACCATTTTATATTTAGATAATGATCTCTTTGTTAAAGTTTAAAATGGTCATTTGATTCTAATTGTATTATATGTTGATGATTTGTTGATTATTGGTGATCTAACTAGTTTAATTCATAAATATAAAGATAAACTAAGTCAAATGTTTTAAATGATTGATTTAGGCATTCTACATCATTTTTAAGAATAGTTATATTTCTAAATAAAAAATTAATTATTGTATCACAATCTCAGTATGCACATAAATTTCTTGTTAAGTTTAACATGCTTGATTGTAAATCTACCACTACTCCTATTGAAGTTGGTATTAAAATTGATCCTAAACCTACATGTGAAAAAGATAACCCTACTTTGTATAGATAATTTTTTAGAAGTTTGATTTACCTAACCATTACTAGGCCAGATATTTCATATGTTGTTATTATTTCTTCTATATTTATGTAGGATCCTTATTTGGATCATTAGAAATTGGATAAACATATTCTTTATTATATCAAAGGAATAATTAATATTGGCTTATTTTATTCTTCCATTGATAATGCTAAACTATATGGTTATTGTGATGATTACCATGTTGGTGATACTTTAGATCATAAATACTTCTAGATATGTGTTTAAGTTTGGTGCATGTGTTATCACTTGGAGTAGCAAGAAGCAACCTAATGTCTCTTTCCCCCTCTTATACAAAATCAAAGTACATAAGTGATATGAAAGCTACTAAAGAAGTCATGTGGCTATGAAGGCTATTGGGAGAACTTCATTTGGATTTTTCTCAGAGTACCATCCTTCATTGTGATAACCAAAGTTGTATAGCTCTCAAAAAAAATCTAGTGCAACACCAAAGAACTAAAAATATTCAAGTTCATATTCATTTCATCTAAGATAAAGACCTCATTAGTTTGTAGTTCTATCCTATGGATGAATAAGTGGTAGATATATTCACAAAACCACTTGGTGCTACCAAGTTTTATCAATTTCATGTAATATTGGGCCTCTCAGAGTTGCCATTGAGGGGGGAGTGCGCATGACAATGCACTTCTTAATAGTCATATGTTACTTCTTCTTCTCAATACTTATTCTCATTGTAAATCATTGTAAAAACTTCATATGGAAGTTATGTGATTTGAGTAAAATTCATGTGGAAGTTTGCTTCTATACCACAATACATTAAAAAGCATAATTTGTAAAAGAGGTCCTTATGTTATAAAAGGCTCTAAATGTGCTTAGTGATTTTTATTGAAAAATAATGAAATTTAATCTCACAATCATGCTAGACTAAACTTACTTTTGATTAGGTTACAAATTATAATTCTTTTTGTTTCAAAAGGTGAGTTTTGGCATGATTTAGGTTTTAAAATCCTTCAATTTTGCACATAGTATAATTCCTTTATGGTGACTATGTCTTTTATCCCCACATAGCATTAAGGGAGAGTGTTAGTTCATTTAATGACTAAGTGGTTATTATTTAACCTTTAATATATTTAGTGATTTATTAAATAAAAATAATAATATATTATTTATTAACATGAGGTAGAAACGTCATGTAAATAAATGAACATTATTTTATTTAATAAGTTCCCAATAGTTTATTTAATGAATCTTTGGGATGGTTGAACCTGTTATTCACAATAGTCACCTCCATTCAAAATTAAATATAAAATAGGGTTTATCCCTATTGGTTATTCATTCATATTCATGATATTAATCATGGAAATTTATTCAAGTTTTTTGTGAAGGTTATTTTGGAGAGGAGAAGTGAGAAGAGAAGTTGTATTGGGGTACTTTGTTTCTCAATAATGAAAAAATCACTTTTGGTGGGTTTTTTACCTCATAGAGGTTTTCCAATGATAATTCATATGTCTCTGTGTGTTCAATTGATGTGGGTTCATTTTTTTGTCCTTTTCTAATTAACTCTCTTCTATATCCTTGTGTATTGCTTCATATATCTATATACATGAATTTCATCATTTGTGTGGCTCGATGAAACCCAAATCACTACAAACAATTCCATAAAACATAGAAACATGTGCCAAAGATCTTATATATGAATTTTAAAGGTTCCCATTTGTATAAAAATTTATGAAGACTCTTTCTCTTCATGGTAAAATCTCTTCGGTCTCTATCCTTGTGCCAATCATTCTTCTATGCTACTGTCAACCCTTCAAGTCATCTATAATAAGTGATTCTACCTCTCAAGCTTTATAATTCAAGAAAATCTAAAGATGTAGATTTTTTTCTTGTCCATTTCCTCTATTTATTTATTCTTTGAGGCTACCTGTGCAAGAAAAAAATGAGTTCAATTATTATGCAAATTAACAAACTAGAAAATTTTGTTTTCCTTACAAAACATTACAATTATCATTAGCCAAAGCACTTAACTTTATGAATATTATTGGCCATCTACTAAACCCATGTAAAAATAAATTAACCCATTACTTTATTTACAAAATACACCTTGACCTTCTAACAAAAATAACCTATCATAAGACCAGGACTATTAAAATGAAATATAAATATAAAACATGTGAGCAATGATCTTCATTGAAACCAATTCTATATAAATTGTTGATTCAAGGTTGGGCCTGGTCAATATGTCTAATTTATGGGAGAGGCTAAAAGATAAAAATAAAACTTAATCACTCAAAGACTCTTAAGAGTGGGCTTGTTCATGCGGTTTGTTTCGCAATTTCTATTCAATCCATATATTTGGTACTTACATGCACTAAATATTATGACCAAGATATGCAAGAAGTGAAATTAGTTGATAGTGAAATAGTTACAAAGTTAGATAGTCAATTAGTGAATGTTGCCTTTATACTTTTGAAGAGATAAGTATACATTGAAATCACTAAATAAATTTAGTAATTTAATTTTAAATAAAAAATGAATGCATAAAAAATAGTCTTAGCTCAATCGTGGTTGAAAAATAAGAAGAAAGGACCATCCAAAGTGGAATTTTGTTTTACATAAAAAATTGACAAAAATTTGTTAGTTATAAAAACATTCTTGAATAGAGTGATAGGGTATGAAGAAACTCAAAAAAATCCACACCTAGTTATGTCTATTCATAAACATCATTTGTGATGGAATGTAGTTTATAGATTGATCTAGGTCATCAGTGATAATCTTCATGAATAATTTGTCAACTTAGGGTCCACCCATTGTTTCTCTATGAATTATTATTTTTTATACTCCATTGTATCCATGAAGGCATGGATTAGACTCATAATTAATATATTATACACCAACACAACTTTCATTTATGAATATTACCCTCGGTTGGTCCTAGAAGAAAGCAAAAATCATTTCAAGAGAGTGAACAATGCTTTCACTATGATAATAATAATGACATTAGAGGGAAGTATTAAAATGAGTATCTCCCATAAAGCTACATATTTAGTCTCAAAATATGGTAGTTATTTTATTCAATTTATAAGGATCACATATATCAATATTGGTGGTTTTCTTAGCACTCCATATGAATTGCCTTGATTTTCCAAAAAAAATGGTTGTGATTGAAGTGTGATGACAAATTAGAGAAGTCAATATGAAGTGTAAAGAGAAGAAAATAGTTTTAATCCCTTTTTCAATTGGGTTGAAATATTATATATGTAATACTTCATTTGATTCTCATAATATCAAAATAAATTTGGTTAGAATTGAAATGCATTTCTATCATAAGAGATATGGTTTTGATATAAAAGACTATGTGGAGGTAAAATTTTGACTATGAAAAAGCTACCATCATATTTCACAAATTGAAGATTATTGGGTAAATTATGAGAATTATTTTGAAGTGAGGAAATGAGATTGGATGTAAATTACTTTAGGCCAAATAAATCCCTATAGACTAGAATGGGTCACTAAGGGCATTTTAGATGATGATAGTGATTTGATTGACCCTAATTATAAAAATAAAATATAAGTTCTCCCTCTACCAAAAATAAATTGGGATATCAAATAACTATCTAACTTAGAGGATTAGACCAAATTTTTCTTATAAAGATCTAAATATTGGTTTATGAAGAGCACATAGTAGGAGGAGTTTAATAAAAGGAGAATCTTCTATGAAGCTAAAAAAGGTGACTTTATCTAGACCATCTCCTTAAGTTACTATATACATTAGGGGGAATCTATGACCAGTTGATGGATTTGATAGAGAAGATCCCAATAAAAAGAAAGTGCCGAAGAAGACTTGTGGTTATGATGTCGCACCATGAAAAAAATTGGAAATGAAGAGGCCTCCACCTTCTCCATTAAAGGTAAATTTTGATATTACCTCCATAGATATTGAGTCTACACCTTTAATAGATAATAATACACAAAAATATCTTTCCTCCAACACATATGTTATCTATATTTCAAATACACCTACCACTTCTCCACCCATCATTCCATCCCCTCATCTTGGATCACCTTCTCAAGTGTACATGTCTATTCCATATATCATTCCATATCTTACACATATTCTCTATCTAACTCATTTTCATCTTCATGCTCCTTATCCTCCTCATATCCTTTATTCCCATCCACATGTTGTTGACCTTGAATTTTTTTATATTTATAGTCAGAAATCAACCCATCCTATTTCTCCCAATGGTACCAATGATAAATATAATTTTGTCTCCTTTATCAGTGCACCCTTTCCTTGGATCCAAAAATTAGTTATAAATAAAATTAATTTTTCCAAGGATGTTGTTCCTAGATTTGATGTAGTTTCCAATTTTTTACAAAAAAACCCCTTCACTGAAGAAATATAGATCCCTTTGATGCTTATGATAGATACTTCCTAATGTGATTAATATGTTAAAATTGTAAAACCAATTATAGATAATAGTGAGGAAGACATGACTACATGAAATTATATTATAACTTGATTGGACCTTGGCCCATCACCTCATGAAGGAGATATCCATAATTTTTAAGGTTTTGCTATTAAGTTGTTTTAGAGGACTAAAGAGGAGAAACAAACTAATGAGCAAATTGAAGAATAAGTTCATACTCTATCTATCTATGTCAAGTTAATCATTGATGTAATTAAGGAACCTCTTTATGTAACTCCCATCACCTTAATCAAACAATCACCCTCCAATTATAGTGTTGATAAAGAGACCATTTTTAGAATCGGTAAAAAATAGAGTTATAGAAGAATAACATAAAATTGGGTTGAACAAGTAACTCTAGATCATCTGAAATTCATTGAAGAGGATAGGAAATCCTATGTTTTGATGTAAGTGAAGAATAAAAACATCAATGGTTAAATTTATTCTCTAAAAAGAGAATAAAATTTGTAGGATAATGTAATTATAGATTTTCAAGAAATGGCCCTAATTAGCGAGAAGTTACTAGTTTCTAAACAAATTTTCTCTAAAGCTAAAGAAATCTCTTTCATGTTTTGTTGAGAAGTATATAATGGAAATTGAATGTAATGGAATAATATATTTAGGATTATCATAATCTCATCAATATTTATGATGAAATCAAATATGAAATAAGGATATAAATAAGGTATATTCATGTTGAAATGATGAAAGAAGGAGAAATTGAAATCTTCAATGTCACTGAGACAAAAGATATTTTTTAGAGGATGATAGAATAAAATTTATTTAACAAATATTATTTCAACTTGGAAGCTATGAATAAACTCTGTGATATTTATTCTACGCTTTTAAGTGTATTGAAAATTTCTTGGATTTAACAAGAAACAAAATGAAATAACTGAGGTATTGAGAACATGGTTGGTATGTAATTACAACAAAATTATATTCAAGTAAAAGATAATTTACCCATCCATACATGAATTTAGAGTATAAAATTTTGAGGTTTCTCAAATAAATCAACCACAAAAGTAGCAAATAACACTTTTAGATGATCCTACATCTCCAAGTGTCAAGACTTCTCTCCCTCCTTCATAACTTCCTCTCTCATATTATATTTCATCATTTCACTTTTTGATGTAACTTAAGTTATTATATTTCACATTTTTTTTAATGTAATATTAAAAATACAAAGTGAATACATAAATTTTTCCTCCAAAAATATAGTTATGAGGTAGTGATGAACTAGTTTTGTAAACTACTACTATATATGAGTTTCACTCATTATAATAGTCCTATGTTTTGAAAATATAATGGTATCATATATTAGTGAGCTAAAATTCAATATTATGAAATATATGTAGAATTAATAACTATGTCTTGACTTAAATTGGCAAAATGTATGAAACTACGTGCATAATATTTTTTTGTACTTTGCATGTTCATGGAATACTTGTTATTTGGATAAAATATCTGACCATTCTATTTTGGGTAGAACAATGATTTTTTATATATGGTTTAAATTATTTATATTTATTACTTCTATAATTAAATGAAATTAAATATTAGAGCTATTCAATATTACTGACATAGAATGTTTATAATATCTATCTTAAGATTAAAGCATTGGCATGTTTTATCCATATATTATCTTGAAAATAATACTCTACTCTTTTTTATATTAATGAAAGGAAAATGATAAATTTTTTAAAGGTTATTAATAGATTAAATTTCATCAAATAAGATGAATAAATTTGTGTAAATAACTTAATGAGAAATATATGTTTCTATTTGATCCTTTTTCTAACAGTTAATATGGAATTATTTTCATAAAAAATGGTAGATAATAATATTTAATAATATAACCTTTCAATATAAATATGTGTTTACCCTAATTTCAACATGTTATGTCTATTTATTCACAAGTATGTGGGCAAGAATATGATTTATTTGTAACTAATATTAGAGCAATATTATTATTGAATAATATTTTGCATTATCTCCACCTAGTTACATATGATTATTTGATTATTTTTTATTCTCAAATTGATAAGCAATTGATTGAGTATAAGAATAAAAATAAACTTATGAAATTTATATACTATTCACATTGATGCCACATGTATCTGGAAACTCATAAAAAATAAATTTAGAAGAAATTGAAGATATTAGATTGGGTTCTATAAAATAAGTGAACACTTCTAAAAGTTAATACAAACTTGGACATGGCATTTTGACAAGCAATATGAAAATGTATACTATTTTATTTATAAGGATTAATTTGTGTAGACCTTGAATAGGTTGTTATTTGGTAATGAGGAATGAGGAATTAAGTTTTGGAATAAAGATCTAGCTATAAGATCAAATTAAGAGTATTTTAAGACACTTTAGGTCTGGTTTTAGACTATTTTAACTCCAAAATTATCATATAAAGTTAGTACTAGAACAAGCATCAGATTGTTCTACCTAAGGATTCATATGGTAATTTGGCATCAGACTATTCCAAACAACCATGAACTACTACACAATAAATCTAAAATGAGTAGAAATATAATTTTGCATGGCCATATGACATGTAAACTCGTCATACGCATTAAATAGTCTCATATATATATATATAAGCTAAACAAGTGGTGTTACAATTATATCAAGAAGATTCAAGTGTTTAATGATGATAGTTGTAGATATTCAATAAAAAAGAATAAAAATTAGAAGATTCATCCAAAGTAGTATGAGATTATGCTAAATATAATTATCATAATTTAAAGCACCTAAAGTATCAATTTGAAAAATCCCATTGATGAAAAACCATATCAATAAGGGAAACTTTAGAGTTAAGGGGAACCATCTACGAGAAGGATGTAGGTCATGATAACTGCCAGAAAAACCATGAGTCAAATGGCAACAATGAATATTACATTATTATTACTCCCATATCTTCAATCTTAATGTGATGATCCTCAAATAGAAATAAATATCAATGTATCCTATGAGATATTCAATCATAGCTCATATGGAAGAAAAAAATTGTAGAAAGTGAGACTTAGGCCTTGATAAATACATTGTGAAATTACCTTTGAGCTAAGAAGCCACTCAAAAATGAGAATAAGGATCTCTAAAATGAAAAATAATAATTAAAGGTCAATTTTAGAACAAAAATGTTGAATTCATGAAACCAAAGTAACCAAGATATAATTGTTGGCAAATATCCATGTGAATCTATTAAAAAGGATAAATAAAATAAAATTCAATATGATGACATATCGATTAACATAGATGTGTTTAAACTATCTTGGTTTAAAACACAACAATTGATAAATAAACTTAATTATATAATAATCTACATCAATGTTGAATAAATACAAGAGAAGGGATAACCATCACCTAAAGAACTAAAGAAGAATATTTATGAATTATCAAATATTTATGTTGAATTGAAGAGGTTACATCCCTAGGTTTACCACAAGAATAGTCATAAATAACAAGAGGATGTCTTAAACTATGATATCCAAAAAATATTACCTAATTCATTTAGTTCATCTATCCATTTTAAGAACAACGAATATTGGAATAAGGATGCAATAACCTTAATCATAAAATTGAATAATGAAAATGATCTAGAATAATGACATACCTTCCATAAAAGAAAGTAGACTTGATTTCAAAGGGATAATTAAACTGATTCAGATGAAATTTAATATATTAGTATTAAAATGAATTTTGGTGTTCAAAGATTAGTGTGAAGGTATAACGAGTGAATTCAATAAAAACATTATTAAGGTTAAATCCCTAAGATAAATGATAATAATAAAGTCAAATTATTGTTGATTTGCCTAATAAAACAAATAATTGATGACCAAGAGTAAAGTAAATAATAATATTAAGTTGAATATGTATTTCATGTATGCATGTTTATTTTCACATGAAAATCTTTTAGGTGGTATTTTCATGGGCATGTTAATTTTCACATGAAAATCTTTTAGGTGGTATTTTCATGGGCATGTTAATTTTTTATCCCAAATATTTTTGTTGTTGCATATGGGATTATGAAGATAGATGTAATAATTTTTCTAACCAACATATAAAATAATAATACACACATGTCATATATAAACTATATTAACTATAATAACATATAATGCTAAAACATTAAAATAATATACTATTGTATTATATTATAGTACTAATTAATGTATTGATATATTTAATAATATATTACATTACTAATTTTATTTCTAATTATAAATATATATTAAAATAATTATTATACATATTAATATTTTTTTGGCTAGATAATGAGGGTTAGAGGGTCCCTCACCTATTTTATTAAATGAAAAACAAGATTAAAAAACTTGTTAGAAGATGTGGAAATCTAAAATCCCTCTAAAGATCTAATAATCAACCCCAAATTGAGGACCAATAACCTCAAACACAAAATCAAACAAAGACACCACCAGACCAGGGACCAACAACCCTAGACATAAGACCCTAATGACTAAAAAATGGAAAATAAAAAACCACATGTGGATAATACCCCAATGCTTATACTACCACTAACTTATGAGGCATCACCAACCAACACCCCACCACCACCAAGATCATAAAAATCACCTTTGAAAGGGACATTAGCCAACAAAAAGTTTCTTGAACCACCTGCATGACTTTCTACAACATCCATCCCATCCAAATTAGTACTATGTGGCAAGGTGAATTTATGCCTCCTCTTTGCCTTTCCATCCTGACTCACACTTAACTATCCCCCACACTATGATACACTCTCATGTTGTCAAACTGAGCTTTCATGTGTGCTAAGGATGCTTGTCTAATAATGGGTGCATCCCCAAATAGAATGGAACCTATTTTGGGAGAGGGATGTGTGCCTTGAAGAGCCTCAAGTGAAATTTAATTGTTGATGCCAAAGCCAAAGAATTCTATCCCTTGAGAGCATCCATGACTAATGCCAGTGGAGAATAAAGGGCTCCCAAATCTAGTAGTGGCATGTGAATTCTATAAGGAACCATGTTCTAAAGCCTAGATTTTAGGAATTCTAGGTGAATCAAAATGTTATCAAAATTGTCATCCAAACCCTGAAAGGCCCTAAATAAAATGAGACTAGTGTTTTTGAACCTAGGTAAATATTGGAGGCTTTTGTAATCCAAAGATAAATCCTCCACATTTACCTCTAGGCCAACATGGAAGTGCTCCCAAACTAGTCATGATGATACCACTATAGTCAATTCTTTATCCATGGATGCTAGAAGGAAATTACCCATGAATGTTGATGCCACTAGATAATTAACCTCAACCCTGCATTTCATCTCCAATAAGATCATACCCATAATTTGTTTAACATGTAAAACATTTCCTACCTGAATGAAGATAATCTATCTCAACCTAGTGTTTAACACCTGACCCTTAAAGACCAATTCACACTTATTTGCTATGACACATAGGTAAGGCTCACCAATATCCACTTAGAGCATTCATTCCATGATAAATATTGGACAACTTTTATAACTTAATATTTTTCATGAGATAAATACTAAAAACCCAACTAGACACTATAACACCAAAGGCCAATGTCTTGAGTTGGGTGAGAGGATGTGGATGTCATTAAGAAATTGAGGGATGACATTTCCCATGATTCAACTACTCTCCACCATTAATATTCCCTTAATCCCAAGATACCTTAGATATATATAATCATATGGAATTACTCAATTACCACCTCTCCCAATCATTGTTAAATATTAACTCCTCCACTTGATCAACACCTCTATTGGCCAATTTATCAACCACTTTATTTGCTTCACAGAAGCAATGGTTATCTTCTTAAGAAATTAAATATGAAAGGCATTACCATGCCTAGATCAAAATATTTTTGAGGTTCTAAGATCATACATTTCCATTCCAAGGGCCTAAATTATAACCATGGAGTCCCCTTCGATTATGACTCGATCAATCCTACACTTGCACATAAGCTCAAGACCCAGTATCAAGGCCTGGGCCTCAGTTTCAATATTGGTTCCATCCATCAACATTTTTGAAGTCGTTATAATGAATGATCCAACACAATCCTATATTATACAACCCACTTTAAACAAACCTAAGTTCCCCCTAAAACCCCACCAAAGTTGAGTTTGAACATTCCCAAAGTAGGTGACTTCCAATCCTTCATATGTATTTATCAGCGTTTGAAAATAAATTTTATCCATTAACATGATAAAAATGTTGGGTGATAGGATTTATTTAACTAGATCCAAAAATAGATGTGAAGAGTAGCCCTTTCCATGGATTATGTCTTTCCTCATCACATTAAACATAGGTTTTAAACCACCTACCAATACCCATCATATTGAACACCAATTTAGATAGTCTACCACATTGGGTACCCTCAGGATTGACTCATTAAATCCTAGCATATGAATTACACTATAGAGGTGTTCAACTTGGGGAATGGACCCTAAGACCTCACACTTATATCACTTAGCTCACACACTTCTAGGTTATTCCCATCAAGTCATTATACATATTAATATTATTATAATTAAACCATATTATTATATCTATACATGAATATAAAACATTATATATGTAACTATGAGTACATGTTATTAAAAAATATATAATGATGATGAGGTGAGGTGAAGTACAAGACATGATTCTAGAGTCATTTCAATCAAATTTAAAGCCTACATTCACTCCTTTGCATAATTCACTGATTATTGTTTCATTACTTATAAATTAAAATTGATTTAGACTGTGCTTTGTATTTAAAGTTGGTTTGAACTAACGTGGTTATTTTTTTAGAAAACTTAAAATCATAATGGGGATCAAGAACAAATCCAAACTAAATTCTACCCAAAACATAGATAAAAATGCAACTTTTGATCAAATATTTAAAGATGCAAAATGGTTTTAGTTTCTTGAGAAATTATAAGGATTTAAGGAGGCAATTATTTATTAATTCACATAACATATCGATGAAGAATAGTCTATAATTCAGGGTGTGAAGATTCAATTAAGTTTTACTTTCATAAGTAACATTTATGGTATCTCATAGGAGGGAGAAGACTTTACTAAAACTAGATCCCTATAGTGAAAATATTTTTTTTGTAAATAAGGTGAGAAAACCCCTTATGTACTTTATGAAAAAAGGGGAAAATCAAAGGAATTTTTATAGATAGTATTCCAAATCCATTGTAATCAAAAGTTTTATGGGAAGTGAAATATTTTACATGTGATGGTCACCATGCAACTATTTTAGGGTCTATAATAAAAATACAAAACCATCTTAGATATGGGGTGGAACATACTAAATAGAAGGTGAATTTACCCAATTTCCTACATTATTACCTAAAACCTATGGCCAAGAAATTTAGACAAGGATTAGGGCCTATCAAGCATCATGAACTAGTTCAATTGATAAGAAAGATGAAACAACTTTTTATCAAGTAGAGGAATAAGCAATATTCATCAAAACATTCACCTGATACATAAGTTTTGATCTTGGAAAGAAGGTTTATAAGGAGGTTAGAAATAAAAATAACTCTATATTCTAGTAAACCTAAAATAAAATCTAGCTCAATGTTATAGTCTAAATCGCTATCCATGAGCTAGGAGATCCTAGATTCTAACTCCATAAGATTGAAAATTTAAAAAACAATATAAAAAGGCATAAACACTCTCCTATAGAGAAATAAAATAAGAATAATTTTCCTCTCATCACATGAATTCCATTATGAGGAAGAACACAAGGTAGTTGATATTATTCACACCATGTATCAAACTATTGATACTTTAATGGAGACTCCACCCATAGCTTACCATGAAGAAGAAATCATTGATGAGGCTGAAACACCTAAAGTCCCTTAGCTCAAATAAAGAGGACTAATTGATAAATTAAAATTACCCATGAATATTTAAGAGGAAGGGTAGGCCAATAACCTTATTGAATAAGAGGTGCAAACCATTTAGGTGTTAGTTTTATCTAAAGTTGATTTTTATTTACAAAAGTAACAATAAAAAATAGATTCCCTAAAACAACTCCTCCAAAGGTGGGATAACATTATTCTCAAATGGAAACATGAACTTAAGGAATAAAAATATTAATGTCTTGCATATAAGTAAAACATTAAATATTTAAATGAGTTAGAGAAGACAAGGCAAGGATATTAATGTCTTCTCATAACAAAAATTGAGATAAAATATTTAGAAGATACTCTTAGATAAAATGTAACTACAACTAAAATGGAAAGACATTTTTTTTAGAATTCCATTATTGTGTTTCATCAAGGGACTATTTAGGTAAGAAAAATAATTTAGGAGTTATAAAATGTAGAACAAACAATTGTTTTAATTCATGATAAATAAGATAAAAGGGTGCAAACTGATTTTATCTTTCTACAAGTAGTAGTGAAAAAATTATTGCAATCATAGATAAACATATTTTATGCATTAATAAATTTGGAGGATCTTTAAACATAAAAAAATAAAATGAAGTGCTAGAAGTTAGATTGACTACATCAAGTCAAATTTGGAAAGCTCTCTTTGCATGTAGAAATATTTCACATTCATATGATCTTTTCATAAGAGAAAAGTTACTCAAATGATAGTTATTCAAGATATCATGCAGGAAACCACATGACTTTGATGATTTAAAATAATTCATGGAGGCATATGTGACTAGCAGTGCTCAACTATAGGGAGAATTCCCTATGCAAATTATTTTTACATAAATTCCTCCTTAACCACATCACAAACTTCATTATCAATATTTTTGTGGGATAAGCTCAAACCAGACCTTACATTTCAATGTTGCAAAAATAACAAGAATGGGATGATAGGATGAAATAATTTGATGTTCAAGAGGCAAGTGTAGGCCTCATGATGAGGCATGAGTATATAACTCTAGACCATTTTGTTTCATCTTTCAAACATCATGCCTGAATGGCTAGACTAAGAGAATTACATTTCATGTTTAACAAAGTGCATAGATGATTTAAGAATGTATAAATTAATCACCTTAAATTAAAAAAATATAGCTTACGGTCGAAGATGGGAAGGGATACCTAAACTCTTCTAAGAAAAAAGAAGTAATCTCCTAAAATAATCTCAGGTGGGCACTTAAGAGGGCCAAACCCCTTGTTAAAATAATATCTAAGTTTTAAAATGAATGGATTTAGATGAGATACATGAATCCTTTGCTATTACTACCTAACCCTTCAAGATACCTAAATGGGGAAAACCCCTAAACAATTTTGAAAGATGGAAGGTCAAAATAGAAGAAAACAAAGGGCATATTGATATTGATAGAAATAGTTGTAGAAATTTTACAGAGGAGTTCAATTAGACTACACTCCTAGGATCTCTAAATCTGAAAACAGAGATACAATGTGTAGGTATATGGACTGTAAGGTCTTAAGTTAGGCGAGAAGAGTATATAAACTCTCATCCAACACATAATGTAGTTGGACATGGAAATCATAAATTATAATAATAATATGAAGACATAGTATAATTATAAATTATAAATTCATTATACCTTCACACTACTTATCTTTGAACACCTAATTTCATTTTATAAATATACTAAATATCATATAAATAAATTCAATTATGCCTTTTAAATTAGATTCAAATTATTTTATATAAGGCATATCACTATTATAGATGTTTCTATTTAATCTAATGATTAAGGTCCTCACATCCTTTCACCAATAACAAATTTAAATATTCTAATTTTATGATTGTGATAGTTTATATTGTATAACTATGTGAAAGTCAATACATAGTTGGTATGTAAGTTAGTTCATATTAAGGTGTGCATGGAACCAAGTTAGGACATGGAACCAAGTCAGTTCCTAACTTGGTGTCAAATGTTGATCAGATAAAATAACTATGTTTGGAACTCATTAATTCCTAATGTCATGAAATTTAACTATCATACATTTTAAATAGTGGTAAGAACTAATTCAATACTTGAATGACACATTTATTTGAATATAATGATGGGAAGTTGCTAGGAACCAAGTTGAAACACTTCCTAAGAACTATAATTTGAATTTTTTTACTATGAACTATAATTAAAAATTATAATTCTAGACATAACACTCATTTAAGATATAGAACAATAATCTATTCATATATGATTCACCACCCATGTTTTATGAGATACTCGGTAGAGTATAGATACATTTAATATATATCGATCACCTTTAAGTTATAGTGTTAAAATTTGGTTATGTTATGGCCTACATGTTAATGGATATAGTAGTTCTAGGTGTTAATATTGATAGATATTTAGACATTTTATATTTAATGTGTGATAACTCCAAGATCTTTGAACATCATAACTTACATGAAAACCCTAGAAGTATGTTATATCAATGTAAATAAAAATTGGGCTTCATAATAGTCTATTAGCCAAAAAGTACAAAATAGGTACAATATATAGTGAGAGATTAGGTCACCAAAAAAGTAACAACTCAACTCACAATTAGAAAACACATTTAGTGTATTTCCCTAATGACCTTAAAAACCCTAAGCAAATTGACAAACAATAGTCTAGGTAAAACTTAAAGTGGAAAAAATCCTACACTAATATACCTTGAAGCATATCTTAGGTGGATAGAAGAATTAGGTCCCGATAACTAGGCCTGGTGAGGTACCCAAGAAAAATACAAATCCAATAAATTAGAGAAAATAAGAACAACTGTAAGACAAAAATCCTCCATAAAAAGAGAGTAAAATGATAAATATTGCATGCTCTAAGAATGTTAGGCATAACCAAAAAATGCATCTACAAATGAGATTAATAGAGCATATAGAGAAAAGAGCTAAGAAGTCTCCATAGAATATGTTGAAGCTTCTTATAGTAGAGCTTACATAATAATGAAGGTCACTGATAAGATCCTCTACCTGAAGTGTGAATAAGCTCCCTCTGTATTGCATAATATTTTCTCCCTTTGATAAAGTAATAACACAAATGGTGTACTACAAGTTTGCATATTAAATAATGGAAGATGAAGTTAGCAGTATAAATAACTTTGGGTATGGTCTAAAATATAAGTGAGGCATAGGTCTAGCAAGATCATTCACAATAATTAAATATAATACCACTATAAAGTGAACCTATCATAAATAGGTGCATGAAGAGTGGAACACCCTGAAATGATGAATGTGTCCACCAAGTGCCTGATGAATCTCCAACAAAGGTGTGTTTCCTATACAATGAATTATTCTCCTCATGCATAGTAGATTAATCAAATTCTGTATGCAATGATGGTGTAATGGAATCAGAGGATAAAATAGATTGTATAATTCCCTAAACATATGGAATAGACTGGTTAATGTTTGATAAGTCCTGGATCAGTATACTTGCACCTTATAATGTCTGAAGTAGACTAGAGGTAGGTAGATCAATAATTAACTCCTTAATATCTACAATGTGACAAGGAGATGTTGGAGGTGTGCCCTTATCACTACATTAGTCACATATGCTATAAGAAGAGACATCAATCTTAGAGATGTGCTTAGGCTCAAAAGTGTCATCAAGTACAAGTGAGTTTGATGAATAAGAATGACATCGAACATTAACTAAAGGAATGTACATGTGAATTGGAGAGCATGGCTTAATATCCCTCAAAGTTGAAGAAGAGACTAAAAATGAATCACATAGATCTATATATTGAATATCCACAAGAAGAGAAGAGTCATTGATGCTCTCACAAGGTGTACTCTCACTGCAAACAATAGAGTCCTCTAAAATACAAATCTATATTGGCTCTAGAAGAACAACATCATGCATATGAGGAAAAGTAGAATCTACAATGGGACCATTAAATTTAGGCAAAATATTATCCTATAGTGGTGGCTTGATAAAAGGAAGATAATTTTCCACCATAGATGTGTCATCACATAAAATAAGAATAGGAGGATAGAGTAAAATAGTCTTCAAAGAGATGATAGGAAGAGAAGGAGAAGTGATATAAATCTCAATGAGATATCTTAAAATATACTGAAGGATGCTCCAAATAGTGTTAAGACACATGGTGATGTAGATCCCATGAAACATGTCAAAAGCATTATCCCACATAATATACTTATCATAATCCATAGGAGTATGAATCTATCCATATAAGAATGGAATATGATTATTTCCCTTTTTTGTGAACAAGTGTTCCACGTAAGCACTCCAAGAAGCATAGTTGGTATTTCCAAGAAGAACCACAAATGTAAAATCAACTTTCCTCTACATGTATCTCTCAAGTGAAGTTGACATGATTGAGAGAAGACACCAAATAAGTGTAAAACTACACAAAATAATTATAATGACCCCCTAGTTATAATAATTATGCACGCTCATCAAGAAGACATTGAGCACAAATGAGAATGTGTCCAAATGAGTAATAAGTGTATGAATTAACATAATGTAAAAAATGAGAATGTTAATAAGAGACACAAAATAATACCTCAAAACTTTTAGCAATGACCTCCCCTTAAAGTTTTAAATACAAGTATGTTTGTATATATGTCGGGTATAACTACGAATGCATCTTAAGTAATATGTGCATAAGTATGAAAGAACTATAAGGAAGTCAATATATACCAATAATGTGTCCAAGTAAAATATGTGAATAATAGGTATTTTTAGATGGAAAAAATGTGTATATCATGAAAAAATAAGCACTTTTGAAGAATATGATGCTCAAATATGAACTACCAATCAAAAGTTAAGACCATTTGAAAATATGAGCTCGCATAAAAAAATCCACCAAACATAAATTTTAAAATTTTTTGGGTTCATTAGAGATATCCAATAAAAAATTGAAAATATATGGGTTCATAAATAATTAGTTGGGGGCTAAGGATAATCCCCCACTAGTAGGAATCAATATTTAAGCCCCATATATGACCACATCATATGAACAAGGGGATAAGACCTTTTGTGAGTGCTCCCCACTTCCCTTATTTTTTATTGATGTGATTGATGTGGGAGTGATGTCACTTCCAAAATGGCTCCAAATTTCAAGTGCATAGTTTCACTTTTCACTTGATTAAATTTGACAGCCTCCTAGACATCATAATATGCAAAGAGGATGGTTAGAGTCCATAATGTGTTTTTAAAGTAGTAATAACCCACATGGTATATTTATAAGGGTGTTAAAGTTTTAGGGTGTTTAATAAATGGTCAGATTATATCATATTTTGAAACATAAGTTAGAATCTGGTAGTTATGCTTATATAGGTGTCAAGTTTTGGCAATTATGCATATAACTACGTCAGGAATTAGGTAGTGTTTGTGAATTTGTCAAGATTTTATGGTGTTATAATAAATGTGTAAGGTTTAAAATCTTACTTGAGTAAGTGTCAGGATCTATATCTTACATGAGTAAGTGTTAGGATATGAAGCTTTCTTGAGCAGGTGTTAGGATCCTAACCCTACATGAGACCAAAATGTCTGACAAGCTTCAAAAGTCTGTCAAAGGTGAATTGTCCATTCTACTCTATATTTCTATCTCAAAATGTTTGATTCCTATAAAATATCTACCTAAGTCTATTTTTTTGATGTCAAAATTTTGACAAATTTTAGGAAACTACAAAAACTACTTGCAAAGGTTAGAAACTCTGTCAAAATTAGAAAACCAAAAAATCTATATATTTGGTATAGATTCTAAAAAATAATAATAAATACCCATTTGATAAATCAAAAAATATATAAAAACCCTATTTTTTTCCTAATTTTATAATTCCATTATATGGCTATGCATGAACTAACTGAATAAGCTCCAAAACCCTCTAAAAATAGCTAAAAAATCACTATCATGAATCTAGGTCATGTTTACAATTGATTTTAGGGTTTTTATGCATTCCTAATTTGATGATACTATCTATTTTATTATTGGAGACTTAAAATAAATAGTTTTCATATATTTTGATGAAATCCTACCAAATCTATGAAACCATCAAAAATTAAAAAAACCAACAAGAATGCTATCAAGAAAGATCTCATCAAGGATTTTAAAATTTTAAAAATGGATGTTAGATCAAATTTCTTATACCATTTAAGATCACTCTAAGATCTTTGAACTTCATATATTGCATAAAAATCCTAGGAGTAGGTGATATCAATGCAAATCAAAAGTGGGCTTCATAATCTTCCGTTAACCAAAAATTACAAAGGAGATACATTATATAGTGAGATATTAGGTCACCAAAAAATTATCAACTCAACTCACAATTAGAAAACACATTTAGTGTATTTACCTTAATGGCCTTAACAATCCTAAGCAAGCTGACAAACAACTATGCAAGTAAAATTAAAAATTGGTCAAATACAAAATTACTAAATAAAACCTATACTTATCCAATATGTAGATGGCCATTTTTTGAATAAAAATTAATAAGTTGGAGAAAATTAGAACCTAGCATAGCTCTAAATGACTCATTATTTTATTTGTCTCATAGCCAACTCTATAGATATCTTCAACATAGAATGTTTGGTAATTTTGGGATGACCTACCAACTTGGTAAAACATTGATAAACTACCAAAGTTAGCATAAATATAATGGAAGGTAGTATAATTAATGTGTCATATTTGGCATCATAAATTTTGTTTAAATTAATATGGTACATGGTATAATTCTTGGTCTGAACAATTTGAAGTTACATGTCACTTCGAATTTACTTCATACATATAGTAGATCAAGGTGAAAATATCAATAAGTATTCAAAAATTTTGTATTTAATAAACCATATCCTTATCTATAAATAGGAGGATGGACATTTTTAGAATAAAATTTTATAATTTGGTGAAACTATTAACTTAGCATAGCTTCCAACAACTCATTAGTTTGTTTGTTTCATCTCTAAGTCAACAATTATCTTCACTTATAATGTTTGGCAATTTGGGACCCTACCAGTTTTGTAAAACACTAACAAGTTACAAAAGTTAGAAAAAAACATGGGAGATAAAAAAATTAATGTGACTCATTTTCCAAATAATTCAAAATAATTACCAAAGTGCTCATTTGCCATAGCACCTTCAAGCACTTGGCAGAAGTGAAGCTCTATAATTATTGAGTTTTGTTGATTTATTTGGAAGAAAAATATGAATAGAACCTGGTCAAGTTGGATAGTGTTTTGTATATTTATTTTAAGAGCTTTCTTGAATCCCAAATCATTGTTACATGTATATTTTGAATTTTAAATATGAAAGGTTTTATGTTTCTATTTTTTGGGAATGTTTTTAATTGGTTTTCAAAAATATTTCTTAAAACTTTAGGTTTAATATGTAATAGAATTTGTGGGTTTCTTTTTTAATTTATTTTGAGCACACATATTTAAAAAAATTCAATTCATGAGTAACAATTTTGTTGAAATTACATGCCAATGTTTATTCATTATTAGAACATTATTTACGGACATATTCTAGAATTTTCAAAATGTTTTTTCATGATTGGATCAAATTTTTATTGATAATATAATGATTTTCACTGCCTTATAAAATTAAAATAAATTAAACCTTAATCTTTCCAACAAAGTGATTGAAGTACTAAATAGGCCCAATGAGCTTGATTACTCTTGGTTCCCTCAATGATGTTAGTCTTTAAAGTGCCTAATAGGCCCAAAAAATAAAATACATATTTTAGAGTGATGTTAAGTTTTGTAGGTGTTGTCAACTTATGATAGACCCAATTAGGTCAGAGTGCATTGGGTAGCATAGATACCCAAGGTATCAAATTAGCCCAACAGGGTATGTAAAACTTTTACAATGAAATTGATAAAATGTTCCATTAACCCTAGCATAGTTTGATGGACCTAAAAGAGAATATAACAATATCACTTATAGGTCTTATCCAACATCTTTCACACTACAAAAGTGTAGTGTATCACTTAAATTTGTCATTTTCTCATATTAATTTTCTTGTAAAACCCTTTAATATTGTTCTTTCCTATTTATTGTATTATTATTACTACTCTCAAATTAGTTTTATATTGAAACATTGTGATTTCAAAACCATATCCCAAAGTTAAAACTAGAAAAGAATATTTATAATTTATCAATTAGTTATGACATAGGGAAAGTATCACATGTTATGATGTATGAGTGACAAGATACTATAATCTTTAAATATAAATATGTTTGTACCCTAATTTAAACATTATATGTCCTTGCATTCTTAGGTATGTGAGCAAAACTATGATTTATTTGTAACTAATAATACACCAATATTATTATTGATTAATATTTTACATTATCTCCTAATTAGATATGATTATTTGATTATTTTGTCTTTTCATATTGACAATAAATTGATTGACTATAAGAGTAAAAATTGGCCTATGAAATTTATATACTATTCACATTAATGCCACATGTGTCTAAAAACTCATTAAAAAAATTCTTAAGCAATTAGAGATATTATATTGGTCTCCATAAAATAAGTGAACACTTTTGAAAGTAGGTACAAACTTGGACGTGGCATTTGGATAAGCACTATGAAAATGTATACTATTATATGGTTATAGATTATTTTATGTATAGACTATTATTTAGAAATGAGGAAACAGGACTTAAGTTTTGGAATAACTATCTAGTTATAAGTAAAAATTTAGATCATTTTGAGATACTTCAAGTCTGACTCTAGACTATTTTGACTCTTAAATTATCATAATAATATAGTATTAGAAAAAAAATTAGACTATATTATCTTAATATTTGTATGGGAATTTAGTGCCAAACTATTCCAGGTAGCTCTAGACTAATACATAATAGTTTTAAAATGTGTGTAAAGATAATTTTGCATGACCATATGACTTATTAATATAGTTCATAAGCATGACATGGTCCAAGTTATGTTTTTTTTTTAAAACTAAACAAGTGGCACTAGAATTATATCAAGGAGATACAAGGGTTTTATGATAAAAGTTGTAAATTTTCAACAAAAGATATTAAAAGTTTGAAGAATCATCCAAAATATTATGAGATTATGATAGATGTAATTATCATAATTTCAAGCACTTAAAGTATCAATTTTTAAAAATCCCATTGATAATAAAACTATATTAAGAAGGATAATTATTGTCACTCAATCTTACACCCTAAAGAGGTTGTTCAAGCCTACTCTAGATTGAGTGAAATATTATATAACCTCTAGGCTAATGGCTTGCTTTTAATAGAGGTAAACTTTTAGGTTATAGGTCTATCTCCCTTGATTTATCTCTTAAGATTCACACACTACACTGTACCAATCACTTGGGGGTGAAAATGGATAGAATGAATAATGAGGTGATATACCAAAATATTAGTCTAAAAATATGCATATGCACTAAGAATGAAAACCAATAAAATTAACCTCAACTCTATGACCTTCTAGCATAAGTGTTTATCATACAGGCATATTGCCATGCATATCTATAGGTGGGTGAAAATAAGTACTAATACTAGACACTACTATTCCCTCTCACACTTCAAGTACACCTTAACAAACAATACACTATATGAGACCTGTTAAAAGAGATGTCACTCACATAATGCATACAAAGACAAAATGAAAGTAAGGAGAAACAATCATCATCACTTGTCATAAAAATACACCACTTGAAAATGCTTAGGAAATATGAGCAGAGAATAATTCAACTTCAGAATATTTATTCCAAGGTAAAACAAGGTTCCAAACTAGTAGGGATTCACCATACTGGGTGTGTACTAGATACAATTGCTAAAATGGCTTGCATTTATAGAGCAAAAGAGAAGCTAGAAAAGAAAAGAAGTGGAAGAGTCACAAGACCAAGTCTCAAACTATGAGAACTAATTAAAATTTGAGATAATGAGGTGGAAAAAAAACCATGAAGTGGTCTTAGACAAGTACTCATCATAAATATGACAACCTCCCTCAATTTGGCATAGAACTCTTCACTATCCTTATTGAAACTGCGCTTTGGTGATGATTCCATTTGACTGCTTGAAATTACCATATGGGTCTTTGACACTTTTTCATTGTCATGAAAATGTGTAAATAATATTTTAGCATTCCTCATATGCCCCTAAACTGATAGCCTTTCATACACCACTTTTCATCCATTGTATAGCAGCGATTCACTAGCCCTTCTAGACTAGTCCTCATATTTGTCACTCAATTGACCTAAAGTTGCTCAAGGGAATGTGTTACAGAAGTTTTAGGATACATTTTTAAGATAATTTTTTCCTTTGTTCTATCATATATATCTTCATGAAACTCAAAACATGTTTGTCACTTCCCATCTTGGATAGTCACCTTGCCTTCTCTCATTTAGATTGCTTATGATTAATGTGATAGAAAAGTGGTTTTCATTATTTAATATGATTATAAATTAGTATGGAGAGTGGTAATAAGCCTATACAAACCTCTTCAATTGATTATCATGAATAATTATTCTCTGTACCTATAGAACCAGTCAAAATTTATAGAAACCCCAATATTAGGTCTATCCATATAGAAGATATTATGGACCAAATGAGATTCAAGGAGCCTATGAGAGTTATAAAAAAGTTCCAAACACTTACCCAATCATTTTACCACTTCTATGTGTACCTTAATTCATCTCTTTCCAATCGGGTTTGAAATACGATTTTAAAAGGGTTTTAGGTATCTTCAAATTTTAGTGATGATTCATAAAAACTAGATGTCTAACTCCCAAAAAAAATCCATTTAAAAAAAGATAGGGACCCCGTTGAAATATTCAAAACTCCTTGGGTCACCATGCAATCCCTCTGTCTAGGTGTGAACAAAATAAAGTGACCTTCAAGTTCTTACAGTGCATTCTAAGTAAGCCTAAGAAGGAATTAGGCTTGAATGACCAATCTTGTGTTGTTTCTTAAAAATTGATAGGGATAATCTATCCTAAAGTCTCCTGTAAGTGTTCTCAAAGTGGTTGGGAAGTTCATATATTCTTCTAGATGAGTTTAGGACCTCATAGGCTTTAGGCCTAGTTCTAGGCCTAATTGTGCTTAACTATATATTTAACCCACTTGTAGGTTTCCAATGACTTTAGGTGTCTTTTATATCCCCTTAAAAATCAAACCAGATATTTACATCATCCCATGATTATTTCAAGGCTTTTAATTCATCATTTCAACACTTACATATCAAGTCTGTAGACTATGTTACTACTAGAGTGCTCTCTATTTGTGATAAAACATAGAGTATCTCTACTACCAGTATGACAAAGGTGGGGCCATGGGGAGATTGGATTAATCATTAGGACATCATGAAATAAATTTAAAGGCCTGGTCATTCTCCTAGAATTTTCAAACCATCAAATTTCACAAAATTAGCTCTTATGATAATGACAACATGTAGGGTTTTAGTGGACTGTAGGTTGAGGTTCAAACCTAGTCTTTGATCATTTTCTTTACCCTATTGCCTTGATTATGAGTATATAATATACATGAATTATCATCACTATATGAGTGATTATTCACATGATCATTCACTTTACCTATGCCATCTTTGTCAGACTTACATCTATCCATTAGCTAGAACTAGCTTGTAGACTATCAAACTGTATATATTCATATGGAGAATAAAGAACTTTTATAGGTGGTTATATGTATGAGCATTGTAAATTCATTCTTTTGGTTCCTATGAAGGAATTAGAGATAATTTATCACATTAAATCAAACATATCTACCTATTATCCAAGCTTGTATTTCTCTCTAGCTTGGACCGATCTTATAAATTTCAATCCAAACTATAGGTGTGAATTATAGAAGAACTAAAGAGTTTCCTATAGGTGTCATTCATGAATGAACATTATATTTCACCCTTATATTTAATTTTGAGTTCAATATGGAAATATCATACTTTAATGAACTCATCTTATGCATGCAAACTAGGTTTTCATCTCTCACTACCAATGTGTTATGTGCCACTACAAGCTATAAGCTTCTTTGAACTCAAAAACACTATGTTTCACTGAATACCTATAGTGAACACTTGCCTAAATTAGGATTCATTCAATCCTCCTTTGTTATTGATCTAACCACTTCCCCTTATGCTAATAAGTTACTTCTAAGCTCAGGCTATTAGATAGGAGCTATAGGGATTAAACAAACATCATCAACTCTTACCCTTAGGTGACACTTTTTAAGAGCAAGAATTTATTCAGAAATGTTAGGTTAAGGCTTCCCTTAAGAAACTTTTTCTCTCTCTAGTTGACTATAAGGTTTGAGTTGAGTACAAGATCAACACTATAAATCCTGAATGACTTGAGAAACATCATTAAAGTCATGAATTTGAACACTACCCATGTCTTGAATTTTAGATGATCCTCTATGATTTGTACATATCTATAAGTAACTATATTTGGTTGTATACACTAGATTTCTAACCATTATTCACATTACTTCCCTATAAACTCACCTCAATCAGCTTCTAAGTCCTTCACTATAAATCTTCCATGGATAAATAAGATTACATGCTTTGAGAAGTTAAAACTTAGGTGTGTTACCTTGATTTAAAGCCACTAATAAAGAATAGAACATTGCCACTGATATAAACTTTATAGACCATTGTGTTTGTACACCCAACACACAGAGGATGATTTTGCTTTCATCTTCATATTCATACATGAAAAATGAGATTTAAAATAACATGAAGAGAATGATCATGCTCTATAAGACTACCTTCAACACTTAGAAACATCAGATCTTGTAAATAGAAGAGAAAACCTGAAGGTGGTGAGAATACACAATCAACTTGGAGATAAAAACAATCTTAAAAATGGTTCATGAAGCTTAGTCCAATAATTTGAAAACTAATGCCATGGAATAAGAGTATGAAGAGATTACTTTCATATACTGAATTATTTCCCCTCAACTCTACCCGACCTGTCGATACAGTAGGGAAACTGATTGACTTGTTGACCTTGTCTAAGAGAGTGAAGAAAGAGATAGAATGGTTTTTAGAAATTTTGGGATTTTCAAGGCAATCTGAACATGGAGATGAATTTTGGGGAGTTTAAGGGACACTACCAAAGCCTCCACATGTGCCTTAACTACTAAACAATCTATAAAACAACTGAAACTCCCACTTTTCAACTATTTTTCTTACTTCCAACATTTGAACCTATAATTTTTAGTTACAAAACTACTTATCTGACCAAATCTAACATATTGGATGTTGAATAACACTTTGGCACACTTGTCCTTAGGAGGAAACTATACAAGTTTATTAAATGACCCAAAATATGGCCTAGGATGACATAAAGACAATTTATCAAGTGTGACCAAGATGAAACATAGTTTGTGACCCTACTAATGACCATGATAAAAAAATTCACCCTATGGGGCCCTATGGAATCTTGAACTTACATGGGGGGTTGACTTATTTGACTAAGGGGTGAAATTACTCAACAATAACTTTAGAGTTAAGGGGAGCCATATACAAAAAGTATGTAAGTCATGATAACTACCATATAAAACCATGAGTTCAATGGGAATGATGAATATAAAACTATCATTACTCTCATTACTTCAATCTTAAAGTGTTAGTCCTCAAATAGAAATATATAGTATTGTATCATGTGAGAGAAAATCAAAATCAATCATAGCTCATATGGAATAAAAATAATTGTACAAAGTGAGACTTAATCCTTGAGAAATAAATCGTTAAATTTCCTTAAAGCTAAGAATCCACTAAAAAGGAAAACAAGGTTCTCTAGGATGAAAAATAATAATTAAAGGTCCGTTTTAGAAAAAAAAAATTCAATTCATGAAACTGAAAAAGATAGATTTTTTGAAAACAATCTAGAGGAATCCATTAAAAAGGCTAAAAGGATTAAAACTCAATGTGATGACATATTAGTTAAGATATATGAGTTTAAATTATCTTGGTTTCAAAGACAAGAATCACTAAATCAGCTTCATGTTATGAAAATATACATTGATATTGAATAAGTAGAATAGAATGGATGACCATCACCCAAATAACTAAAGAAGAATATTTTTTATTTATGAAATATTTGTATTGAATTGAAGAGGTTACATCCTCAGGTTTACCAAACAATAATTATGATAAATAAAAAGAGGATGTCTTGAACTATGATGTCAAAAAAATATTACTTGATCCATTTAATGAATATGTCCATTTAAATAACAAGGCATATTGGAGCACAAGGACCTTAATCATAAAATTGAACAATGCAATGATATAAAATAGTGACATAGCTTCCATACACTAAATTGACATTGATTTCAAAGGGATAATTGAACCGACGTAGATTTAATTTAATATATTAGTTATAAAATGCATTTAGGTGTTCAAAAATAACTAGTATTAATTAAGGTAGAATGAATGAATTCAGCAAAAAAATTATGAAGGTCACATCCCTAAGAGATCTCATATAATAATAAAGTTAATTTCTTCTTGATTTTCTTGAGGAAATCAAAGCCTAAATGACTAATAGTGAAGGAAATAAGAGTATTTTCTCATTGTTTATATTCAGATGAAAATGTTTTAGGTGTTCTTTACATGGACATGAATCCTTCAATAAAAAATAATTAATATCCCCAAACAACCTTAGTTGGGAACTCAATAGGGCCAAAACCCTTGTTAAAATAATAGTTCAGCTATAGAATGAATGGATTGGGATTAGGATGCGCAAGATTGTTATTTATTTGTGTAATGGTTCAACATCATTTCAGGTAATATAGCAAAAGTATAATTAATAATTTCTCATTTAGAGTTGGTGGCCTCCCACTTTAAGAATATGAATATCCTATTATACATCTTATTAATGCACTTGGTTGGATTCATTTTGATTACAAACCCTGGATATAACAACAAAATAATTTAAAATAACATGTAACACTTTTTAGTTATAATGCATTAATAAGATACATAATATTGTTTTTAATAGTATACCTATCATAGTTCTCTTTTAAAGTGGGTGGCCACCCACTCTAAGATCATTCTCAGTATAGACTTAGTGATAAAAGGATGAGTAAGCATATTGTTTCTCTATGTAATTCTTTAACATTTAGAGCAAATAGAGCAAATATGATTAGTATCTTCTCATTTATAGAGAAAATATGATTAATATCTTCTCATTTATACTGGGTGACCACCAACTCTAATATTCACATTTATCTCAAAATATACTTAGTTTAAATAGGATAATTAACCTTATTGTTACTCTAGAAAATGGTTCTCATTTACATTTGGTTAGATTCATTTTAGTTACAAAACTTATATATAACAATCAACATGTAAATTTTTTTTAGTTATTATATAAATAAGATGAGTATCATTGTTTTTACTACTATCCATACCATGTTTATATTTTAGAGTGGGTAAGAGCTTTCTCAATATAAATTCATTTAGAATAAGTGGGCAGCCACCAAATACTCTAAGAGCTTTCCTAGGGTGCATTTGTTTAAAAGGATTCACTTAAATTAGAGTGGAGGTGAATAAATGAATTAGAATGAGATTGTATGGATGCGAGATGTCTTAAATTTAAAACTTTATTAGTTTTTAGTGGATATAAGACAAGTGGTGCTTGAAATTTGCAAAGATTAAAATTTATAAAAGGCAAGTGGCACTTTGCCTCCATTCTAATGAACAACATTTGTCCTGTTTACACTAAGATTGTATGAAGTTTGTATTCTAAACAAATGGACCATAATCGTAAGAATATTTTTAGCGTGGGCACACAATTCCTTCTTGTAAAATATCGATAATAGTTTGAAAGTCGTGTACACATTTTTTGAAATAAATTTATATTGTTCTATCCCATAAAGAAATCCCACTTGATTGAAAAGGTGAGATTTTAAAATTTTGAATGTGTCATCTTAAATTTTTATTTCTTCTAAAATTAAAATGCAACATTTTTAAATTTAAAATAGTCTGTGATAAGAGTTATGAATCACATTGAAATATGTGGGCATAAAATATTAAGGTGTCATATTCAAATTTAAAATATATTGTGTTTAGAATTACTCTGAAATCAAAACATAATATAATTTTTAAAATTTAAACATGTTTGAAGAGTTAATAAATAGTTTAAAATAATTAATGCAGTATAAAATTTGTTAACTAATATTACAATATGTTATTGAGTTTCCCTACAATATTAATTGGACATTAATATTATTTTAAATAATAAATATTATTATAGTGTTTTTGTGTAACATTTTGTGGACTCATTTTTATTTTGTTATAATTCAAAATTTAATATTTAATATAATAATTACGTATGTATCAATAATAAAATAGCAACCATTTTAGAATTAATATTATTTTAAATAAATTGATCTTTATTATAATGTCTTATGTCAATAAGATTTCTAAAACAATTATTATAATAGCATATTATAATATTTTATATTAAATGTTAGAATTAATTATAGTATAGTAATATTATTATGAGTTTTATACATTATTGTAAATTATATGAATATATTGAATTCTCTCTCTCTCTATATATATATATATACATACACACACACACACACACACACACACACACACACACACACACACTACTAACTTAAAATACTATATACTATAAGATTATTTTTAAAAATTCAAAATTATTCTAGTTAAAAAGTAGAAGAGTATGTGAACTAATAACTATAATGTGTTATATAATTTTAAGCTTAAATGTTGAATGTATTAATTACATGAACACTATGAATCTTTAAAATTATATTGTAAGACCTATTTTTGAATGTAATAATTACATAACAACTAATAATTACATAACCAATCATATCTAGCTATGTGGATAAGTATACATGGGTGTCTAAGTTTGTAGGGTTATAAGATAAGTATGATATATAATGTATTAGGATTTCATAGCTTTACGACTTCACAGTAGCTTACAAGATTCAGTAGGGAAAAAATTGCTTTGAAGATGGGAGCCAATCATATCTCACCACATGTCACAATTTTTTGGCATCATAGTTATCTAAAAATTGGTAACATTCCTTCATATTCTAAGGATGTGAAGAAATTGCATCTGAACATGTCCCTAATTCTATGCGAGTGTTAAAGTTTGATGGGATGTGAGGTAATAAATACATGTCATGCATCAAGATTTTGTTTCTTTATGACTATGTAGTTGCCCATAAGGTTAATTTTGGAAATTGTCATTGTGAAGATGCAAACCAATCACATCTTGCCACTTATGATTTCAAGGCATCTCAATTGTTTAAAAGCTAAAAAAAAATCTAAATTATCACTCATTATAAGGATGCTTATGTTAGATTTGTGTTATAATGTCTTCAATAATGTAAAAAAAATCATAATTATTTATTATATTGAAAATGAATTCATCATGAGAATTATCTCTTATAGTGGGCACCTACCCACTCTAAATGAGAACCTAGTAATCCTATTTAGATTATTATTATTTGAAAAATAATTACATGTTATGTTGAACCATTAAACATACTAATAAAAATCAAGTAGCCAATCTTTTTTTCGATAGGTCCATCCTGAGAATTAGCTCTTAGAGTGGATAGTCAACCACTCTAAATGAGAAATAAATAATCATATTTTTACTATTAATATTATTTAAAAATATTTACATGTTATGTTTAACCATTACGTAGATAAACAACATTGAGGTTAGTAACTCATAATTTTTTTGCTAAGATCATCCTGAGAAATAGAAAAAATACTAATCCTATTTGTAATTCATCCTTTTTTCACTAAATCCATCTTAAGAAACTTCTTAAAGTGGGTAGTTTCCCACTCTAATTTAATGATAAACTACTAATCATATTTAATTGAACTATATTCAAAAATATTTATACATTATATTAAACCATTACATAAAGTAATAATGTCAAGCTTACTTATCCTTTGTATAGACCATGTTAAATTTCTTCTTGAATTTTCCTATTTTGTTAACTTGGATGACATACTTATTCTTTGCTCAACTATGACTCCTAACAGGACTCACAAGCTTACTTGTCCTTCTTAATTTAAGTCCATTTTGAGAAAGCTCTGATTGGGTAAATACCCACTCTAAATGAGAAGTTACTAATCCTATTAATTACAATATATTTGAGCCACCCAAAATATATAAGAAGCTTTACATGTTATGTGGAATCATTATATAAAGTAACAAAAATATTCATAATCTTTTTTGTAGACCAAATTGAAGTGATGAATTTTCATTATTATAATATTACACTTAATAGTGAAGATGCAGTGAGTTTTTAGACTGGAATAGAACATATGTTGTCAAAAGTAAATAATTTACCAAAATGGGAGGAATAATTTCATGACAAACTGCAATCGCATCTCAAAAAACATGATAATTAACTAAAAGTTGATTGTATTTTTTTATTTCATGTATCGATTAAGATAAGGATTTTTTTAATAAATTGAAATATAATAAATAATATCAAATCACGGCCCAAATATCATATACTTATCCATTTTTAGAGTCTCAAACCAATTTGTTATTGAAAAACCCTCACTCACTATCAAAGACTCTAGAGTATAAACTAAAACAAAGAATGAGATTAAAAGAGTTGAACCTAAGTATAATTTAGATATGAAAAAGTCAAATGGACTTTAATTTAAAAAATGAAAACATTAAATTTATTTCAACCATAAAATACCTCAAAAAACCAAACAATCAATCATAATAATTGTTAGGTATAACATATGTATTCAATATATGTTGATCGCATTTCAGGTTAAGTATAATTATGACCATATAAAGTGTTCAACATGGCATGACTATGTATAAAAACTAAAAACATAAATCATCATAAATTTTAAGAATAATAATAGATGAAACTAAAATTAAATTACCATAATGAATGACTTTATAAGTTGACAAAAGGTTAATAGTAGTAACATAGATTATATTAATTCCCTTATTAATTTATCACATGGTCTATATTAATAAACATGTCAATGACATCTATGTCTTCATTGTCACTAGGTTAATCACCAATCAACCATTTATTAAATAAAAAATGGCCAGACATTTATCAATATTGACACTTACATCTAGTTTTATATCTTTGAACTAAAGTGAAATTAATAGTATTTAAAATTGTTTGAACTAAGAATACATGCCATGCACCATATTAATTGGAATAATAGTTATAACCAAAGAATACCATACATTTCAAGATATATTAACCCAGGTGATAAACACATATTAATGAAAATTTTATAATTTAGCAAGTATCTTCTAAACCAAGGGTGGTGCATCATATATGATTAAATTATTAGCCTATGACATAGCCTAGATCTACATTAATAATAAAAATTTAAACTATAGGACTAAGAATCCAAGAGACTTTATAAGATAAAAGGTAATCCATTATTATTATATTTTTATATTAAAAATTCCATTGAAAGTTCGTATATAAAATAAATTTAAAATGTAAAATAATAATTCATTTTCAATAAAACTAAGATACATAATTATTAACTCTGTTTGAAAGATCAATGATCTATATAAAACATCACCACTTAAAGAGCCAAAAATTATTAACTCTAATAATGTGATCATGAAAACTTACCAAAAGTACATTAAATGGTACCTTAGATTAGTTGTAATTAATATTATGAGAGAGGGTGATTATTTTAAAACATCAAGAAAGTAATTAAACATCAAAAAATATATTTAAATGTGGAAACATGTCTTTCATTACATAAAACATTCACAATATGAAATTTTATCAATAAATATGACTCATTTTATCGATGTTATTGGTAATAAAATATAAAATCTTCCATTTTGTTTCAAAAACTTAGTAATATGAGTACTATTACTAGGCATAAATAAGAATCAAAAGGTTTTGGTAACAACATAGTCACCTCAATTGACTCATTCTGATCCATCAAAAACCAATCATTACTCAAGAAGAATAAAGGAACATTAAACATCAAACATCAAAAAATATCTACAAATGTGGAAACATGTCTTTCATAAGATAAATCATTATTCAATAATATTGGGACTCAGGATTGACTTTTCAGACTATTACCACTTCTTTTCAGACTATTACCACTTCTTTTCAGGATTGACTTTGATTGTGCTTATTTTTATTTTCATATTATCACTTCTTCCACATCTAAGTGTGTTAGATACTCTTCAACCTCACATGGGTGGCACTAATTTTTAAAAGGGTTAAATTAGAGTTGAAATATGGATTTGGGATTATTACTCACACTGAGCTACCTAGAGCTTGATATGGTTATGTGGAGTGTGATACAAATAAGAACTTACCATTGCTAGATAACTAGGATGAGGATTAGACTAATATTTTATTACTTTGATAATATTTGATTTCCATGTTTTAATTTCAGTAAAATAGTTTATGAAATTTCAATTTGGAATTTATTTTAATACTCAATGGTTTGATTTTTACACATTTTTATGATTCAATATTATGATATCTTGGACATATGTAGACTCATTACTATTAATTTTATGCTTTAAATATCATTTTGTTTGAGCTTTAAATGATATTTTTGTGCAATAAAAATTAGTTTTTAATTTCACTATTATCTTTTTATGGCATTGTTATAATTTGATGATATGCTACTAAATTAAATTTTAAATGTTGGTATTTATTTTTCATGTTCAAAAAATATTCCAGTACCAATTATGTTAATAGATGACTTCATATGGTTGTTTTATTTTAGATTAAATATATGCATGATTGTCAACCAAGTACATGTCATTTTTAAAAAAATGACTTGAATATTTATATGAAATAAATAATGTGATTGTATGGTTAGAAATAATGATAAGTTAATCATATTTTTTTTATTAGTTTTTATTTTGTTTGAATAATTTATCTAATGAAAAATGTTTTCTCAAAATATATTTTCTAAAATCAATACAAAATGATATGTATAGTCTCAAAGGATATTATTTATTATATATGTTTGTTGTGTATTATTATTTATTTTAATGATAATAGACCCGTTACATAATGTTTTTCTTTGAATATATTATGATCGTATTAATTGTAATTATCACTTTAATAAACTAAAAGGGTATTTATTTCATAAGTATTTATTTAACAAACTGAGATCATAATGTATATCTAAATAACTCACCATTTATTATATTCATTATAACTAATCTGAGGTAACATGTAATGTAATTTTGCTCAGTTTTCATGATCAAAATATTAGAGTTAATTATTTTTAGCACTTCAAGTGGTGATCTTTTATATAGATCATTTGTCTTTTAGACATGGTTGATAACAATGTATCTTAGTTTTCTTATTTACTTTTTTCATTTTTTTTGGTTGTTTGCTCTCCTTTCTCTAAGTTATTTGAGAGTTAAAAAAGAGAGAATGATTTTAGGTATAGTAAAAAAAATGTTGTAACTCATACTATAAGATTTATTAATATATTTAAAAAGCTTTTAGATAAGACAAGCTTGGAAATCCAATGAAAAGTTTGAGTTAAGCATAATTTGGCTCCAAAGAGTTTTTCATTAATAATTTCACATTAATTCTAATTATGAGTAATTATATTTAATTACTTGTTAATATGTTGGATCATTACACAAAGTAATAAGTTTAATCATTCTTTGTTAATTTCAGCTCCATGCTATTTTTTAATATTGAATATAAGAATTATTTGAGCCCAAGAATTGAGTTCTTTTAATTCTCAATTTTGGCTCCAGGGTATTTAGAGACTAGACTAGTTTGGCTCCGCACTATTTTGACTATGAACTATTTTTATGTTGGATTATTTTGACTCCAAACTCTTTTTAATATAGTTGAATTTAATAATTATTTGCATCCCATAACTTAGTTCTTTTGAGTCCAAATTTTGGCTCTAGGATATTTTAAATCCATACTATTTTTAATATTGAATATAAGAATTATTTTAGTCCAATAAGTAAGTTCATTTCATTTCTAATTTTAGATCCAGATTGTTTGGATATTAGACTAGTCTAACTCTATAGACTATTTTCAATCAATATATATATATATATATATATATATATATATATATATATATATATATATATGAATTAATTATGCATAAATATTATTAAAATACTAACCATTACATAATTTAACTAATAATATTAGCTTAGTATTAGTCCATAAAACTCTTAGAGTGGATGGCTATTTACTCTATATGAGAAGTTACTAATCTTAAAATTTTCACTATATTTTAAAAGATTTACATGTTATGTTGAACCACTACACAAATTAATATTGTTAAGTTTACAATTTCAAACTCAATCTATGTCAATGAGAATAATTACCCAAAATCATGATAATATCATTAAGGTTATTCTTCCTATTTACACTTATCATGTATGAAATGAATATTGCATTTATTATTGAATGTTTTTATTTTGAAATACATAACATGTAAGCTAAATTATATTTAATTTCATTAATGTTAAAATCCACTAATGAATAACGTACATACAATGTTTAATTTTAATGTTGTGGTTAAAGATATAATGCCTAGTTCTAAGCATTAATATATTCAAAGTGAATCCAATTCTTGAGATATATTTTAGAGTGGGAAACCTATAAATCCAATTAATATGAACATTAGTTTCCTAATTTTTTTAATTGACATGCATCATCTTTTAATAATTTTTATATTCACATGTTTTTATTATTGGATTCATTTGTAATCTTTTTTTGAATTAGTTGTTATTTTACTTAAACTATGATTCACTATAAATTGAAACAAGTTTACTATGATAGGATAATTTATTATGTGTTTAATTTAACTTATATAGTTAATAATAATTTATTCAATTACATAAAATAATGGATCTGATTAGATATACCTTGTATAAAGAGATCTCATTCATAGTTGGCTCAATTTATTGGAAGAAAAGAGATGAAGAATGGTTTGTAGAGATTTGTTGTCCACATAAACATCACAATGAATTGTAGTTGTTTCATTCAATATAATGAACACATGAAGCCATTAGAATTATATTAAGTATGAAGTGTATTTTTGAACATATGATTGTTATTTAAGTGGAATATATAAATAATTTTAAACATTCATGTCAGGTCATTAAAATAGAGTTAGAAGTGGAATTGTATATAAAAAGAGGCATGGCTCATCTTGTTAAATTTCAAAGGGATTCTTTTTATTTATATGGTTGGAGAATAGAACTTTATCTAAATTCTAACTTATCTAGTGTAGAAAATAGTTAAAATATTTATAATGAGGTTTTGATTGTACTTTTTTATCAATTTAGATTTAATTCATTTATTACTCATTTATTAAATATGGATAAGTAATTAATTTAAATGGGGTGGAAATAGAGATCACTAGGGACCTTATTTCTCAAATCACTAGTCTTGGAGTAGAGGTCACAAAAGTCTTCAAAAGTAGCATAAATTTTAAGGATGAGAAAAGAAAAATTTTATTAAAAGGGGAATACTTAATCCCTTTAAAAAATGGTTTCTCCTGAGAATATTTCCCTTGGTAATTCAAAGAAGTGGATAGACACGTAATGTTTTATATCACTCTTGAAAGAAGGCAAAAAGTGGTGCATTAGTCCCATTTCATACTTATGAACTTTTTTCTCCATAATATTCCCCTGAGTCTTCCTTTCTACATCCTTCATTAATTTGAGAGTTGTTTCATGGATGTCAGGAGAGTTAATAAATCTCAACCTCTCCATCAAGATATAATTTTATTGACACATAAGTTTTTTAAGGGGGTTAATAAGAACCCAATTTGATTTTTGGGTTGGGAAAAATAGTGTTCCTCCAATGAAAGGACCAAATATCTATTGAGGAGTACTAAAAAAGTAAATAAGGATGATTTGAGTGCTGGAATTATTCAAAATGGAGAGGAAATGGCCAAGAAGAATCTTATATGTTTGTGTGAAAAACTTAGACTTCATAGAGAGGGTTTAAGGTACAATCTGATGAGTGATTCTAAATATTTGAATGTTGGTCTAGGAGGTGGGTAAGCTCAAAGCTATGAATTAACCTCTAAATATAATCCTTTGGATATTTAAGAAGACATGATGGAGGATATTGTGGAAGGATTACATATGCTCAATAGTAATGTAGCAGTCTTCTCTTCTAAAGATAGAGGAGCTAGAAAATGTATGTCCACCAAAGATTTTAGGAAGAAAGAAAAGGATATTCATCCATTGATGTTCAAATATCATCAAAATCTCAATGATAATTTTGATAATTTAGGGGAAATGCTTAGAATTTAGAGTAAGGAAGACATGATTGGAGAGGAACTCAAGTTAAAAAAGGTTGTTATTAAATGGCTCTTTAGAAAATAGTTTGCCTTGAAGAAATAGGTGAAGAATTATATCTAGTAGATTAGTCTTCTTCACAATAAGGATGACCAAAGTGAGGTGAATATTCAGCTGAAAAGGCTCAAAGATAAAGTGAGTACTCTGGAATGTGAAAATTTAGAGTTGAAAGAGACTTTAAATATTTTGGTGATTATTAGTAAAATTTCTATGAATAATAGTGTTACAAGCATGGATTTTATCAAAATCATTCCATGAGGAATGATGGAATAAGTCAAGATGTCATATAGTAATAGGGTCACGTGGAATGGTTGTACCATATAAATTGATCAAGTTCCCCAACTATTTCAATAGTTAGATCTAGATCTAAAGAGAATGATTCAAAGTTGGGAAGAGGCCTTTGGGGCTAGATAGCTTAGTTATTTTTCTACCACTTTTAGGTTGTGTTATTCTTTGTTAGTTTTGTATTTTCTTTTCTTACAAACATTATTAAAAATTTGGGTTACTAATCCTTGTGTGTTGGCTTCTTGTATAGGGTTGGGTCCTTGATTTAGAAAAACTCTTTTGTTTACCAATTAAAACAATCATAACAACAAAATACTATTTTAAAATAATATGACAAAGAGTTTAAAAGTTGGGATTCTTCAACAACTTAGGAGATTTTTTTGGTTCAATGAGAAATATTTCAAAATTAGAATTGAGTTTTGCCACTTGACACCTTCTAAATATTAGTATTGATCTCTTTAAAAAAATAGTGTTGATCAACTAGTTAGCTCAATGTTATGTAAGTCAATGCCTCTTCAAAGGGATGCAATATTGTTACCTTTTATGAAAACAACTAGTGATATCATAAAATAGAGTTTGATCAAGACTTGCATGACCTAGAGACTCATTTTATATTATCAATGGCCAACATAGCATCGAAGCACAAAATATTATATTAAAAAACCATAGTTTTGTATCTATATATAAAAGAATGAAATAAAAGTCTACTCACATTATACCATTGAAGGTCAAAACTAAGTAGATAATTATAATTTGTAAACAACATAACATGGTGAATAAGATATTGAGTTCATACACAATTTATTGACGAATTATACAAAGTAAGGTCAACCTAAATCATAAAAAGAAGACAAGGAGTAATTGTGAAAGCACAAAGTCTTCCAGGGAGAATAGAATGATGGGTTGTAGTGTGTGTAGGTCATGGATGAGATAGGGCAGCTGTGCCCTAGCTTGTTCAAAGCAGTGGGTTAGTATGTGCAGGTGTAGTTTGGGGGAGTGAGGGAGTGGCAAAGGGCTGAGGCATCGAGCAGAGGCATCACAGGGTCACGCTGGACCAAGGAGGGCGTGATCATGGCTCAATAGGAGCCTTTAAAAATTGCACTTGCACCTGTGGGCATGAATAGGCAGGAGCAACAAGGTAAAATAGTAGGTAAGGAGTTTTCTTCCCAAAATCTAGGAGCAATGGAATGGAGATTGCCCAGGGGATCTAGGATTATGAAAATTAATGGTTGCCTGGAGAAATGCAAGGAATGACCTAAACTGGTAATTCCTTTCTATATGATTTTGGAGGATGTGGAATATTATTCCAAGCATTATTTGTATTGCAAGTTTTTGGGTCTGAAAGTTTCCCTTCAATTTTTGGAGGGCTAGGCTAAGCGAGTGTGGGAGCCAGAGGGAGAAATAGAGGTCACATTATTGGTAAATAACTACTTCATGGTCACATTTGTATGCCTGGCTGACTGCAATAGGGTTTTTGAGAGAGGGTCATACTTTTACAATTAGGTCAAACTTTTTGTTAAACCTTGGCATGCTAGGTTTAATCCTTCTAAGGAATTACCAACTCGGGTTCCGATATGGGTTAGGCTCTCCAGACTTCCTATTGAATGTTGTCATGAGGACATTCTCCTGATGTTAGCTTTGAAACTTGGAAGGCCGGTGGGGTCTTCAACTCAGACTTTAGGTAAGAAAGTCATGACTTTTTCTTGAATTTGTGTGGAAATTGATTTGAGCAAACCATTGCCTGATGCGCTAGAGATGAGTGCAGGTTCATACTTCTGGTGCAACAATTAGACTATGAGACCCTTCCCTTCAGGTGTCACCTCTACCATGAGTATGGACACCTGGTGCATAGATGTCCAAAGGATAAGCCAATGGAGCAACATCCCCAACTACCACCTAGCAGCATTCCTAGCACCAATAAAGGGAAGAAATTGGGGGTTGGGGAGAGTAGGGATGTTGAAGGTTTTGTATAGGTGAAAGCTTGAAGCTATAATACGGGCCAGAAGAGGACCCTAAGGGAGAGGCAGGATGATGATTCTTTCAACAAGTTTGAAATCTTGGATGAATTAGGCCAGCAAGAAGTAAATTTAAGATTAATGAGTGTGGAGCAGTTCGTGGGAGGTTCAGTACTAGAGACTAATTCAGTCAATCTTTCGGTGGTTCTTTAGGAAGAGTCGACCTTACCCATGGTTGTTGAGGGGCAAACAGAGGAATTAGGGGTGGAGGCGATAGATAGGGACTTGGAACAGAATGGAGAGGACCTGTACCCTTTGGCAAGGGTTATGGGGATAGAATTAGATAAGAAAGGAAAATCTTCTCCTCACTTGGGTATTCTCTAAAGGGAGGGAAAGAAGGGGATGTCAAAAAAAAGTGCTAAAGTGGGGCACAAGAAGGACAGGGATAGAATCAAGATGATTGGGGAGACCTTGGTGGAGTCTGGTGTGGTTAAGACCTTAGACTCGCACTTCTTAACTCTTCCAAAATTATCATTATTTTGTGGAATGTAAGGGGACTAAACAACAGTCCCAGACAAAAGGCTGTTAGGGAATTAGTTAGATGTCAAGTACCTGATATTATCTTTCTTCAAGAAATGAAAGTTTCTATGGATGATATGAGGAATATTGCACCTAAGTTATGGAGGTATGGTTCATGGTAGTGCATTGGAGCTCATGGATCTTTGAGGGGCATGGCTTATTTTTGGAATTCGTGCAAGATCCAACATGTGTCTTGGATTTCCTTTAAATCCTCTTTATCTATGGTGGTTTCATGTATTGAGTCAGGTGAATCAATCCTTTTTTCCAATGTTTATGCTCCTACAAATTTCCAAGGTAAACTTCTTGTTTGGAAAAACATCCACTTTCTTTGTCAATTATTTCCCTATTTGCCTTAGATTATGGCGAGAGACTTTAATGTTATTCTTGATTTAACAGAGAAGAGAGGAGGTAATGCACGACTGGAACCTTCTTCCCTCCTACTCCAGGATGATATTGAGGCACTCAATTTAGTGGATATCAAGCTGGTTAATGGATCCTTTACCTGGAACAATTGAAGAGTGGGGGACAGGTGCATTGCGGAGCGTATAGATAGATTCATGACCTCTTGTTACTAGGTAGGGGGTTCATGGTTTTCCTGCCTTGAGATTCTTGATTGGAGGGGCTCAGACCACTGGCCAATAAAATTGGTCATTTCTTTTGCCCGTGAGCCTCTGAAGGTGCCTTTCAAGTTTTAGCTTATGTGGTTCAGGGACCCAGACCTGTTTGGATGAGTGGCGGATTGGTGGAGGAGGGGTAGGCTTGCTGTAGGAATAGCAATGTATACTTTTGTTAAGCTTCTCCAATTCATCAAGTACCAGCACAAAAAGTGGAACTGAAAAAGTTTTGGGAACATTTTCCAAAAGAAAAATGAGGTGCAGATGGAGCTGAATGTCATTACCATAACCATTCAGGATGAGGGAATGACTGAGGTTTTGCTGAGGGAGGAAACCAGGGCCTTAAAAGCTTTGGAGGAGTGGGAACTAAGGGAGGAAATATTTTGGAAATAAAAGGCCCGAATAAGAACACAGCCTTCTTCTTCAATTTGGTTTGGGCTAGACAACATGGCATGGGGATTACTTCTTTGGTGTTGGATAGTGAGGAGACTGTTTCTTCTACAAAGGGTATCATTAATGAGGCTGTGCAGTATTTTGCTTCATTATTCAAGGAGGAAGCGCAGGGGGACTCAGCTAAAGAGGTCCATATTCTATCTTGTATTCCCTCTTTGGTGACCAGGGATATGAATGAGCATTTGATGGACATATCCTTGGAGGAGTTAAGGAGGATAGTCTTTATGATGCAGAAAAGAAAGGCACCTGGTCCAGATGGCTTCCCGATTGAGTTATTCTATGAATTTTGGGAAATTATTAAATTTGACCTCCTGGCTGTTGTTCAAGAATCCCAGAGGAATAAGCAAATGCTTTGGTCTTTGAACTCCACCTTCTTGGCTCTCATTCCTAAGGGTGCAGGGGTCGATAGGCTGAGTCTTTTTAGGCCCATTTCTCTCTGTAATATTACTTATAAAATTATTTTTAAGTTGATCGTTGAGAGGTTAAAAAAGTGGTTACATGTGCTTATCTCGAAAGAGTAAGGGGGCTTTGTGGAGGGCTGACAAATTTTGGATGGGGTGGTGATGGCTATTGAGACTATACATTCCATGACCCAGTCCAATGAGAAGGTGATGTTTATCAAGCTAGATATATCAAAGGCCTATGATAGAGTTTGGTGGTCCTTCCTCCAGAAGGTCTTGGGCACCTTTGGTTTTGTAGAGGATTGGATTCGTTGGGTTTTGAGTTGTGTGAACTTGACCTCCTTTTTAGTTTTGATTAATGGTGAGCACTCTAATCTCTTTGGGGCTTCTCATGGATTGAGGCAAGGTGACCCTCTTTCTCCTTACTTATTTCTTCTACTAGTGGAAAGCTTGGGTTGATTGATCAAAATAAATGTGGGTGATGGTGTTATTTAGGGTTAGCAGTGGGGAGGGGAAATCCCTATATAATCCCATCTCTAGTGTGTGGACGATGTGGCTTTAATGGGTAGGGCTACTATTAGGGAGGCGTCTAACATATGCAAGAGCCTGGATGTTTACCTTGTAGCCTCTGGACAAGTAATTAATGAGGGAAAATCATCTATTTTTCTTTTTAACACTCCTCCAGCCATATAGCAAAGAGTGGCTCTTATCGTCAGGTTCCAAATTAGGAGTCTCCCACTACTTTATCTCAGGATTCCTATCTCTGCTAGCCAGCTAGCTAAGGAGTCTTGGTGGGTGATCCTAGATAAATTTTAGGACAAGGTGAATCATTGGACCCACCATTGGTTATCCTTTGTGGGTCAAGTTCAACTAATTCAATAAGTGGTGCAGGCTCTTCCTATCTACAGGTGTATGATCCAGGTGGCACCAATGAGCTTTGTTAAGGACTTGGACTCCTTAATAAGATAGTTTTTATGGGATAGGAATTTATCTTCGACCAAGTGGAGCCTAATTAAGTGGGAGATGGTTTGCAGCCCAAAGAGGTTTGGCAGGCTAGGATTATGATAGTCCATGCTATTTAGTACTGCTTTGGCTACCAAACTATACTGGCGTTCATGCATAGAGCAAGATCAGCTATGGCCTAGAGTGTTGTCCCACAAGTATTTTTTTGGGATTCCTCAAAGGGGTATTCCACGGTATGATTTGGTTGGTAAAGGCTCAGTGATTTGGGCAACTCTCAAGAAAGGAGCCATGCTGATTAAGAGGGGTCTTTTCTAGATATGCAAGAGTGGGGTGGAGGTCCAGTTTTGGCATGGCTCGTGGGATGGTTTCCCTCCTATAATTTGCTAATATCCTCAGCTGAGTATTCTAGCCTAGAAGTTTTGTGAAGCTAGTTGGAAAAGGGTGTGCGACTTTAAATCCCTTTCCTTTCAGGGGTAGGTGGTAGTTGCCAGATGGAAGTCCCCAGAAGAGTGGCTGATTCTTGGCTTGGAGGTAGAGTGCGTAGACCTATAGAATATTCTATCCTGATGTAGTTATAATGCACTTATGGATAGCGATGTGTTAGCCTGGACCTCAAACCCTAAGGGGAAGTATACGGTGTCTTATGGCTATAAGGAGTTGATTTCCCAGTTGTATGAGGATAAAGGGGAAGTTTAGTGGTGGAAGAAAGTTTGGAATGGTTTCTTGTGGCTAAAGTGTAACTATTTTACATGGACTTTAGTGTGGAATAGATGTTTGACATGGGATAATATTCATAAGTGGGGATGTTGGTCCTTCAAGGTGTGTGCTCTATAATAGAGAGGAGGAAGACTCCTCTCATATTTTCTTTCACTGTCCCTTCACTCTTCAATTATGGCACTTTTGGTGGGATGCATGGCGATGCTAGTGCATCCACGTTGTCTCTTTGGCAAATTTTTGGTCTAGAGTGGGCCGCCCCCCTTCTTCAACTTCCTTCTTGCAAGATGCATGGTATGCTGGCCCTGTTTTCCTGCTCTGGCAAGTTTGGCTGGAAAGAAACCAGAGGATTTTTAAGGAGGAAAAATTGGTGACTCAGTAGGTCTGGAGTAGAATTAAGGGAATGATCCAGGAATCTATTGAAGCAAAGAGCGAGGTTATGTTGTCATTGAAGAAAGGGGACGCTGAGGTGCTGGAATGATTTGGCATAAGAGAGTTATCTCCAATCTCGGCTTGTGTCAGGTGTGGTACACAGGGGTAGCAAAAAGTTCAATAGTTGGGGAAGTGGATGCCTCCACCTGCTGGGCTTTTGAAAATTAATACGGATGGGTCGTCTAGGGGCAACCCAGGGGTGGTTGGGAATGGAGGGATTGCTAGGGATTTTTTGGGATCTATGGTTTTTATTTTCTCAGCATACCAGGGAGTGCAGACGATTAATAAGATGGAAGGTTTGGCTATCATATATGCTTTGAGGAGAGCTTATGCTTTGGGTTGGAGGAGGGTGATCTACAAAGCTGATTCTCAAGTCCTAATTAACTTGATCCTGGAAAGGAAAAATTTTGATGTGAGCTGGCAGTTGGCCATGATAGTGCAACAAATTTTACTAGTGAGTTCTTGCATAGAGTCAGTATCCTATGCCCACATTCCACAGGAGTGGAATAGGGTGGCTAAGTTTTTGGCAAAATGGGCGTCGAAAGAGGGAGAAGGCTGTAAGGCGGATGAATGGGAGCAGCTGCCTAGTGATTTATGTCAAGAACTAGAACCCATTCTTGCTGGAGATATTGGTGGAGTTGAGGTTTGAGCCTATTGTTTTTGGTTTTCTTGTCTTTTGGGTTGTTTGGACACTTTTGTAATCTGATGTTTTAAGTTTAATAAAGTTTTTACCCCCTTTTATTTTTAAAAAAATCATACAGAGAAGACCACAATGACTTGGTACTGGACATGAAAAGATATAAAATTGAAATGTATTTAATATTTATGATTGAATTAAAATAAAATTAGAAATTTAATTCAAAAATATTTCTAACACTATTTTCATGTTTGGAAACATGATTTTGAAAAAGAAATCTTGATTATTTTTAAGAAACAAAAAATAAATAGCTTCAATAATAAATTGTCATTTCTCCTCTTTCCAGATGATATATGGAAAAATAGGTTTTATGTTTTAAACTTTATATAAATGGCAGGTTTGCATGTTATCCAAAAATAATAATTATGATCCATATTTCAAGATAAATTTTCTTTATAATATAATAGTAATTTTCTTAGAGGAACAAGGGGAATGTCTTCAAAAGAGCTATCCATACTTATAGATAAAGTTGTAAATGGATAATTTTGTCTAATACCATCCATTGAACTTGGTATGAAATTAGAAACATTAAATGCTTATTTCAAAATAAAAAAGAAGATAAAACTACAAGGGAAAAATTATAAACTAATTTAGGTGGGGAATTCTAGAAGAACTTATTTGAATAGGTTATAATACATCTAATGTTATAGAAAAGTTTGATATTTATGAAAGACACTTTTGTTAGATTTTTTAATAGTTTGGATAATGGAAATGAAAATGTAAAAGGAAAACCACTGCCATAGGGAAGGAGAGTACTAATAAAAAATGGATGAAAAAATACTAATTTAAATGGATTTTAGAACCCTTATATAAATGTGTATCTCATATTTCATTACTATCATCAAGACTAGGTATAAAGATACACACGAGTTCACATGCCAAAATTATTTTCTCTTTAAATTAGATATAACTTTGACAAGATCAAAAGAATATCTCCCTCCCCTTAGTCTTGAAATTGTTATCATTGATTTATGTAATGTTATAACAAAAATTATAAAAAGTGATATTACATATCTACTCTCTTAGAATGGTTCTAGTTCCATGATTTATTTTTGTATCTTTATTATCATTATGGTTTAAGTTCACTTATTTATTAAAATTATTCGTAACTACATGGATAAATTTAAAAATATGAATGAAAACATTTTTGAAGGATGTTACAAATTTTTAAATGATGAAGATAAGTTTAAGAGATTATATATTATTTATGAAATATATGGCATTAACAACACAAAAAAAAAATTGAGGAAGATGTGGCCATAAAAATTGATTGCTCACATATAAAGCTATTGAATATTGCGTGACCAACAAATAATGGGATTTTCATATAAGAGCATCTATTTCAATTTGATAGATCAGTGCATTTTTGAGAGCACATGATTAATATATGGAGTACAAAATCATTCCATATTGTAATTATTTATGTCAATTAAAATGTATTACAATTAAAAGAAAAATTAAAATGAAATAAGTGATATATATAGTTGAAAATATAAAATAAGAGATGTTAAATAATTACTACAAATATTTAATTGTGAATCAAAGTGAACCCCAAAACTAAATTCATATCACTCTTAAAAATAGTCCCACATATTTATATTATTAATAACATTTTTTTGGATTATATGACTTTATTATAAATGAATGATCCATTAAAATCAAGGATGTTTGTGAATGAATAAATATCCCAAGTAAGAATGTCAAAGTCAAACCCATCATAAAAAATTCTTTATTGAACACACATTGACATGACTAAGTACACATATAATCATCAAGATGATCTATGCAACTTGTGGTGGTGGAAATAATAGGTACATCAAATCAAACATAATTGATTGACACTTTTGACTCCCAATCAGGTATTTAAAATTAATTATTTTTAAAATTATTTATTTTTTATATTTTAAATTGTTTTTGAATTTTAATATTGTTATTTATATAATGGCTCTTAAAAAAACTTGTTTATTCTCGATTTATATGGGTTGATATTATATAATTTAATTCAAAAAATAAATAAAACTTTCAAATAAACAATGAGTGCCTCAAAATAAGAAGAATAATAACCTAATTTCTAATTGTCGGATTTGTGCAATTTTAACTTATATTTTAAACTTCATCTGATATAAATAACAACACAAAAAATTACCAAAAAAATATTACAACATTATAAAGTGGAAGAGTGTTCTTTGTTTTTTTCGAGAGTAGAGCATTATGATAAAAATATGAAATTTGTATTAATAATTTAGATAAAATGTGCGTTGATGCTCAATTTTTTATAACACTACAAACACTATTATAGTTTATTATTTCAATAAAGGTGGTCATGAATATAATTTAATTATATCCATGAAATTCACTCAAGGTTAAAAATTAAAAAAGGAAAAATGGATAATGAGTTCATTTTTTTACACAACTAACCTTAATTAGGACTAAAGAGGATGTGAGAAAATTTTTAAAACATGCCAACATAATATATGGATTAAATAATGTATATTGTTGTGCTCATATAAATAATGATTAAAGTTTTATGACATGATATATGGATTAAATTTGTAATAATTTATTAAAATTTGTATATTTTTAAAATTTCCTTCACTATTAACTATCAATTGGATATTTCCATCCTAATAATACTTTATGACTAGAATACTAATTTATACATTAATGAATAGAATATTTGATAAAAATTAGGCATTATTTTAAATTGATTTACTATTATTATCCATAATGTAAAATACCACTTGAATATTTACATTTATGTTGTGTGAAATTATATTGAATATTTAATTTTCAGTTATATAACAACTAGTTTTGATGAATTTGCTTATATTTTGAATGGAACTTGCATAATACAATTTTTATTTTTATAGAAATGGTTGTATTTAAAATCATAGTTTTATTTTACTTTTATAAAAATAATTATACTTAAATATTATGGTTTACTACACTAAAATTAAAAATCCTTTCTTTCTTTCATATTTTTAGATTTTTTATTGTTGGAAGTAAATTATTATTGCTGGGAGTGGAAGGACTATTGTTCATAGTTCTATGGATTACTAGATTTAGATCGCTAATAAAAAAATATATTTTTTTGGATTTATATTATTGATATATATACCACACATTTAGTCTTTATTTATTGAGGATTGTAATAACATATTTCAATTTTAAGTTATGGTTGTAGAGAGGATTACAAAGCAAGTTAGTCAAGAATTAGTCCATAAATAATGAAACATGCATAAAGAACTAACTAACTAAGCCTATTTATTCCTATGGGAATTACAAAGGATAGTAAGAAACAAATGAAAGAAAGCAACAGCATATTACCTTCCAAAATGGATTCACCATACCCATGTGGATCAAAAACATGTTCTCCCTTGATCAAGCATCCTTGTCTTTGTCAACAATGGTGGACAACTCCTCCAATGTCTCAAGAACACTCCATAAAACCTAGACTCATGATTCTAAATCACTAAACTATCCTATCAATGAAGCTTGCAAACAAAATCAATGATCAAATACAAAAGATTGTGGAAACAATTTAACATTATAACTTTGCAATATTCAATCTTAAAATTCATGTCCATGGCCTCTCTATTTATAAATTTTTGAGATTAGTCAGGATCAACCATGACCATCCATCTCAAGATTGATATGTATGGCCATGGATAATCCTAATATTTGGAATTAAATCCATAATTATATTCATCATGACCTTGGAATAAGGGGCATTGAAGAGGCATGGAAGGCATTAACTAGGCATGGGTGACCCATAATCTAATATTTGTGGCAATTATGGCCTAGAGATGTCTTCCCAAGAAATGATGTCACCTGATGATGTAGTTAATAGGAAATAATTTTCCTATAGAAATATTCAACAACTCTCATGTAAAATCCACTTAAGCTCTTTTTTTGGATTAATTAGCCTTAAACAAGGCTTAATCAACATTTGTGCAGTTATTTGAAAATTGGTCCTCAATTAATCAAAATAGTCAGAAAGTCATATTACTAAATTGTAATTTGACTCGAGAAGAATTAGAAGGTGATGTTAGATGTGTCGAAATCATATTTCCATTTAGGATGTTTCCAACACAAAATAACAAAGGTACGTGGTGTGTACCAATGAATTTATGAGAAAAGAGTGATCCAGAGCACAAAAGACAAAATCATCATTTTGACTCAAAATAAATTGATCAAAGTTAGCTGACCCATAAATTATATTGCCGTATTTAGGGATACTTTAACCTAAATTGTAACTATTAAATGACAAGTTTGAACCATTTAGCACATTTTATGGATTTTGACCTAAAATTTGCATTTGAGTTCAATTCGAGCAAGATTGACAATTTCAACATAAATGGTGTTAGGAATTGGATGTCTACATTTTGCTCATGTTTGAGAAGGCATAGTGAGACATTTAGGTGAAGTAATGTCTTTTAAAATAAAAGAGTTGCCAAGAATAAATTGGAATAGATCCATGATTCCCCCTTGAGAGGACATACTAGGATGAAAAAAAGGATGAACTCTCAAAAAGAGAGAGAAAGTGAGAGGTTAACCCATGGAATAGATAACATCCAAACGAGTTAATACTTGCACACATGATTACCATCAATGATCAAAATATAATTAGAGGTATAATAGGCCCTATTTATAGGGTGAATGGAAAAGATACAATCCATAGATGTAAGGTACATGCTATAAACATACCCAATTTGAGAGTACATGCTGCATACTTACGACATTGATCAATCTTGAGACAAGTTGCACACTAAAATATGGCCATCATGGGCATGAGTGTGGAGAGCTTGGAATTAGAGGAAAAGAGAGGATGTTCTACTTAAATAAGGGAAGCACCACTATAATGGGGTCTCTAAAAAGAAGATAATAAGAAGTACTCCAATAGAGTAGATTTGATCATGATAAAATAGTTTTGCCCTAGTAGGGCAAATTTTGATCATTGATAAAGAATAAATAATGATTTTTCCCCTGTAGAGCTGATTTGATCCAGACATTGTTTAGATGTTGTGCCCTAGCATGGGCAATTGGCAAGAAAAATAGCTCAAGGATATAACCAAAAAGATAGGTTAAAGTGAGCAAGTGCAAATGTATATGTGATGGTGTAATGGCTTAGAAAGCCATATAAAAACAAGCATATGAGAATACACAAAGTAATGAGAGAGATGAAAATAAGAATGGAGATAGTCGAGTTGACCTTAATATAAATTGAGTGCTACCTACATAGTTCCATGGACTTATGTTCCAACATGAACTTTAGGCCAATGTAGTTCACCCAAGTTTGGGAGAGAATGGAATGAGGAAGGATGAAAAATGACCAAGAATTGATTAGACTTACAATGTATGCAAAGAGATGCACATCTAAGCATAGACAAAGAAGCCTAAAATACATGCTACCTAGAAGCCTAATTCCATATCATAAGCCTAGGTTTTGCAAAGTGTTCTTGAGAATCATTCATCAAAGTTGATGTTGACGTTAAGACTTTGAGACCTAAGCACAAAGTGCTTGCTATAGTAAAATAAATTAGGCATCATAAGTATGAATAACTTATAATGACATAAAATTCTAATTACACTGAGCCAATTCAAATGTGAATATCTATAACTAAGGATAATGGTAAAGCAATGACCACAACTAGAGTTACAATGATTTACATTTAAACAAAAAATTAGAAAACAAAGAAAAAGATAAACATAAATGAACCTAACTTAAAATAAAGAGATGATCTTAAGTAGAAACAAATTTTTTTTAAAACAAAAGGCAAGAACGTCTTAACAACATGAGACCAAGATATGAATAATCAAGATCCATGTGGACCATCAAGGTATTCTTGAACATAAAATAAAAAATCAAAATCAAATAGAAAAAACAAGACACCAATAATAATCGAATTAAAAAAATGGTCCAAGAACAATGTAATAACATAGGATCAAAATATAAACAATCAAGATCCATGTGAATCATCAAGATGTTCTGAAACACAAAAGAGATAAGCAAAAAAAATAATCAAGGAAACACAAGACCAAGAATGGAGACAAGAAGTAATAAAAAGAGAGAAGGAGAAGAAATATAAGGAGAGGTGTGAAAGCACAACAAGACACCAAGAAAACACAACCAAAAACACACAAACAAAAACCAAGTTAGTGCAGTTTAAAGACAAATGTTCATGCATGTGTGGTAGAGGCATTACTTTCCACTACATCATAACAAAGAATAATGACAATTGTTCCCTAATTAAAGAGGAACAATGACAAAAGAAATGGGGGAAGAGAAGAAAAGAAAGGGTTTGGTCGAGCTGACTCCAGATGTATCAGACAAGTGGATGTTGCCTACATAATTCCATGGATGCATGTTCCAACATGAACTTCAGGCCAAATGTAGTTCTCCCAAGAAATGGGATAGAAGAAAAATGATGATCAGACCAACATGATTAATGTTATAAAAGAAATGGAAGATACGACAAAAAAATGAGAATGGTCTGGAAAACAAGAAGTTGATGAGATGAGAAAGAATGATTTGTAAAATGGTAAGTGTGTAGGATAAGATGAAATTAATTGGTGTTTATGTGCTTACAAAATGGCAAGAGTGTAACATGGTGGAACATGAATGTACAAATGTATAGAAGTGTGAGACAATGTTTTTGTTCTTTTATGGATCATGTTCTGATGGTTTTGGTATTTTGAGGTATCTTAACTTGGTAGAGAACGACAAGATACCTACTAGCAAAATGGTGAGAGTGTTTTTATGTTTCTCTAAAATTGATGAGAGTGTATGGAAAGGAGGACTGAGGTGACCTCAACATGAACTGACCATGACCCACATAGTCATAAAATGACCTCAAGTAATAGTAATTCCATCCACATAAAATGTGAAGAAAAACCAACTAGGTCCCAACAAGTTCTCAAATCTAGCAAATGGCTAGTCAAATGAAAATAGTAACGGCAAAGTGATGTGGCAATGCATGGTATTCAAGTGTTGACCCTAGTTTGCCCATAGGCAGTTATAACTAAGATACAATGGCATAGGTCAATGATACTAATTTTCCCATAGGTAGTTATAATTAGTATCAAGATTAGTGAAACACTGATTTTCCCATAGGCAATTATAATCAGGCTCATATAAACAAGCTTGATATAAAATGAAAAATGAAAGATATCTTGCCAAATCAACTATCACACTACTTTTATAGACTATCATTATAAACATAGATTTTATTGATTGTTGAAATTTGATTAGAATCCCCCCACAAAAGGTGTAAGAAGAACCAAATGAACCAAGATCAAAATAGGATTGGGTAGGATGACTAAAAATAGGCCTTTATTTAAATAAGAATGGAATAATAAGATGGTATGAACTTGATTAGGATAATGATGGTTTGATAATTAGTTTAAAATGGTAGGAGGGATTTCCCCCAAGTGATGGGGTAAATGGTTGGGATCTACAATAATGGGAAATGGATATGTAACAATGGAAATGGCATGGTACATGTTTTTGGCCTAGGTGTGGTTTTTGATTTTGTTGTTCCTATTGATGGGGAGATGCACATCCAAATCAAAAAATGATACAAATAGAATAATCGATCATGTTAATTTTTATTCCACACCTCATCTGAATAGTTTCTCTATCAAAAATGGCTTGCAGATTTGGATTTTGAGAATGTTGTTGTGATCTTCATTGGTCATTGATTCTAATTCCTTCAAACATCAAGACAAGGTATCTTTATATCCTCTACAAAGGAAAGTGTGACCATGGATGGTAAATAGGGACAAATAATGGATGGTAGGTTTGTTTGTGAAATGGAATGGCATATTATAATGGAATGTGGAATGGTTAGGAAATAACTAAAGATTAGGACTTTCAGCCACACATAATGTTTTTTATGCCAGATTCAACATAACTTTGGTTGTGGTAGGGTTGAATACCTCTAAATATGCTCTTGATAGGACCATCATATTATTCTATTGCTTAATCTTGAGAGTAGCTACCATCTAATTAGGTTGTAGATAGGAAGCTATTTTGATTTGATCTTTGATTTTATCTTCATCAAGGAGTGAAGAAATTTTGTGCTCAGCTATTGGTACCTCAAAGAGGTTTTCACCAATGAAGTTTTCTTGATTGTCCTATAGTGCCTCTAAAAATTGTTCACTAAGGAATGTTGACTTTTGAATTCAATTATCTTCTAGTGATTTTGAAAAAGTTTCACTAGAAGATGCTAAGTTGTGACTTTGATTGTCCCTTAGTGCCTCCAAAAAGGTTTCACTAAGAGATTTTTATTCTTCTGAATGAATGTGGTCTTAGTCCCCCTAATGTTTTGTAAATGATATGTCACCATGGATGCAATTCAATAAAGTGTGATTCTATCGGTCCTGATCAACACTTATGATAGGTGGAATGTCAATTTAATGGCTATGTTGGGTGGTAATAATGTGATGGTGAAAGGTATAACAATAATTGTAGAAGATACTAGGATAACTTATGTGGATATTGAAGTAATCATCCTCAAAAACTGTAGAAGGATCACAAATATATTCAAATTGATCTGCAAGGCAATTATAACCAATGTTGTAATAACCTAATACTATAATCTATTTTTGACTCTGATTTTGAAGCAAAGGAATTTGAATCTAATTTTTCAACTGATGTTGATTTTGTTTTTGATGCTAAATCTAATGTTGGTTAAAAAATAGAACCTAACTCTAATATTTATTCTTCATCTGATATGGTTGTTTTGATAAGGTTCTATTAAATGCTGAATTTTTGACAAATAATGCCCTATGATGGCATAATGAGCTTAATAAAAAATGATTCATTTTGGAAGGGTTAAACATAGAATGACTCATCTAAGTGAAGCCCCTTAAAAAGAGGGAATTACTCAAGGGACATCTTGACAAAATCATGTCTATCAAAGTGAGACTCCTCAACAAGTGGGAAAAGATCAAGAGACAACTCAACTAAGACTTTCTTGTCAGGGAGATGAGGCTTTTTAAAAATAGGTAACATATGAATAGGTAACTTCTCATAGTTTACCTTTTCACAATGGGTGTTTCAACAATAACATGTTGGTTTTGGTTCACAATTGGTTGCAAAAGATCCATTTTGAACACATTTTGATCTTCATAAGATGGCTTTTAAAGAGGTAATGGTTCTTATTTAGGCTTGAAGATCGGCATAGAATTTATAAAGTGGGGAATATTTGGTTTAGTGGGAACAATGGTTTTTGGTTCAAAAATGAACTCTCCAAAGATTAAACTATTGAAGAAGGGATCAAATATAATTGGTTCATCAAATGGAGGTTCTTTAACAATAGGTTCTGTTAACGCTGGAGATTGCACCCAGGGCAAGGAGGCCTAGCTCCTGCCTTCTCCTCACACCACAAAAACTCTCCTCTCACCTGTGGGACCAGCGAAGCTGGAGGAGAGAGTCTCTAGATAAGGGCTAGCTCCCTTTGATGCATCGTGTTGTTTCCAACAAAAGTAAAACACATATATATAGATATTAAAAGGGGGGGATGAAAAGGGAGAAGAAATGCAGAAAATAAACAACCTACTCTAAAAGAGGTGATGCACCAAAAAAACAAGGGTCGACCTTCACACATCCACTCTCAGAACTAGACAAATATAGACATACACTACACATTTGGCAGAAAGGGACCAGGCTACTAGAAACTAGCAGGGAGGCTTACATGAAAACATAGGAGACAAAAAACAATCACTGAGGTGCTGTAAAATGCACACTGTAAGTGACTCCTTTTATTCTAGTCTTCTAAAATGTCTACTCTTCTCCTTTCAGCTGCAGAAATGGCGCTTTGTAGATAACATGTCTGCTAGTGTTGAACCTATGAGAGCATCAAAAAGCAATGACTGGACACAGACAAAACACTTGAGGCACACTCAGCAATATCTATCCAAATAGAGGTAAAAATTGCATTTGTATTGATCTAGGTGAAATTTTGCAGAGCTGCGCTCTTTACAAATGTGGAAGATCCGATCCCTCTCCAAAATGAGAAGTTACAATGTATATAAGAAAAAAGAAAGAAACTTGGTGCTTCTTTGACAAGTCAGCCTGTCGCGTCCCATTGGAAAGATGAAACACTGTTGTGTTGTCATCGTCCTAGAAGAAGCCTACTGGAACCATGTTGTATAATTGCCAAATTTGACTTTGGCATTCGAGCTTTAATGTGGAAGCATGGGTCGCACCTTTTTTCTGCCAACAGATGAAATTTGTCCCCTTTTTTAAATGCACGGGCCCTGCTGTATGTTGTTTGCACCATTTCAAATTAACAGGAAATAAATCACCTGCACTTTGCCATTTGGACTACCTTATCACTTCTGTGCCATGTCATCTCCTTGTCTGTCACTTTTTTGTTTGTCTTTTCTCAGTTTTGTCTCTTTTGGCTTGTTAGCATCCAGGGGCGAACACTTAGTAGATCACTGCATTCAGGCCCTTTTCCCTTTTTTAACATTTAAAAACCCAATGGCTAATCTATTTCATTAAATTTGATGGCCTCAGAGTAGTCAGGTCCATGCTGGCAGCCTTCGGGCTATCTTTCATCTGTCTACGTCACCTTCCTGGGCACTTTGCCTTGTATACACTTTGACGAATCGTTGTTTGCTTGTGTAGACTGCTGCTGGGTTCCCGTGGACTGTCTCTCGGATTATATGCTTTGTTAACCCACGGACTTTTGTCTGCGGATGTTTTTTTTCTTTTTTTTGTGGACAAAAGTCCACGGAAATTCTTCTTTTGCTTTTGAGTTAAGCCGTGGGCTTCATGTTTGCCATGCCCAGGCCCTTTAAAAAAAACTTTAGTGTTCGCTCGCCCTCCAAAAGGGCACTTCGACTGTTGACTGCCCTTCGGCTTGGGGTAGACCCTTGAACTGTCTGTTGAACCGGCCTATTAAACCAAGCCGTTGAACCAAAAGGTTCAATAGTTTAATTGGTTCAACCAAGCGCGTTGATGGATTTGAACCAAGGCCGATGAACCATTGACTTGAACCTTTGCCATTGAATTTTTTCATTAAACCAAGTATGTTGAACCAGAAGCTGCCTAAACACTTGAACCAAGGCATGAAATGAACTCTCTGAACTCGTTGAACCTGAAAATGACTAGCATTAAATAGTAGGTGAAGAAGGTGACCGATATTTTGCCTGTAGGCAAAATGGGTCAACAATTGGTGACTCACAGGGGAAGCATGCCTGTTATGCTTAGAATCCAGTTGCCTTAAAAAATCCATTGGGTGCAGATTCAGATGCAGCTATGAAAGAGTTATCAACAGCCTGAAAGATTAGAGAATCAAATATGAAGCCTTTACCCCAAGCAAAGGGAAACACACAAGGCTAAAAACACTACATGTGCAACTGTACTTAGGGAAAACAGGAAAAACAACTAAAAACAAACTACTATATATAGCTAACCAGGAATAACTGCCTCCCTCCTGGATCAAAAGGAAAATTTCTTAAGTCCCCTTCCTGGCAAAAAGACTTATGGTGCCAAGCAAGTAGCTGAATGAAGAAGAGAGTTGGTGACTTGCTCTTCTTGCCTGTCACTTGCATCAGCTAGAATCTGAGTGGATCAAAATCGAACATGCCTTCAACATATATGTAATCTGTTTGTCCTTAGAAGTCTGTTGAATGTTGGTCCTTTGAATTGGTGCTCTTCACCAAGAAATTTGTGGCCACTGGCTCATCACCGTTAGCCTTTTGGTCTGCACATTCCCTCTGCAATGTATCATGGTCTGACTTGTTTCCTTCTGTCTCACTAAAAACTCTGTCAGACTCATCCTCTGCTCTTTTGAGGCCTTCCTCAAGGAAGATAGACCTCTCCTTTTCCTCCTCAAAGATCCAAATCTCTAGATGTTCAAAGATATTCTCTTGATCCTCTTCCAACTTAGGCTCCTCAGCGTGGTCATCCTCATCATCAAAATAGTGAGGAAGTTCATCAAACAGAAGGGAAGAGAGCTCACCATGCATTTTTTCCTCCTCATATTGCTGAAACATCTGTGTATGTGCAAGACTTGCATCTTCTCCACTGCTGATGGTGACTTCACAAGGAGTATCAATGATGATTTCTTCTTCATCGTCTCTCATGATAGCCTCTTGAAGGACTATAGATTGGATCTTCTACTCCTCACTCGCCTCCTACAGAATAGGTTCCTCCTCGAGAAGGGGTGAAGTGGAGAAAACATGTGGAAGAGGAGGCAGTCCTTAAGCTAGAATTGAATGATTCTCCTCCTTCCACTTGGTCGGCACTTCATCAATATCAGGTGTGGCCTGATAGCTCTCTTAGATGTGTGTGGACGGGCTGGGTTTAGACAGATCCACCAGACGTTGGTTGAGGAATCTCATTTGGGACTCCAACTCTGCAATTCTCCTAGCTGTATGTTCTTGAAGGAGCCTTTCTTGGAGATCACCAGCATTATCCTCTTCAAAGCTCTGAGCTGGTTCCTGGCATTCCTTCCTCCAACTTGGAATTTGCACATCATGTTGAAAGACTTGGGGAGGTTGGGAAATGCAAGGAAGAGATTGTTGCTGCATTGGAGGAGACTTTAAAGGAGGGACGTGATGGTAGATGTTACTCCCCCCAATGGAAGATTCACCATATAAAGAATTGGGAAGATTGGTCTCCATGGGGGGTTGCTCTGATGCCCTCTGGTATTGGAAAGCCATGCACATGAGATTGAGAGCAGATGCATTTGGTGAATTGGAGTGAGCAAGTGCAATGTGATAGAAAGGATTTGGTGCCAAAGAGGGGGATTTTTTCAGAACATGAGGGGGCGCACAAGGCTGGCTGCCTTGAAAATATGGATTTCTCCATTTTTCTTCCTCCTCCATGAATTGCAAAGCCTGTGCTTGCCTAAACAAACACTCCTCCTTATACATCAGCTCCTGCTGATATCTATACTGCTTGTCCTCTCTATTGATCTCCATTATTTGCCTCTCAAACTCTAGCCTCATTTCCCTTATCATTGCAGGGCAACTAGGAGAGCTGCTTGAGGGGACGCCATAAAGAGGCTGAGTCTGATCATGGTAATATGAAGGAATAAAAGGTCCATGATTTTGTGCAGAGTGATTATACATACAGGAAGTGATTTATGATGGCACCAGGCTGCTTAATTAGAAAATTCAACTCAGAGTCACCATTGGTGTTGATGCAAAGCCTCCAAAGGCTAGTCGGTTGAAGAACACACCAAAAAATTCTTCAACTCTTTGGACAAAACCTGTCCCAGTTGGTCCCACCGGGCGTGCCAAAACTATTGATGCTAGAGATTACACCCGGTGGCAGGAAAACAGGTTCCTTCCCTCTCCTCGCAACATGAAAACTCTCCTCTCACCTATGGGACCGGCGAAGCTGGAGGAGAGAGTCTCTAGATAAGGGCTAGCTCCCTTTGATGCATCGTGTTGTTTCTAGAAAAAGTAAAACACATATATATAGATATAAAAGGGGGGGATGAAAAGGGAGAAGAAATGCATAAAACAAACAACCTAATCTAAAAGATGTGATGCACCAAAAAAACAAGGGTCAACCTTCACACATCCACTCTCAGAACCAGACAAATACAGACATACACTACACATTTGGCAGAAAGGGACCAAGCTGCTAGAAACTGGCAGGGAGGCTTACATGAAAACATAGGAGACAAAAAACAATCACTGAGGTGCTGTGAAATGCACACTGTAAGTGACTCCTTCTATTCTGGTCTTCTAAAATATTCGCTCTTCTCCTTCTAGCTACAGAAATGGCACTTTGTAGATAACAGGTCTGCTAGTGTTGAACTTGTGAGAGCATCAAAAAGTAATGACTGGACACAGACAAAACACTCGAGGCACACTCAGCAATATCTATCCAAATAGAGGTAAAAACTACATTTCTATTGATCCAGGTGAAATTTTGCAGAGCTGCGCTCTTTACAAATGTGGAAGATCCGATCCCTCTCCAAAATGAGAAGTTACAATATATATAAGAAAAAAGAAAGAAACTTGGCGCTTCTTTGACAAGTCAGCCTGTCGCATCCCATTGGAAAGAGGAAACACTGTTGTGTTGTCATTGTCCTAGAAGAAGCCTACTGGAACCATGCTGTATAATTGCCAAATTTGACTTTGGCATTCAAGTTTTAATGTGGAAGCATGGGTCGCACCTTTTTTCTGCCAACAGATGAAATTTGTCCCCTTTTTTAAATGCACAGGCCCTGCTGTATGTTGTTTGTGCCATTTGGAATTAACAGGCAATAAATCACCTACACTTTTCCATTTGGACTACCTTGTCACTTCTACGCCATGTCATCTCCTTGTCTGTCACTTTGTTGTTTGTCTTTTCTCAGTTTTGTCTCTTTTGGCTTGTTAGCGTCTAGGGGTGAACACTTAGTGGATCACTACATTCAGGCCCTTTTCCCTTTTTTAATGTTTGAAAACCCAACGGCTATTCTATTTCATTAAATTTGATGGCCTCAGAGCAGTCGGGTCCATGTTGGCAGCCTTTGGGCTATCTTTCATTTGTCTATGTCACCTTCTCGGGCACTTTGCCTTGTATACACTTTGATGGATCATTGTTTGCTTGTGTAGACTGTTGCCGGGTTCCCATGGACTATCTCTCAGCTTATATGCTTTTTTAACCCACGGAATTTTGTCCACGGATGTTTTTTTTTCTTTTTTTCGCAGACAAAAGTCTGCATAAATTCTTCTTTTGCTTTTGAGTTAAGTCGTGGGCTTCATGTTTGCCGTGCCCGGGCCCTTTAAAAAAAAACTTTAGTGTCCCGCCCGCCCTCTAAAAGGGCACTTCGACTGTTGACTTCCCTTCAGCTTGGGGCAGACCCTTGAACCGTCTGTTGAACTGGCCTATTGAACCAAGCCGTTGAACCAAAAGGTTCAACGGTTCAATTGGTTCAACCAAGCATGTCGATGGATTTGAACCAAGGCCGATGAACCATTGACTTGAACCTTTGCCGTTGAATTTTTTCATTGAACCAAGTATGTTGAAGCAGAAGCTGCCTAAACACTTAAACCAAGGCATGAAATGAACTCTCTGAACTCGTTGAACCCGAAAATGACTGGCATTAAACAACAGGTGAAGAAGGTGACCGATATTTTGCTTGCGGGCAAAATGGGTCAACAGGTTCATCAAAAATTGGTGATGGGCCAAGAATGGTAAGAACTGGACACTTCTTAGTTTGGTTACTTATGCAAACCAAAGGAGGAGGTCCTAAAATGGTGATGACTAGATGCTTCTTAGTTTGGTTACTCTTGCAAACCAGAGGAGGTCCTAAAATGGTAATGACTGGAAGCTTCTTAGTTTTGTTGCTCATGTAAACCAAAGGAAGAGGTCCTAAAATGGTGATCTTGGTACGTTGTAGAGTTTGATTACTTACATAAGCTAAAGCATCCAAGTCTTCCTGATAAGCCCAATCATTCCAATCATGATTTGGATCTTGATTGTGTTTCCATAACTAATTTTTTTGAGGTGGATAGAAATCTATCTCATAAACCATATTGTCACCATAGGGGTCTTGACCAAAGTCATAAAAGTCATTTTGTGCTGCCATTCTATCATAAGTTGGATTATTCATGACTGTACCATAAGTGTAGCTAGAGATATATGCATTTAATGAAGAAACCTTTGAAAACAAAAAGACTTAAAGTTCTACAAACTCTGAAAAGTGATGCTTAAAAGACAAAAGGCTCAACCTTGGTTGAAAGGCTGAAGTTGCATCTCAAAATTAGTTTGTGCCAAGATTTGGCATAAAATAACCTAATGTCAAATGTCTAACACCAAATTTTTTTTAAGAAAGGTTTGTTCTCCCAAACAAAGTCACAAAAAATGATGAGGATAGGCACTTGAATAAACAAACAATCAATAGTGTTCAAAATTGGAAAATCATTTAACTAAAGCTATGCAACCCAAAATAAAAAGATCTATGTACCAACCCCATGAATTGAGGCCTAAATAGAAATCAATCAATGTTGGGATCTAAACTTAACAAGGCTAATTGAAAACTCAACATTCAAAACTAGGATTTAACCAAATAAACTAGACAAGATTGGATAGCATGATGGCACAAGGCAAAGGTCTAAATGGTATACATGACATGGTTTGAAACAAATGGTTTTTGATACAATGGTAAACAATTTCTTGAAATAAATTAAGTAGACTAATAGCATAAGCATGCTTAAATGATGTGGTCAATTATTATGTTTCAAAGACTCAAAGGCAAAAAATATTTGACATGATTTGGGTAACATAATGCTACCCTTCTTAACTCAAATACATGATTTTGACATGGCTTATGAACAAATAAACAAGTTTTAGCCTTATAGCATACCAAGAAAATAATGACCAAAATACACTAAGTATAATCATCCAAATCCTAGTAAGGGTATGTAAATGTGGGGTTGACTAAACTAGCAAGCTTTTGAATATTTTTAAGGGAATCAATTACAAAATGACTTTCACATAAAATGATGCAAAATACAAGCATAAAAATTTGGTAACCACGGCATTGGCTAGTTGTAAAAAGGTCTAGTCCCTTTTAAAACCACTACATCATGTTTTTCACTTAGTATAGTGCAATGTCCAAATGCAGATACATCCCATATGCAACTCCAATTAGGAGCCAAATGAAGTCAATGCTGGGAGATGAAACCCTAGGTCAAAGCTTCCCTAAAAAACTCATGGGAGGTGATGAAGTCCCCCTCACAAGCCAAGTTTGCAAAAAAAATAAAGAAAACATGAAATAGAAAGACTTTAGGGTCATTTTTAAAGTCACCCAAATTTGATGAGTTTTTGGGGAGTGATTTAGATGACATTCTTTCTAAGCCTTAGACTAGGCTATTTTCAATAAGAATGGCACTTTTGATTCCAAGGGTTCCCTAAAGGGGACAAATAGAAGATAATACACATAACATCTCTCTTTTTTCCAAACAAAATCTAATTAAACAACTATTGAAAATAATAATTGACAAGTGTGTTCAGTTTTAAGCCAAAATGAAAGATTTGGTGGTATTCATTTGACCCCTTGGTCTTAAGATTGTGAACTTAGAAAACATTCATTTGAGCATCTAAATTTTTCATTAAACACCAAAACAAAGTTCTTAATTGATTTTTAAGCATGCAAAAGTTGATCTAAGCATGTTTTTAGCATATTTCAAGCTTGGTCCCATAACAAAAATGTTAACATGTCCTTTAGCCTTAAAGCTCTTTTTATTTTGAAATAATGAACCTTAGGAAATGAGCTCTCGGGTCTATGTTTTAAGAAAAACAAAGTGACCAACATTAGTTATATACAACCGATGATGGTTACTGTTGCTAATCGATATTGGCTATCTAATCAATATCAGTTATACCAATGTGCACATTGATGGGTATCTAACTGATGTCAGTTTTACTAACTTACATTGATTAAACTATGCAATCGATGTTGGTTTTACTAGCCTACGTCAGTTATTGTGTAAATTCATGGCAATAAAAATGGTGAAATAAAGTTAGAAAATCAATTTTCAAGATTTTTAAAGGTTCAAATGAATATTTTAAAGCTACAAAATGATCTTCTTTAGGTGTGATATGTGTCTAGTCCCACTGGGCATGCCAAGATGTAGAGAGGATTACAAAGCAAGTTAGTCAAACATTAGTCCATAAATAATTAAAAATGCATAAATAACTAACTAACTAAGCCTATCTATTCCTATGGGAATTACAAAAGATAGCAAGAAACAAATTAAAGAAAGCAACATCATATTACCTTCCCAAATGGATTCACCATACCCACGTGGCTCAAAAACATGTTCTCCCTTGATCAATCATTCTTGTCTTTGTCAACAATGGTGGTAAACTCCTCCAATGTCTCAAGAACACTCCATAAAACCTAGGCTCATGATTCCAAATCACTAAACTAGCCTATCAATGAAGCTTGCAAATAAAATCAATGATCAAATGTAAAGAATTGTGGAAACAATTTAACATTATAACTTTGTAATATTCAAGCTTAAAAGTCATGTCTATGGCCTCTCTATTTATAAATTTTTGAGATTAGTCAAGATCAATCATGACCATCCATCTCAAGATTGAGATGTGTGGCCATGGACAATCCTAAAATTTGGAATTAAATCCATAACTATCTTCATCAGGACCTTGGAATAAGGGGCATTGAAGAGGCAAGGGAGGTATAACTAGGCATGGGTGACCCATAATCCTGATATTTGTGGCATTTATGGCCTAGGCATGTCTTCCCAAGAAATGATGTCACTCGATGTAGTTAATAGGAATCAATTTTAAAAAAGAAATATTTAAAAACTCTCATGGAAAATCCATTTAAGCTCTTAATTTAGATTAATTAGCCTTAAACAAGGTTTAATCAACATTTGTGCAATTATTTGAAACTTGGCCCTCAATTAATCAAAATGGTTAGAAAGTCATATTACTGAGTTATAATTTGACTTAGGAAGAATTAAAAAGTGATGTTAGATGCACTAGAACCATATTTCCATTTAGGATGTTTCTAACACAAAATAACAAAGGTATGTGATGTGTACCAATGAATTTAGGAGAAAAGAGTGATCGAAAGCCCAAAAGGCGAAATCATCTTTTTGACTCGAAATGAATTGATCAAAGTTAGCTAACCAATAAATTTCATTGCCCTATTTAGGGATACTTTGACCTAAATTGGAACTTGTAACTGACAAGTTTGAACCATTTAGTGCATTTTATGGATTTTGACCTAAAATGTGCATTTGAGTGCAATTCGAGTAAGATTGATAATTTCAACACAAATGGTGTTAGGAACTGGATGTCTACACTAGTTTACTTATCTACAATCAATAATGCTTAATTATTTCATTCATTAATTTAAATAAATACAAAATATTGAATTTATTTTTATTTGGGGTATATTACATTGTGAGATATGTCATAATTTTTTAGATTGGAGAAAGAAACTATTATGTTGGTATACATTAAATTTGATATAAATACTAATATGTATATGGAAAAAAAAGTATATTATTCATAGATGAGAAAATATGATTTAATTTTAACAAAAAATATGTCTTTTATTTTATATTGCCTTCGAGTTGGAAATATGACGACATACTACATTTTGATAGAAAAATATTCCCACACTTATGTGCATGGTTAGATCATGTGGGCCTACATACAAACATGCCTTGCTCTTTGGAAACATACAATAAAAATATTAGTGATTTTTATTCAGTTTCTTTGCTTTAAAACAACCTATAATAATAAAAAAATTAACTAAGTTAGGTTATGTTGTTTTAGATGTTATTTAGTATATTAAATCATTTTTTTTTTTTTTATGTGCTATAATAACTTATACAAACAAGTGATTTAGTATAAAATTTAGTAAAACTTATTAAATCATATTATTGATTTATAATCCTATAATTTGCTAAAATAATTATGGAAAAATATATTGTAGCCACCTATTTGTTTTTTATACATTAACACATTGTTTTGTATTTGTTATAGTCGTAACATATATAAATCATTATTTGACTTAATTTTTTGAAAACTTATGTTTGAATGGTAGTGCTCTTGGATATTCAAAAAATTATTTGATGAAATTGTTCTTTGAATTTTTATGGAGTAATATCTCAATGGTTCTAAATTTAAAATAATATATTATATGTAGATTACAAAGCACATCAGTCAAATTTTATTGTGTTTGACTTGAATGGTGTTTTTCTATTTAACTCAAAACAAAATATTACATCCTTCGAACAAAATTAATGGATTTCTTTCACATATGTTTCTATATTTTTAAAATTGGTATATAGACATTGACTAATTTAAAAAATATAGACAACTTAATGATATAAATTCTTCAATAAATAACATTGACATAAAATAAATTTGAATATATATATATATATATATATATATATGTATATGTCTGTATGTGTGTGTGTGTGTGTGTGTGTGTGTGTGTGTGTGTGTGTGTGTGTGTGTGTGTGTGTGTGTGTGTGTGTGTGTGTGTGTGTGTGTGTGTGTGTCTATATATATATATATATATACACACACATACACATACATATACTAAGATGGTTATAAAGTTTTTGGAAACCCTATAATATTTTGCAAATCACTTGAGTTATTTTGAAAATTTTATAGGGGTACATAAAATCAATTCAATATAGTGATAATTAATTAATCTTATGATAAAAATATTCATAATGATAAGGGTAATTATACCATCACAAATATATTTAATGGTTATTTCTATGAATACAATTACCTTATGCAATAATTATGGTTGATGTTACTACATATAAAATATGTCAAAAATATTAAAAAAATAGTAAATAGATTGCATTGATTATGATGTTTAAATTGTTACATGGATTTGGTTATCATGAATTATTTGCACTAATTATTACAATGATACATGTATGAGAAATTTACCACACTAAATATTGGATGGATGTTTGTGAATTTTTCATGCACTTATATTTTTCTTGACTTGTCCACACTAAATGTTACATAGATATTTATGGTATTTTTTAAAATAAAAAATGAATAAATAATTTGACATGATTGATTTAGGACCATTGAAGTATTTTCTTGACATTGAGGTAAAATGGGTGGATGATGATATTTTTATATCCCAAGACAAGTATGTAAATGAAATTTTAGAGAGAGTTGTGTTAGGAGCTTAGAGTACAATTGATTACTTTTGTATAAGCAACTAAACACGGAATTGAAACCAGAAGTAATAAGTAACTAGAAATCAGAAACAACAAATAATAGGAGATACAAGAAACAATCAATCTGTATTAAACTCTTCCAGAAGGAAATACAATGAAGAAATCTCTCTCTCCTCACACCTCGCAGATGTACAGTAATTCTCCCTCAAGAGTTCTCTCTCTCTCTCTCTCTCTCTCTCTCTCTCTCTCTCTCTCTCTCTCTCTCTCTCTCTCTCTCTCTCTCTCTCTCTCTCTCTCTCTCTCAATCAATTACAATCAACTCAATTAATGAATTATACATGCTATGAGGATCTAACCCTACTATATAGAATACTAAAACACTAGGGTTCATGAGCCATGCATTCGCCACCCTTAGATCCACCTCTTAAATCAAAGGCTCAAATTTGTTCTCCTAAAAATAGCAATTCTAGAAATGCACAGAAGTCAGTGTCAGTCTAAAGATGACCGATGTTGGTCGACCCCTAACCGATGTCGGTCAACCCCTAACTGATGTCGGTTGGTTCTGACCAATGCTGGTTATTGTGTAAGCCCAACAACCTCCACATTAGCTCATTAGTGAAGCTTTTAGCTCTACAACTCAATAATCTCCCACTTGGAGATAAACAACTACACTTGTACGTGTACAGCAACATCCTCTAAACATCTTTGGCTTGTTTCTCCCTCTTCAAGTTCAATCTTGAAGACCAATAAAATTTGAATGAAGATTCAACTTCTCCTTTGTTACCGGCTTTGTTAACATATCAGCAGGGTTCTTATCCATATGGATCTTTTCCAGCTTCAACTGTCCATCTTCCAATACCTGTCTGATGAAGTGGTACCTAAGCTGTATATGTTTGGTTCTTGAATGAAAGGCTGAATTATTTGCCAAATGAATTACACTTTGACTATCACTATATAATCTACAACTCTCTTTCTCCTTTCCCAACTCTTCCATGAACTGAGTCATCCTAATCATTTCCTTGCTAGCCTCTATGACTGCAATGTATTCTACCTCTATAGTAGACAAGGCAACTACCTTCTGCAACTTTGAAATCTAGCTAACTGTCGTTCCACCAATAGTGAACACATATCCTGTGGTGCTTCTCCTACCATCCAAGTCACCTGCCATATCCAAATCTACATACCCATGTAGAGAAGTGTTTGACCCTCCATAGCATAAATGCCTACTGCTGGTCTCTCTCAGATATCTGAGAATCCACTGAATTGCTTTCTAGTGTTCTTTTCCTAGATTGGCCATAAACTTTCTGACAACTCCTACTACTTGGGCAATATCTGGTCTAGTACATACCATTGCATACATCAAGGTCCCAACTGCTGAAGCATATGGAACTCTACTCATTTACTCAACCTCATCATGTGATTTAGGACACTGTTCTTTGCTCAACTTGAAGTGTCTAGCCATAGGTGTGCTTATCGGTTTTACATCCTACATATTGAACCTGTCCAACACCTTATTCACATAATCCTCTTGAGACAAAATCAAACTATGATTTTTCCTTTCTCTCTTAATACTCATGCCAAGGATTTTCTTTGTAGCTCCTAAATCCTTCATGGCAAATGTCTGAGCTAATTTTACCTTAAGCTCAGTAATTTCCTACATGTGTGAACCTACAACAAGCATATCATCTACATACAGTAATAGGATAATATAACTACCATTATCTAATCTGTTAAAATAAACACAATGGTTAGATTGACATTTACTAAAGCCATGCTCTATCATAAACCTATCAAACCTCAAATACCATTGTCTTGGAGCTTCCTTAAGACCATATAAGCTTTTATTCAACCTGCACACAAGTTTATCCTTATCTTTGACCTCAAAACCTTCTGGCTGATCCATATATATCTCTTCATCTAAATCTCCATGAAGAAATGTTGTCTTAAAATCAAGCTACTCAAGATGCAAATCCTCAAAAGTAACTAAAGATAATATAGTCTGAATAGAAGTCATCTTTACTACAGGAGAAAAAATTTCACCAAAATCAATACCTAGTTTATGTGCAAATTCCTTTACTACCAACCTGGCCTTATGTCTCATTTGTCCATTCTCTCCTTCCTTTAACCTGTATACCCATTTTTTTTTAGTGATTTATTTTCAGCTGGTAACTCAACCAAATCCCATGTATGGTTCTCTTCCAAGGAATCAATTTCCTCATTCATGCCATGCTCCCACTGTTTCTTGGATTCTACCTACATTGCCTCATCAAAACTTTCTATTTTTCCACCATCAGTGAGTAACAAGTAGTATAAAGAAGGGGAATAATGAATTGGAGGTTTACTTACCCTTTCAGACCTCCTTATGGGTGTTTGAGACTCATTTACAGCTTGTTATCTGCCCAAATTTTCTTCTGATAGTGACCAATCCTAGTCATCTCTGATCGATGTCAGTCTGCACCCAATCGATGTTGATTCTTCTTGATCGACACTAATTTCCACCTGATCGACGTTGATTTCCACCTGACCGACATCGATTTCCACCTGACCAATGTCAGTCTCTGTGTTTTTTTGTGAGTGATGATTTTTACCAGTGAGCTCATTTTGGATCATGACCTCTTCCAAATCAAGATTGCCCTGCTCAGAATTATTCAGCCTCTTGAGTTGATCACTATACATCACCTTTTCATTGAAAACTACATCACAGCTTCTAATAATTTTGTTAGTTTCTAAATTCCACAACTGGAATTCAAAATCTCCAAAACCATAACCAATGAAAGTGCACCGCATAGATTTAACATCTACCTTCTTTCTATTTTATTTATCAATGTGCACAAAAGCTTCAGAACCAAAAACTTTGAGAAATGAAAGATTTACCTTTTTACCTGTCCAAGCCTCTTCTAGAATTCCACCATCTAGTGCAGTAGAAGGTCCTCTGTTAATCAGGTAAACTATAGTATCTACAGCTTCTACCAAAAATCGTAAGGGCAAACCAGCATGCAACCTCATACTCCATGCACGCTCCATTATTATTGTATTCATCCTTTCAGCAACTCCATTTTGCTGAGGTGTCCTTGGAACCATCCTTTCCCTACATATTCCACTCATATAATAGTAACTGTTGAATTTATTATTGCATTACTCACCACCATTCTTAGATCTAAGGCACTTCAATCTCAAACCTGTTTCATTCTCAACCAAAGCTTTCCATTTTTTAAATGTGTCAAAAACATCAGATTTCCTCTTTATGCAATAAACCCATACCTTTCTTGTAGCATCATCAATGAAAGAAACATAATACTGTGATCCTCTAATAGAAGCTACCTGAGCTGGTCCCCACACATTTGTGTGAACAAGCTCTAACTTGTGCTTCTTCTTTGTTGACCCAATTTTGAGAAACCACACTTTCTTTTGTTTTCCAAAAATACAATGCTCACAAAAATCTAGATCTATGTTTTTCAAATCTGAAAGCTTACCTTTTGACTTAAAAACATTCATTCCCTTCTCACTCATGTGACCAAGCCTACAGTGCCACAACTTTGCATCTACATCTGAAGTAGATAAAACAGAAGGAGAATAATCAGTAATACAAGTAGATAGATAAAGTGTACCTACTCTCTTACCTTTTGCTAATACAACTTCACCCTTGGAAACTTTCCAAGATTCAGCTGTGAGAGTTACTGTGCAACCCTCATCACCCAACTTTCTTACAGAAATCAGATTCCTCTTTAGGATGGGTACATGCATGACATCCTTCAACACCCATGTGTTGCCATTCTACAATTTCAGTTGCACTTTTTTTTTGCCAACAATTTTAAAAGTCTCATCATCCCCTAAATAAACTTTTCCAAAATCTCCATGGACATAATCATTGAAAAATTCTCTATTTGGGGTTGCATGGAAAGAGGCACCAGAATCTAAAACCCATGATTCTACTTTATTATCCAAATAAAATAAAGAGCATCTTGTGCAACAATACCTGCAACTTTTGCTTCTTTATTACCTTCATGCTAATTTTCTTTTTTATCCTTCAACCAACAATCTTTCTTTGCATGCCCTTTCTTTCCATAATTCTAGCAGGTTATTCTTCCACTTCTGGATTTGGATCTACTTCCCATCTTTGACCTTGATTTCCCTTGCTTGCCCTTCTCTCTTTGCCTTCCCCTGCTTTCAACACTTAAAGCATTACCTGATGTTTCCCTTGTGCTTTTCCTAAAAATTTATTCATTCAAGATTACACTAAAAACATCATCAACTTTCAAGATATTTGAAGCAGATGCAGTATTACTAACTGTCATTACCAAACTATGCCAACTTTCAGGTAAAGAGCATAAGATTAAGAGAGCCTTAATTTCATCATCAAAAACTATTTTGACTAAATTTAATTGATTTACTATTGTATGGAAATCATTAAGATGACTAGATATAGATCCACCTTCCTGCATTTGCAAATTAAATAATTGCTTCATAAGATATACCTTATTCGAAGCTGAGGGTTTTTTATATAAATTTTCCAAAGTATCCATTAACTCTACCATTGTCTTTGCCTGTGATAAGTTGGAAAACACAGAAGCTGCCAGGCTCAACCTGATAGATCCAAGAGCCTTTCTATCAAGAACATTCCATTCTTCATCTTCCATATCTATGGGCTTCCTTGAAACCCCACCCAATGGTAAATACAGATCTTTCTGATACAAATAATCTTCAATATGCATCTTCCATAATTGATAATTCTTGCCATTGAATTTCTCCATTCTTAGTTTACTTTCTTTTGCCATTGCTTTGCTCCCACTCAATCAAAAACTCCTGTGAGTGAATTCTGTAATCAACAAACACTAACACTCTCTAATACCAGTTGTTAGGATCTTAGAGTACAATTGATTACTTTTGTATAAGCAACTAAACACAGAATTGAAACTAGAAGTAATAAGTAACTAGAAATTAGAAACAACAAATAATAGGAGATACAAGAAACAACCAATCTGTATTAAACTCTTCTAGAATGAAATACAATGAAGAAATCTCTCTCTCCTCACACCTCGTAGATGTACAGTAATTCTCCCTCAAGAGTTCTCTCTCTCTCTCTCTCAACTAATTACAATCAACTCAATTACTGAATTGTACATGCTATGAGAATCTAATCCTACTATATAGAATACTACAACACTAGGGTTCATGAGCCATGCATTCGCCACCCTTAGATCCACCTCTTAAATCAAAGGCTCAAATCTGTTCTCCTAAAAATAACAATTCTAGAAAAGCACAGAAGTTGGTGTCAGTCTGAAGATGACCGATGTCAATCGACCCCTAACCGACGTTGATCGACCCCTAACCGATGTCGGTTGGTTCTGACCAATGCCGGTTACTGTGTAAGCCCAGAAACCTCCACATTAGCTCATTAGTGAAGCTTTTAGCTCCACAACTCAACAATTTGAAGTAAATTAAATGAGGTTGTATCTCCCTAATATTTTCACTAAGACACTATAAAAAGAAAGTTTGAACATATAAGAGATAATTTGGGTGTCAAAAATGAAGCAACAATAGCTTCATATTGTTTACTCATTTAGTTATATACTATATACAACTAGCTTAAGACTCATATGACCAACTACAAACTATATATAACCAACATTAAACTCACCCAACTAGATTTGGACTATATACAGGCAGCTCTAGATTCACATAGCTAACTCTAAATAATATGCATCTAGATCTAGACTATATTCATCCCACTCTAGACTATATACACAAGTAGCTCCATACTATGTTCATAAATGGAGAAAGGTTCTATAGAACATGGTAACAATGTTAAGATTAACAGAGGTAGATCTAAACTATCTTCATGGTTATAGATTAATTTAATAAAAGGATAATATAATAGAATTCAATAGTAAAAGATCAAAGAAAAAATATAAAAACACATACTACAGAGTATGGATATTGAGATAATAGAACATCAACAACTGTAGTTATGAAAGGAAACTTTTTGAATAGATGTTTGTAACCAATATTATATATCAATATCATTATATATTTTTCATTGTGTTTATTTATTGTGTTGAAATAGTCTATGGTTTTATCATACAAAAATATTTGAAGGTGAATTTGAGATGTGATAAATATTTCATGGATGTTTCATTGTGATATTTTACTTTCACTTATACATATTTAATATAAAGAAATATAAAATAAAATAAAATATAAAATTATCTCATGCTTTGTAACAAAACATTAAATTGATCTAAAATATTAAGTTTTTTAATAATTACATAAAAATAAATTAGTAATCATCATCATACTTTCTAATAAAAACATCGAATTGACTCACCCAAATTAAATTTAAGAATATAGTTGTTTAACACTAGATTCCATTAACCTTCAAGTTATAATTTGAAAAATATGATATCTAATACCAAAAAATACTAAATTGAAATCTAAAATATATGATATCTAATAAAAAAAACAATAAATTGGAATATGATAATATCAATATATAATTCCAATATTTGATACTATAAAATTTAGTAAAAATAGTTTTAGGGTTTAATCTAGACTGTTATATGTCCAGATTCAATGAAATGATGGTTGTGGTACTAAGATTAGATTTTAGTGACGGGTTTCATGGAGGACACTACTCATATACCATTATTGAAATTATATTTTAAATAGTCCCAATTCCATCATTTGACCCCATGTTACCTGCAAATCACTTCACCCATAAAATTTCACTACCCTAGATAGTCAAAGTAACTAAATATAAATATCTCAATTAACATCAATAATTACACAATTCATATGTAACAATAAATCAAAATAAATAATATCAAATTATGAGGTAATATAAATATGCTAACAAATAAATATATGTAAACTCAAATAACATGATAAGGAAGTATTAGTTCAACTAGTATGACAATACAATAAACATCTAAATTAACAAATTAAAATCAAATATAACTAGTGTCTAAATAGTACTCATGTGGGAAAACTATAATATCAAGTATGTAAAATCCATTATCTCAATCATATTATAAAAATAAGTATCTCATGTCTCAAATATAAAAATCACCTCACATAAAAATATGTGTAAAACATCAAAAAAATCTAAAAATATAGCATAGTGAAAAGTGGGGCCTCATAGTCATACAAAGATATATCCTATAAAATGTATCAAAATGCCCCCAATGGATAAAGGTATCCCTTAGTTGTAAATAATATCCCACATTTAAATGCCCATGTATCACATATATCTTGTAGGTGCTTCATCCCACTCATTTATATCATAAAATAATGTACATAGAAAAAAGATATTTAATTTATCATTTATAAGATAAATAACATCAATCAATCATGTAGACTATCAAGTATGTCATGTATAGTTCTCTATTTTGAAAATTTTTAATTTTTTTATATTTTTAAAATTTTGAATTTGAATTATGCTCATACTAACTAATGATCCTATCAATGGGATGGTCATATGTAGGTTTTAGATTGATCAGTGCAAATGTAACACACTGTGGGCAAGGACTGATATGTATTGATGTCCAAATTAGAGAAGTGATCACATGTGTAACATATCCATCATTAATATTATAATTAACATGATCTTGTGTATGTTGTGTGTATTGATGTCCAAATTAGAGAAGTGATCACATGTGTAACATATCCATCATTAATATTATAATTAACATGATCTTGTGTATGTTGTGTGTGTTGTGTTTATCTATAAACCATAGTAGTCTGAAAACTGTATGTTAGGAGAATGATGAACAAGTGTTGATTATGTAATATGTAGAGAAATATTTAGAACCAACTTAGGGCATGAAGGAATAGGAAATGTATATTATGGAACACATATAGACACTTAATTTAATGAATATTGAATCATTAGTCATTAGGGAAGATAAATTACCTATATCTAAATTGCCTTTATCTAATAAACATGTACATGTTATATAATAGGCTATGGTGTGTTATGCCCTAACACACACACTCCATTTGAATTTTGAAAATAGGGACCCAGTATTACTTGAATATGTTTATTCAGGGTCCTCATAGCCTTACAAATTCATGACACTGGTCTTAGTTTGTACAAATATAAGGTTTCCTTTGAAGTCTAATGTTATAAAAATTCAAAAACTAAAAATCAAAGATTGAATTATCCTTAAATGATTTATTTTAAACCTTGGGTTTTCATATTTTTTATAATTTGTTTGGACTAACAAAACAAATGTCTTTCATTTTAGTGTTTCCTATGTTTTTTTATGACTATGGGATTATAGGCAGAGACTTCCCAAGCAATCAGAGGTCAAGCCTTATTTTATTTTATCTGAAAACATGGTAGGTGGATTTAAACATTAATCAAAGGTTTTGTGCAATTAAAAAAGTTTCTAATTCCTCTAAAGTCCCCAAGCTCTGATAGGTTAACAGGGGACATTCATACATTGACATAAATCATTTTATCTTTAAATAAATTTCTAAGTAATCCAAGTATTTGAGATCAGAGAATAAGCCACATGACATGTTTATGTAAACCTAGAAAAACAAAATATTTAAAATTAAATTTAATAGTCTAATGGTTTTGAGATTTAGTAGTCTACAATCAGTTGATAGCTGGCATCTTTTCACTAACCCAAAACCATCGAGTGTTTAAAATAAGTCTAATGGTCTTGGTGCCCTGCATTCCAAACCTCTAAGCTTCCAAACTCTAAGCAGTTGATAGTTGGAATAATTTCATTATCATAAAGCTTTAAAGAAAAAATAAATTAATGGCCTAATGTTCCCATGGATTTGTGCCTCCTATCCCCTAAGGCTGTGAGATCTAGAAATGTGTTGACATCTCATCAATATAGAGCATTCATAGGGACATACATAGTTTAAAAGGTTAATTTTCCCATACCTATGAGCCTTTGAGTTCCTATAAGCTCAATATTATTCCACATGTCATAATCATTTTAACTCATGGCCCAAGAACATATAAAACAAAGTTATGTAAAGGCCTAAGTGAGTGAGAAATGTAAAAGTGTTAGAATCCACTAAGTACATAACCAAGTGCATATAAGGAAAGATCAGCATCAAAGCAAACATGCTAGTAAGCAAGAAAATAATAATTGCCTCAAGTAGGGTGATTAGATATTCAAAGTTAAATAAAAATTGCCATATGGAAAATACAAACCCATAAAAACTGACTGGCTTATTGAAATTTAAATGATAATCAAATCTAAATTCATTATTTTCATTGAAGTTGCATAAATTAAACATTCAAGGCACATACTTTGGGAGATATATGAAAAATATAAAAAAACAAGTCACTTCACCATTAATCTACTAGCGACTATTAAATTTTTAAGCTTCTCTATAGAAAAAACCCTAGTTTTCTAGTGAACCTATGAAGAGGATTCATATAATTTGTAAAATAATTATAAAGCTCGAGACTACTAAAATGTCTTCCTCTTTAAAGTAAGCATGCATTGAGGTTCCTTCTACCCATTCTTGTGTAGGAACTACTAAATAATAGATACAGTGTTTGATAATATTGATCTCAATCTCAAATTCTTACACCTCAACACATTAAAATGCATTCAACTCTGTGGCCCCATATTCTAAATAAGGCTGGTTATCCTTGGATGACAAACAATATATTAACAACTTGTTGCCCATCAAAATCATGAGACTTCATCAAGTAACAGAAAAATGAGAGGTAATGCCTTGTATTGACATTCTTAGGTATTTATTTTTTAGTTTAGTTATTATGGGGATTGCCTCCACTCTAGGAAAGGAAATAATGCAGTTGTTTATATTTATAGGAGGGCATTATAGAGGTACCTCATACTCCTAGGGCCTAAAGTAGTATATAACCAAGTTTTGTCCAATCAATGGATCAAAGATAATACCGTAGAAATCAAATTAAAATAATTAATTCCAGAATTCCAAAGGTTAAATATCAAGGGGCCATCTCTTCCAATGGCATTATCAAGTTTAGGCTTGGGATTAGGATAGTCATGGCCTTGTTAAATAGATTTTATGGTTTTCCCAATATCACATATGTACAAGTGGAATGGGTCCCTTTATTGGACATTCTATTGACCTCAAACAATATTGTTGCCTTGGGTGAGGTTATCAATGTTAGGATAAAGACACAAATTTATAAAAATGAACAAAGTCCTATCGATGGAAACTTTTACATGATTTCTTATTTACTAGATGAAAAATTGGGCATAGGTCATAAGGATAAATGGATAATTGTGGCAACCATTAATCAAATATATTGATAATGAAATATATGAGGATTATTCCTTTATGTTTATTTATATATTTGGAAGTGAAATTAAAAATATTTGTGAAAAATTATATCCTCAAGTGTACTAGGAAATTCATGGCACTCAGATGCCTAAACTATCTAAGAACTTGAGGAGAACCATTGGTACATGGGGGGATTACTAGTATTACCCTGACGTGACAATTATCAAGATTGAAGGGACAAGGGAACTTATTTTATTCTTGCCTTGCCATGTCCCTGATAAAATTATAGATCAATAAATAGTTTACCAACTTTATAACAACATAGATGAGGATCTTGTCAGGAATCTAGAACAACAAACATGCTCTGATTCCACTGTCAGGATTAGGAAGCACAATTGATTACCATGTACAAGCAACTAAATGCAGAATTTAACCAGAAGTAACAAGTAACTAGAATTTAGAAACAACACAGAATATGAGAGATAATACCCAATTGTATTAATACTCTTCCAGAAGAAAATACAACAAAGAAGATGCCACAGTCTTCTTCCTTACACACCTCTAGGGATCCCACACCTCTAGGGCATAAATAGTAAATCTCTTCAAGAGCTCACTCTCTCTCTTATGGTCCCAACACACAACTCAAACATAGAGTTGGTTTTCACCTCCAACCAGTCAGTATCACTACTTCCAATTCCACCAGTCAGTATCACTACTGCTAATACACAAGTGCTCCACGCACTCCAAATCCGAGTACACACCGTACTCCAAGTACACAATGTACTCCAAGTAGATCTCCCTGATCTTGCACCTTGTTGTGTTGCCCATCACCTTTGACCTTGCTATCCTATAGATCCACCTTAGACCTTGCACACACAAACACCTACAAATCAATGATCTTACTTACCATGTCGATCTCCAAACGTGGCCTTGCACACTTGTCGACCAAGATCCTACACACATGAATAACCCTTCTGATTCTCCAAACCAACACCCTTGTGGATCTCTACCAGACCTTGCAACACCCTGTAGATCTCCCTAATCATACACACTTGGCACTGTGGCACTAGGAGGAACACACCTTGCTCTCTTCACTCTGAAGGAGCTAACCTTGCTCTTACTCAACTAGCACAAATTACAATACAACCCATGAGTCTATTATATAGATCTCATGTAAACAATAATTAGACATCCAATTACAATAATTAGATCCATAGCTCAAGACTAAAATTAGCCTTTTAACATGCAAACAATTGGTTTGTTAACTAACTATTCGTGAACTAGCAGTTCTGGAACCGCACATGCGACTGACGTCGGTCCCTGTCTACCTAGAGATGACCAACATCGGTTGACTCCTATCGATGTCAGTTGCCTTCCTGTCTACCCCTGATCGATGTTGGTTGGCCTGATCGATGTCGGTGACTGTGACACTCAACAACCTCCTCCCATGTTTGCATCAGTGAAGCTTTTAGCTCCACAACCTAACAATCTCCCACTTGGAGATAAACAGTTGCACTGTACCTATACCTGTACACCATCTAATTTGTTTCCTGGCTTGTATCCCTCTTCAAGCTCAATCTTGAAGACCAACCACCACACAACTTATGGTGCAACACCTGTCATCCAAGTAACCTACCAAATCCGAAGTACTTGACCATGCATAACATGAATCCCTGTTGCTGGTCCCTCTCAGATACCTAAGAACCCACTGAACCACTTTTCAGTGCTTCCTTCCTAGATTGACTACAAACTTTCTGACAGCACCCACTACTTGGGCAAACTCAGGGAGTACACATGTATTCAACCTCATCATGTGATTGGGGACCCTATTCTATGAACTATCCATCCATAGGTGCGCTTGTCATTTTGCATCTTGCACTACCTTCACACAATCATCCTATGACAACATTAACTTGTGATCTTCCTTGTCTCTAGGATTACTCATGCCAAAGAATTTTGCTCCTCCAAATTCTTCATGACACACCTCTGAACTTACTTTACATTTAGCTCAGAAAAACCATGTATGTGTAACCCTGCATCAAGCAAACACACAACATACAGTAATAAGATGATGTTGTAATCATCACCCACCTGGTTAAGAAACCACAGTAGTTACAATGACATTGACTAAAGCCATGCTTTGTCATCCACCTATCAAACATGTACCACTGTCCTAGAGCTTCCTCAAGACCATATGACCTAGACTTCTATCTCACGTGTCCATTCTCTCTATTCTTTAACCAAGGAATCCATTCGTCTCTCAGTGCTTTCTTCTAGCTAGCAACCCTACCAAATCTCCCGTTTGGTTCTACATCCTATTCATGCCATGCTCCCACTATTTCTTGGATCCTTCCTACTCTGTAGTGAGCAATGAGTATAAAGAATAAAAACAATGAATTTGAGGCTTACTTACCCTTTTAGTCTTCCATATGGGCGTTTGAGACTCCTTGACAGCTTGCTATCTACCCAAAATCCATTCCAGTGACCAACCTCGGTCACCACACAATTTGCATCTGACCAACGTCAGTTCCATGCGACTGTCTAGGTCACTGATGCCATTTATCCTACCGACATCAGTCTCCACCTACCCGACACCACCGACTTTGCCTGTTTGCACATGACCATTGTTGGTGCCTATCTGTTCGATGTCGGTTACCTTTGACCGATGCCGGTACCTATGTTTTTCCTGTGAGTGATGACTTTTTACCTATGAGCTTTCTTTGAATCATACCCATGTCCAAACTGCCCTACTCAGAAGTATCCAGCCCCATCCACTGATCTCTATCCATCATCTCCTCCAAGAACACCAAGGCCTTCTAGTTCTTAAGTTTGTCAAAAACATCTGACTTCCTCTTAAGAACATGCATCTCCTTTTTACTCATGTGACCAAGCCTACAAAGCCACATCCTTACAACAGAAGAAGAATCAGTAATACAAGCAAGTAGATAAAGAGTACCTACTTTCTTACCACATGCTAATTCAAGTGCATTCACTATTAGAGTTTCTATGCATCTCTCATCACCCAAATTTTTTGAAGCAATTAGCCGCATCTTCAAGACTTGGACCTGCATGACCTTCTTCAACACCCATGTGTTGGCCGCCTGCAATTTCAGAAACACTTCCCCTTTGCTAATACTTTGACAAGGCTCACCAACCCCTCTAATTGGGGCTGCATGGAAAGAGGCAACATAATCTATAAACCAAGATTCTACTTTATCCAAGGAACATCCCAGAGCATCCTATGCAACAACACCTACAACATCTACTTCTTCAGTTCCTTCATGTTGATCTTCTACCAACCAACAATATTTATTTACCTACTCTTTCTTTCCATAACACCATAATTGACCATTCGTGTTTTTCAATTCCTCCATTCTTAGTATACTTTATTCTACCATTTCTATACTCCCACTCAATCAAAAACCCCTGAGAGTGACCTATAATAAAACACAAACCTGCTTCCTACAACTGTGATGTCCCTTACTTAAGGGCTCCTTTTCCTAAGCAAAAAGCTCTGATACCACTGTAATATCCCCTTCAAACAGGGAATATAGAAACACAAATAGTTCTAAACAAAGATACAATCTTGCAGAATAAATTTTAGATAAACAATAAACCACAGTAAATATCTTATCTACCAATCAAATATCTTATCACTTGTTTAGATAATTACAATTATAGTCTTCTCTCATACATATAAAGAATATTAAAATATGGTCTTAAAACCCTGATCGTCGGCAAATCTGGAAGTTAAGCTAGAATCTGGATGTCTCGGCCTGCTATGTCAAACACACAGTCACCAGCATCGGTCGATATACTGCTGACATCGGTCACTGTCGGTCCTTCTCTGCCGACGTCAGTCTTCAGTCGGCTGATGTCGGTCACTGGGGATCTCTGTCTGCCGAGGTCGATGTCTGCGTGGACCTGTACGGACTTTGTATGGCTACTAATTAAGCACAACCTATCTGTTTTCAACCCCTGATCTGAAAGTATATGGCTCTAATACAGAAGATCTCTATCTATATAATTTATTGAATTAAAAAAACTAAATAAAGAAATACCTAGAAAGCTCTATGACAACTTCTGTATGAAGTTACCTCTCAAATCTGTAAACCTCTGTGATAAATTCTGGATGAAGCTATCTCTCAATGTTGGCAATAGATCAGTTGATATTTCACAGCCTCTGAATCACACACAATGAAGAGTTGACGTTCTCCACTGCAATGGAATCCTGGAACCCTTGGCTCAGTCTTCACAGAAGAATTCTTCAAAATCAATAATCAATAATCAATGCATAATCAATAATGGCCTCCATGAGAAACCCTTATACCCTCAAAAAGATGTGCTTGCCCTAATTAGGGTTTTCTTAAATTAGAATTAGGGTTTCTAATTAAAATTAGACTAAATAATTAATATTTGATTAAATCAATCAAATATTAATATCTCCCTCAATACATGTCGGATCCTTGAACCGTTCGAAGCTAGTGAACCAGGGAGTGATTCCAAACATGACCATACCAAAATAAAGGCACTCCACTGCATGTTAAATATCCCTAAATAATAGGAGCTCAAGCCAAATGTGTCTAAAATAACTTGAATGAAAGCCAACTGTAGGAATTCTACAAATCAAAGCCAAGCCAATCTCCATCATGACCCTCTATCCATCCTATCAGCCTATGAAGGTCACATAATAGGCTAATCATCAAGTCTATCAATGTCCATGAAAAAGGGGACATGACAATCCACCCCTCTAGAAATTGCTTGTCCCCAAGTAATATCGAAATAATGAACCACTCGATCCACCTAGATCCCATATGTAGTTATGCTGTGCACTACTGTAAATCAATGCAAGTACCTGCAATATCATCAGAAGTAGAACAAAGAGGGACCCATAATCAAACTGGCAAATACAACTCAACCAAACTCTAAAAGCACAACTGCCATAGTCAAGAATGCATGAGAAACAAACTCTCAAAGTATGATAACCCAAATAGAATGGACAACTCCAACTGCCAATTCCATCTACAAAAGATGGTGCCAATCCATCCCATAACTGATCCCTCTGTAAAGGTAGCACAACAAATGGTACCACACTGTCATATGTGTGAGAAGAATCAATCTGGAGACTCAACTCCACTGGTATCTCAAACTCATCAAAATTAGGTACTCCCAAATCCTAAACATGCATGTCAACATCAACAACATGCTCCTCAACAACAACTGTAGGAATGTACTCACCACCAACTACCTCAATATACAAATGAACTGGGTCTGGGATTGGTGAAGACCGCAAATGCTCTAACTCTATGGTCATCTCAGCAAAATGAAATTGTGACTCCTCATAAGCCAACTGCGTACTCTCAAGAATCTCATAAGTCACCTTAAGCTGCTGAGTAAGCTCACTCACCTTATCTTCCTTGGCCAATAATGCATCATACGTTGTGCTGCCCCACTCTATAAGATAATCTCTATCGGTGACCAACTGCATATAGTCCTGTCTCAGAATCTGGATAGCCTCCCATAAAGAGTGGATTTTTGTCAGGGATAAATAACTGCCTCCCTACTTGATGCTATTAGGAGAACCCCATCCATAAACTGATAACAACTGATGAGCATCATCGAAATGCTTACAAGCGGTAACAATGTCTCGCTCACTAACTCTCAGTTGACTAGACACATGATGGCGCTGGCTAGATTGTCTCCTACAATCCTCCACTGATGCATGGCCCAAAAGAGTAGACTCAGAATCACTGACCTTTGTAATACTACCATCCATACTCCGTGAATCAACTCCATAGCTCATATCAACATCCAGAGTATCAACAATTGTAGCATCATTGTCTAACTCCTCCATATCGAAAGAAACTGTCGAGGAAACTGAATCCTCAAAATTGTCCACTGCATCCTCCTGAGTGTCATCAGCAATAATCGGATCCTGGGACTCTTCTACAATCACTGCCATAGCTGAGAGATCATCACCCCTCAGTGCACTAACATCTGAGCACACCTCTACACTCTGAGTGCAAGCATCGTACTCATCCTCATCTTCACTAACTCCTATCTCATAATAATCATAATAATCATGGGACATGCTGCTCTCTTGTCTAAGTGATCTGTAGTGCTCTCTCCTCAGCTTAACAAAGCGATCATAAGACAACCTCCCCTGAGCTTGTAGAGTTAATAACTCCCACTCATCCTTCGCTGTCATATACCGTGTGGATTTGTCTTTGGATGTAGGATATGAAAGAGATTCATTTAACCTCTTCAAACTTAGTTTCAACTTCTTCATCTCATAGTCCCACTGTCTCTGAGTATATGAAGTCATCATGATTGACTAACTAATTCAACAAACTACCCAAACTACCCAACAAGATGGCAAGACATTAGCTCTGATGTGCCCAACAGGATGGCAAGAATTTGGCTCTGATACCACTGTGATGTCCCTTACTTAAGGGCTCCTTTTCCTAAGCAAAAATCTCTGATACCACTATAATATCCCCTTCAAACATGGAATATAGAAACACAAATAGTTCTGAACAAAGATACAATCTTGCAGAATAAATTTTAGATAAACAATAAACCACAGTAAATATCTTATCTGCCAATCAAATATCTTATCACTTGTTCAGATAATTACAATTATAGTCTTCTCTCATACATATAAAGAATATTAAAATATGGTCTTAAAACCCTAATCATTTGCAAATCTGGAAGTTAAGCTAGAATCTGGACGTCTTAGCCTGCTATGTCGAACACACAGTCACTGGCATCAGTCGATATACTACTGACGTCGATCACTGTCGGTCCTTCTCTACTGATGTCAGTCTTCAGTCAGCTGATGTCGGTCACTAGGGATCTCTGTCTGCCGAGGTCGATGTCTGTGTGGACCTGTACGGACTTCGTATGGCCACCAATTAAGCATAACTTGTCTGTTTTCAACCCCTGATCTGAAAGTACATGGCTCTAATACAGGAGATCTCTATTTGTATAATTTATTGAATCAAAAAAACTAAATAAATAAATACTTGGAAAGCTCTATGACAACTTCTGTATGAAGTTACCTCTCAAATCTGTAAACCTCTGTGATAACTTCTGGATGAAGCTATCTCTCAATGTTGGCAATAGATCAGCTGATATTTCACAGCCTCTGAATCGCACACAATGAAGAGTTGACGTTCTCCACTGCAATAGAATCCTGGAACCCTTGGCTCAGTCTTCACAGAAGAATTCTTCAAAATCAATAATCAATGCATAATCAATAATGGCCTCCATGAGAAACCCTTATACCCTCAAAAAGATGTGCTTGCCCTAATTAGGGTTTCCTTAAATTAGAATTAGGGTTTCTAATTAAAATTAGACTAAATAATTAATATTTGATTAAATCAATCAAATATTAATATCTCCCTCAATACATGTCGGATCCTCGAACCATTCGAAGCTAGTGAACTAGGGAGTGATTCCGCACATGACCATACCAAAATAAAGGCGCTCCGCTACATGTTAAATATCCCTAAATAATAGGAGCTCAAGCTAAATGTGTCTAAAATAACTTGAATGAAAGCCAACTATAGGAATTCTATAAATCAAAGCCAAGCCAATCTCCATCATGACCCTCTATCCATCCTATCAGCCTACGAAGGTCACATAATAGGCTAATCATCAAGTCTGTCAATGTCCATGAAAAAGGGGACATGACAACAACCTTAGCTCTGATACCACTTGTCAGTGGTATCACGCTCTTGAACCTACAACCAAGCTCTGATACCACTTGTCAGGAATCTAGAACAACAAACATGCTCTGATTCCATTGTCAAGATTAAGAAGCACAATTGATTACCATGTACAAGCAACTAAATGCAGAATTTAACCAGAAGTAACAAGTAACTAGAATTCAAAAACAACACAAAATATGAGAGATAATACCCAATTGTATTAATACTCTTCCAAAAGGAAATACAACAAAGAAGATGCCACAGTCTTCTTCCTTACACACCTCTAGGGCATAAACAGTAAATCTCTTCAAGAGCTCACTCTCTCTCTTACGATCCCAACACACAACTCAAACACAGAGTTGGTGTTCACCTCCAACCAGTCAGTATCACTACTACCAGTACCACTAGTCAGTATCACTACTGCCAATACACAAGTGCTCCATGCACTCTAAATCTGAGTACACACCATACTCAATGTACACAACGTACTCCAAGTAGATCTCCCTGATCTTGCACCTTGCTATGTTGCCCATCACCTTTGACCTTGTACACACAAACACCTGCAAATCAATGATCTTAATTACCATGTAGATCTCCAAACATGGCCTTGTACACCTACCAACCAAGATCCTACACACATGAAGAACCCTTCTGATTCTCCAAACTAGCACCCCTGTGGATCTCTACCAGACCTTGCAACAACCTACAGATCTCCCTGATCATACACTCTTGGCACTGTGGCACTAGGAGGAACACACCTTGCTCTCTTCACTCTGAAGGAGCTAACCTTGGTCTTACTCAACTAGCACAAATTATAATACAACCCATGAGTCTATTATATAGATCTCATGCAAACAATAATTAGACATATAATTACAATAATTAGATCTACAGCTCAAGACTAAAATTAGCCTTTCAACATGCAAACAACTGGTTCATTAACTAATTGTTCGTGAACTAGCAGTTCTGGAACTGCACAGGCAATCGACATTGGTCCCTATCTTCCTGGAGATGACTGATGTTGGCTGACTCCTGCTGATGTCAGTTGCTTTCCTGTCTACCCCTGACTGACGTCAGTTGGCCTGACCGACGCCGGTGACTGTGACACTCAGCAACCTCCTCCCATGTTTGCATCAGTGAAGCTTTTAGCTCCACAACCTAATAGATCTAGGATAAAATCATTTGGCCTATTACTTTAAAAATCCTCTAAGTATTGACTAACTCAAATACATGGAAAGATATCACTTCAATCAAGTGGGGAAGATGAGAACCTACTTTAATTTTAATGAGACCCATTTCATAGAATGGGACCCAAAAAATAAAATTGAATAATTATCTCCAAGCCATGAGGGAAACGAAGAAGGTGAACCTTACATATGGTCACCAAGGGTATGAACATGATGTAATTTTTCTAAATGCAGTTGATGATTCAAAAGTATGGACATGCATGAAGAACGAAAAAATATCCATGATGGTCACCTAGGCCATCCAATATAATCTAGAGATTACAAAGTATCATGCCAATGAAATGGTGGAACAAGCCTATAAGGCATGGAGCCATCAGTGGCCCCCATCTTAACCATAGTATTTAGCAATCCCAAGCCAATCCCCCTCTCCTACAATAAATCATGTAGATTCATAAGTGGGGGAGTCTAGTAGCCAAAGGGAGGAAAAATTATAGATTAAAAAGGATATTTTTAGAGGGATCCTTAATCCCCAGCTAGCTTCTACTCATCTAGTTACCACTATCACACCTTTGGGTATAGCCACTATAGTGGAGATAACCCCATCTCCATAGGACAAGTAGAAGAGTGCATTCTTAATGACACCTCTACCACCTCTCACAATAGTTACAAAGGTAAGCCTTCTAGAGTTCTTAAAATTTTATTTCTCATCTCTTGCATCCACCCCTATATTCCCTCAACTAAGGCCATATCCATCCATTCCCCATTCTACTATCATTGTTCCACCTTCCATTCCATCACCACCACCCAAAGTAGTAGTTCACATTACTGTGGATCCTTCAATTATTTCATCATCTTGCTCACCTCCTATTTATCCCATTGCCACATAATGAAAGATATCAAAAATACTTCCAACCTCATTTACAACTTGATAACTAGATGAAATACAATCTTTTTGTTTGATTACTATAGAAGAATATCCCAATGAAGAGAAGCAAAGGAAGAAGAATTTGGATCGATGATATGCTTGGTTGACTATGCCACAAATGAAAAGGGAGAAAATGTAACACTATGATAGAAGTCAAATAGAGGGTAAGTGAATAGGAGGTACAATTTAAATAGGATGAATATTTTGAGTTGGAAAAGTCCAAATCTTTGAGTTTGGTAATCCTAAAAGAAGGAACTAGTTGGTGCTCTAGACCAGCAAGTCCTCATAGAAGAGCAAAGTGAAAAGATAAGTGAGGTAGTCTCTTCTTGGGTTTCTTCTATCTCTACTGTATATAATTTAGCTATGGATCTACCCCCAACTATTCTTAGTGTTTCATTATTTGGTACAGTTCATTCTTGTATTCTTCTAACTTATGCACAAATAAAGACTCCTAATATGGTAGTCCATTTTTGAAGATTTGGTTACTATTCCAATTGTTTGATCCTAGAATGCCACTAGTCCCTAATAAACCTTTAACTTAAATAGAGATACCAATTCCACAATATTCATAAATATATTCAGCCACTTTAACAATTGAAAAGACCCATGGATTAACTAAATTCATAGCTAAGCTTGATCTATAGAGGGAGCCCTCATAGTGGCAAAGGATTGTTTACCCCCATTATAGTTCGTGATTTAAATAATTTCTTCATTAACATCTTCAACATTGACTCCTCCATCAATAACTCCTCCTATGACTCCTCCACCTTATACCTATGAATATTTGATTAAATTAAGAGAATAAGGGGAACATATTATTCTTGAATGGGTTAGAGAAATGTAGGTAAATAAGGATGAGAGATAAAATTTGGTTGTCACTAAATTTCCCACAGTCGTCACCAGATTTGACAGGTAGAGTCATAAAATATAAAGGGTGAGGAAGAAGAAGTAAATAAATATTGATATAAGGGAAGAATTCAAATTTGAACAAAGAGAAAATATACTTTCCATAACTAATAAAGCTAAAAAAAATCATGCTAATCCTATTTAATATATAGAAGTTTCTATAGTTTTGTGGATTCTACTAGGGAGGTAGTGAAATAAATATACAAAATTAAGGAAAAAGTACAATAGAGGCTACTATAGAGGCAAATTATGCATGCTTCTCATGAAATTGTTGATATTGTGTGGAGTGAAACCACCAAGTTGTATGACATTTTGGATAGCATTTAGGCTTCCAAGGGTAAAATCTAATTAGAAATAAATATAGTTCTCAAGTTATGGCACTAATTCAAGGAATATGAAAAGAGACTTACCATTTTTATTAAATGTTCTAGGATCAATGATTTTAACTAGTTCAACATGATGTCTAGTGAAGATTCTAAATGGGCCTTAAACTATGTAATTATGAAAAGGGATGTTGCTCTTGCATGGCATAATCAGATGAAGGATCTATTATCACATCTTGTGATCCATTATAACTAGGCCTTATAAATTTTTAATGATATAAGGCTCACCAATGTGATCACCTTTATGGGTGAGTTGTTCAACAAGTCACATTTGGATACCCTCCTTAAAGTAACAACAAATAACATCATAATGGAGGTTGAGGGAACAATACCTAAAAATAAAAATGAAAATTTGAAACTAATCAATGTTTATAAGGACCAGATGACAAAGGATGAAACCCTTGCAACAAATTTTAATATCTTGGAGGTAGAGGACATGAGATTGATTATTGAGGCCACCAAAATATTCAATCCTACCTTGCTCAATTTTGATATTGTCAATAAAGAATTCGAATCCACTCATGTATTATTTGAAGAACTCAAGGTGAAGGATGTAGCTTTAAGATCAATGCCTAAAACATAACCAACTATGAGTGTTGACACATCATTAAAAATTCCCCAATTTTCTAGATATGGAGTCATGCATACTCCAAGTGGGCTATTCTTGATCCTTTAAGGAGTTACAACAACCACTTTAGTGTCAAAAACTATCACTCCATTAATTCCTTCTTATAATGGTGCCACAAAAACACCACTCTAGTTGTACATATATATTTTATTTTTTTACTTGAGATGTAACTATTAATTCCTAATTAATTTATCACATATATATTGTATTTTAGATGAATGACCCTATTTTAAGTAATCGTTATTATACATGCATTATTTGCATGAGATTTGCATGCAATGTTATTTTTGAACATGTATTTTATACTTTGCATGAGATATGAGGCATCCCCCATCCCAAAAGTATTTATACTTATATCCTCCTAGTCACAAAGGGAGGATAATTTTGGCTATTGAAGATAATAGGAAATTCTAAGGAAAGTTTTGTAATTGATCTCAATGTGAAAATCTTGATTCTTCTCCAAATTTGTGGATTGTGTAAGAAGTTATGTTATTTTGATTTATTAGTATCTTGGTTATTCATGATTTATCTATTTAATATAAATTTATTAATATTTATATATTACTTATCTGAATATCTTTTTCATATGAATCATAATCTCCCTTGTAGATGTGTTATTATAGTTTAATAAATATGATAACCTTTGATTTTATGTGCTTAAGTTTGTTATATTATGGTTCCCTTAAAATCTTAACTATGTTTGATTATTAGTGTGATATAGTAGTCTATATCTTATATTTGTCTTTTATTCCTTGTCCAACATTAGTTCAAGTGTTGGGCTAGAAATGTTTCATATGGTGTGGTCCACAAGCCTCCTTTTCTACCCTAGCTTTCCTTCTTTTTTTGAGTTTCTTTTGATCCCACCCACATTATGTTAGTTCCATTGTCATTCCACCCATTTCAATTAGATTTATATTTATCCATAGACATCCCATCTATGGTAAACAAATTGCTTTGCATTTTTTTATTCCACCAATAGGTTGTTTAAAAAACTAAATACCCTACAACTCATGCCTTGGAATTAATTTCATTCATAGATCCTAAAACATTAGATGTTACTATTGTCTCCAAATCTTGCACCATAGAAGATGTTGTTCAAGCCTCTTCAATATTTGGCCAACATGGGAATACTTCCAGGTGTGTGGGGCACCTATAGTGGAAGTAAACCTCTAGATTTTAAGGTCTAGTTCCCTAGATATGACTTGATGTGCTTATGCTACTAAAACTGCATATTATGGGTGAAAAGGGATAGAAATATACATAAATAAAACCTAAACTAGGAGGTGATACACCAAGAGTTGCTTCTATTCATACACTTAGAATTTTCATAATAAACTAAGACAACCAAACTAGCCTCAACACCATTAATGGAGCTAGCTAGCATTATTTATTCTCATGAAGTCACATAACAACTCAACAAATGAAGGAAAGTGAAAGGAAGGTCAAATATGACACTACCAAACTCATACACACTTTGAGAGTCTATTGCAGTAGCATACACTTCATGAAACCTGTTAGGAGAGAAGTCATTTATAGCAACACATTCAATGATTTCATGAAAACAAAATGAACTAAATCTATACTTGACATTCAGGATGGATCACTTTAACATATAGTGCAAATGGACTTATAGTATAACTAGCTTACTTCTCATTAGCTTAAGTGCAAATCAATGTACAATTTTGGTAGGGATTCACCATACCAAGAGTTTGAATCTATTTCAATAGCCAAAATGGTTCATACTTATAGAACTTGGAAGAAGAGAGAAGTTGAAGAGGCACAAGGACAAGTGTCCAAAGGTGAGAATTAGTTACAATACATGTGGATGTAGTGGAAAATGAGTCATGAAACTAATTTAAACAATCTCATCCCAAATTAACCTCTTCTCCAAGTGTGGCATATCAAATATTCTCAATCATTCTTTATTGCAAACTAACTTCATCATAGGCTTCTTTTTTAGCATTCCAAAGCAAGTTAAGACAAGTGTCTCATGTGTGATGAGGAAAGGGAGTTACAAAGAAGTGTTCACTTGAATTAGGATTTTTCTTGATCATGAAATTATCTTACACAACCTCAATCACCACCTATAATAAATATCACTCTCTAATAGGCATTTCTTGACACTTGGCACTAGAATCTTTGCATTCTGTGAGGCCTGTGAAAGTAACGAAGCTTTGTTGATAGAATATGTAGTTATATTGATGGAGTCCATAGTTCAACTATAGGAGTCTGTGGCTAGACTAAAGGAGCCTATAGATTTTTCAATTATTTTCTTACCTTGGGTAGCTTATACACCCCAAATATGATTTGACACACATGTCACAATACATTAGAGTACTTCCAAAAAGCTAGAACTAAGAATGACCCTCTATTTGGTATTAGACCCATTACTTGCACAACTGGCTACACCTACAAACCTGGTAGCTCCAAACATCTTGTATGGTTTCCAACCCTAAAATCAAGTTTTAATGATGGTACTAGGTGCGATTAAACTCACAAAACCTTCTTGGAAACATTCCTTTACTTCTGGTGCATGGTTTTGACCATATTTTCTAACTTTACAAGGTCTATGCAAGGGAAAAGTGACCCCTATTTGAGACAAAATAGCAGGTAATTCCCTTATTTATCTCAAAAAACAATTATTTATATGATATCCTAGTTCATGAGGATGAATTCCACCAAGTTTTAGCTCCTGACTCCAATGGATGACCCTCCAACTGATCTAAAACTCAAGACTGAGTTTTATGAGAAATTGTCTACAGGGTTAGAGGGGAAGGACTATGTTTTCATAATGTCTTACCTCTCTAAGTTCTAACATAGTAATATTAAGGTTCTTTATGTTCCATACTTATTCAATTCTGGTATTCCAACCTTTTCTTACTCATTTTAACTATCCTTTTGTCCTCATCTACAAATTTGTAGGATTTAGCATAGACTGTAGGTCATGTTGTAAGTTTTGGCCTTGTTTGTGATGATTTAAGTCTTCTTGAAGTTCCAAATTCACAAAATCAATGTTATGTCTTTTATTCATTTTTAATACAGGGTCAAAACATCACTTTTACCTCACTGTCTACTAGTCTTATTACAGATACCACTTCCCAAGCCTATATACAGAAAGAGGGGAGTGTGTGGGGAGTCATCACACCAAACTCCATCTTCTATATAGAAATATTATCTTAAAAGCATCACTTAGATTAATTTTAATGTTTCATCTTGATGTCTTAGTCTAGGATTGATTTCATGACTTGCAAGTTCACCTTTTCATCGCTCTTCTTGTAGGTTGCACTGTCAAAATTTAGTGATTTTGAGGGCACTTTTGGGTGTTGAAAAGACCACCCTCCATTGTTCATTCTTCCTTCACATTTTTTAGGGCCATTATCCTATGATATGAATACAAGATCATTCTATTTAGACACCTTAGGGGCTCAAATAAGCATGTCTTATTATATCTCAAAAAACCTCCTAGGCCTCCATTTGCAACTATTAGGGACTGAGAAACTAAAACAGTCATCATCCTCATTGACTGGTTTTAATAGAATATTGACCATTCCTTACCTTAAACAAGCCTAGCATGATTCTCATTCATAATCAAGGGTTCCAAATAGGGTCTCATCACACCTCCACATATGCCACTATGATGTCATTAGGGGTTTGTAGATGAAGGTTTGACTGTGATATGAAGGCAAAAACATGAAAGAGTAAGATTATGCATGGATAAGACTCTCCAAGCACCTCAAAAAATGATTTTCAATCCTTAAATACACAACATATATTACTAACATCCCCAAAACAAACCCAAAACACTTTTTCCAACATAAATTCATCACTTTTAAGGCAACTGACATGACTGAGTGGATCATGGCAAATCCACATAATCTTACAAGAGGCATATGGAGATATTGAGACTTCAAAAACCAAATAAAAAATTATAAACCTATAGATAAGTCCTGAGGAGTGTAATAAAGCATCCAATCCATCAAATCAAATTAATACTTTTTGAAACTAGCTCAAAAGGAGACTCCTCCTAGTTGCACATGCATAAAAATATGCCTAGAGTGTTAACAATGATTCATAAAGGAAGAGGCACTAATATAAGACTTCTTGATATGAAATTTAATTGGATCAAGAGTACTAACCACCCCAAAAACCATTTCCTTCCAATTCCATCTGTACGGCCCATGCCAAGTGATTGAATCTAGCCTTTTTTGTTTGCCAAGTGAAAAAAGAGGAAAACAAGTTGCAAATGAACTTTTTTTCATTCTCCTTGAAATCCAAACATGGAAATGACCTATGTTGGACTTAAGATGTCTGTAAAAGTGCCCAAAATCCCTTAAAATCAAGGAAAAATTACCATTTACTAAACATAACTACTTCTTGGCTATCATATAGCTGATTATGACATTCTCTAACCTCTATTATATTCAATTCTTGGCCTAATGACAAGTTTTTCTCTTTATCCCATCCATACAAGTTCTCTTTCTTAGCTAAAAGGTGGCCCCACAAGGCATTTTTGACGTATTGAATATGGTAAGAATAATTAAATGGCTTAGAGAGATATTAAATCATATTCAAAACCATATTAGGACCAATCCAACACAATTTATGCCTTTGACCAAGTTTGACCCTATTTGACTAGGGTTGACTTTCATTGACGTGACTAGTACAAGGGGATAAGTTTGAAAACAAACCAACATGACACCCTATATGACACATGGGAACCTTCTTCAAAAGTTAAAAATAGTATGGGTTGACCCAAAATTGACTTGGGGTCAAATTTGGTCAATAGTTACCTCATAAATATTTTTAGATGTGAATAAAACCCACATCAATAGTAACTTCATTTGGTGCTAGAATGATGGATTGAACCTCTACCTCTATCTATTTGAAAATAAATCACTTGAGTTACACTGGAAGCAATGAAAAGATTAACAAGGTCTACCTTAGACACTAACTTGCTATACACACCTTTGGAAATCCATAGAAAAGTTAGGTTTGTTAAGGGAGTTAGGAAAGGATCCTGAACTCAATCATTCTTTCCAAGTAGCAAACACCATCTTCCATTATTTTCAATGGACCTAGATCCAACCTAGCTAGAAGGTTCTTCTATTAACATCATTAAAACTATGCATGATTTATTGAGAAACCCTAAAAAGTATCCCCCTTCCTTTTCTCCCTCAAGGAGTGGGACTACTGAAGAACACATAAATGACTTCAAGACTGCCCTAGGAATATTGAATGTAACCCATGAATATTTTCATGTAGGCTTTTTCCTTTCACATTTCAAAATGCTACCTATGACTAGTTTCTTAATATGCCAAAAAGATCACTTACATCTTAGGATCAATATTAAAAGACCTTCTTATCATAGTTTGAGAAAGTCACTAGCCCAAGTTTTGTTTATCAACACTTTGCAAGCATGATAAGGGAACCAAATGGGCCAATCTGAGCCTTCAATGCTAGATTCTAAAATATTTATACTTAGCTTGAAACTACCTACAAACTTGTTGAGACTTTAACCCTCAAAATGTACAAGAATGTCCTGGAGCTTATGAATGCTATTTTTTTACATAGAGTTGTCAATGTTGATACACTACCTTTAGCTTATGCCAAATCTATCAATGTAGATAAAAATTTGAACCCCTATATGTAGTCTTGGTCCCCACTTATTCATAGTCCTATTTTTCTAGCCTTTAGCCCAATACCAAATACAAATCAAAACCCTATGGCCCAAACCTATAATCAATGGTACTTTCATGTGACTTTAACCCATGTTCTACCTAATCAGTACCTTAGTTTCATGAATAATTTGGCACTTAACTAGACATACCAGAATTAGCCCATGATACTGATCAATACTACTACACAGGATACTAATTTTGATTCCACAAAAATAGAATTAGAATCAATTTATAGGATGGTGTAGAAATTAAGCAATGATTTTTTTAGCATGCAAAAATGCATGGATAACATCGAAGGGTAGAATACCAATTAGATATTTGGATTCCAAAGGTAAAATAGACCTAGAAACAACCCATAACAATAGATACTTAATAAGGCTATAGAGGTGAATATCATAGAAGTAACCCTTCAAAACTGGTGTCAAGTTCATAACACAGTGAGCTAGATTGCATAAAGTTCTACACTACTTTCAAGATATTTTGAAAGGAGATGAATAGGACAAGAGGTTTTTTCAATCAAATAGGACCATCTTCCTTTATTAATCTAAGACACTCTAGTACAATAATGGTATATGTGACTTATGATCTCCTATTCCCAGTAGAGGATGAGAATTAACTAGAGGATAATACATACAAGATCCATACAATCTAGAAATTTTAGAAGAATAACTACAATCTAAGGAGAAAACATCCCATTACCACTTTAACACCTCCAAACAATAATTCTACTAATCTTCAATATTATTGAGATAATAATAATTTGCCTCCCCCCATGAGGGATGGGAAATTTTAGAGTGTAGAACCACAAAGCAAAGATTGGTACAACATTATTAAGGACATGAAGAAGATCAAGATAAATATCACCCTACATGAACTGGGTCAGATCATTAAACAAAGGGAGTTATTTCTCAAATGCCTAACCTAGAGATCCTCTACATCAACAAATCTAAAGATACACATACAAATATGATGGTATTTAAAGATAAAATTGAAGTACCACCATTGTTTTCTAATGTAATGAATGTTTAGAAAGAATATGCATAATGTTTTGGTTAACTCAGGTGCCTCAGCCAATAAGATGCTGAAAAATATGTGTAGGAAGCTAGGTTTGACCCTAGACAAGTCAAAGATGGTGATCCTACAATTAGACAAGTCTTTTATCCCATGTGTTAGATAATTAACAAATGTGTACATCTAGCTACCACTAGACCCACATATATATATATATATATATATATATATATATATATATATATATATATATATATGTATGTATGTATGTATGTATGTATGTATATATATGTATATATATGTATATATATGTATATATATGTATATATATATATATATATGTATATATATGTATATATATATATGTATATATATATATATATGTATATATATGTATATATATGTATGTATATATATGTATATATATATATATATATATACATATATATATATATATATATACATATATACATATATATATACATATATATATATATATATATATATATATGTCAGTTGACATTCTAAAATCTTATGGCTTGTTGCGAAGTTGGGATTGGTCTAAAACACTAAATAAATACATGGTCACTTACTTTTCGCAGATATGGTCACCCTAGAAAGGAGTAGGAAAATAGATTTAGGTGGACATAGAACCAAAGATGAATTACTTGATTATCAAGTACAATGAAAATAATGAGAAAGTCAATGTCACATATCCACGTGTGAGAGTATACATATTCACTACCAAGTAGGAGCTTTATGAACAAGAATTTGAAGGTCCTTCTTAGTTATGGAATATCCATTTCAATGGAGCCAGATCAAAATAAGGTTTTGGTGTTAGCATAGCCTTGACAGATCTAGATAGAAATAAGTACCTTATTGCCTATAGGTTGAAATTTATTTGAACCAATAATCGAGATGATTATGAAGCTCTAATCCTTGGTCTATAATTTATGCTAAAGCACAATGTCAAGTAGTTATAAATTTTTAGTGATTACGTGTTAGCTTTTAACTAGATCAAAAAGAAGTATAAATGTAATCTCACCTACTTAAATAAGTATAAACATCAATAATGGGACATGATTGAATCCTTTGAAGGATTCAACGTCAAATCCATCCCAAGAGAACAAAATCATATGGAAGATTCTCTGGAAAATTTAGCTACCACTTTGGCACCACTTCAAGAATCCAAGATGTATAGATTCTCTATGGATCTATTTCCTTGTCCCTCTATTCCAAACAATGTGGAAAAATTCTAGGTGTATAAGGATGATCAATATATTTTCCAATTCATGAGTAGTTTTGGGACCTTAAAATCTTAGCTAATAGATGAGAAAGATGTGGAGACTATGCATTTTGAAGACCTAGGAGAAGATGATGTATTATAGCTAAAATAAAATTGCATCCTTCTAGGAATGGTTTTCTTAGAAAAACATTTTGATGTATATCCACAAGATCAAAATTAGAAGCAGTATAAAACAACTGCATCTGATTTCATCAAAGAGAATCTAGGCACTGACCAACACCCTTATTATGTGAATATTGGAATGAGTTGCACTAAATATGAGAAATAAAACTTGAAGGATTTGTTGAAAGAGTACAAGGACATGATCACCTAGACATATAAGGACTTGAATATATTTGACCCTAGAGTCATTACCCATAAAATTCCATTGGATCTAAAACACAAACCTTTCAAGCATAGACAGATGTTAGTTAATCTAATTTTGTAACTTCTCATTCAGATAGAGGTACATAAACTATTGGATGATAAAATTGTATTTCTAATTAGATATTTGAATGGGTATATAATCTACTACTAGTTAGGAAGAAGAGTAAAGAAATTAGACTCTATGTGGACTTCAGGAGCCTAAACAAAGAATCAAAGAAAGGCACTTACCCCTACCTTAATTGGATGAAGTTATTTAGATGGTAAGTGGGTATGAGATGATGTCCTTCTTAGATGGATTCCCAAGCTATAATCAAGTGCTAGTAGAAGCAGAAGATAAGATTAATATTATCTTTACTACCAAGTGGGGAACTTATGCATGTAAAAGGATGCCATTTGGCCTAATTAGTGTAGGAGCTACCTTCTAGAGAGCCATGTAATTTTCTTTATATGGACTTGTTGGTAAATTTATCATTATATACATGGGTGACCTAACAGTATATTCAAAAGGTAGAATTGATCATGTAGGTCATCTATAAAAAGCATTTGACATATGAAAAAGATATAGAGTGTCACATAATCCAAATAAAATACATTTTGAGTTACTAAAGGGAGTTTCTAGGCCATGTCATCACTAAATATGGGATCTCCATTGATCTAGATCAAGTTCAAGCCATTTCCAAGATGACACCTCCCAACAACAATAAAGAATTGAAGTATTTTTTAGTAAGATCAAATTTGTAAAGAAATTCATTTTTGGTTTTGTAGGTATTGTCAATCTATTGAATGTCATTTTGCAGTAGAATGCTAAGATAGGGTGGACAATAGAAGCTAAGAGATACTTTCAAGACATCAAGACAACCATTACTCAATATCTAATTATGATTAGCCCAGACTTCAATAAAGACTTCTATATTTATTGATTTACTTCATAACATATTATACCTATTGTACTTACACAAAAGGTGGATGATAATGAGCATTTAATTGCCTTCATGAGCACCAATATAAAAGATGTAGAGTTAAAATATTCTATGATAGACAAATAGATATATGCATTGATTAAAGTTGTGAAGAAATTTAGGAATTATATTTTGAGTAACAATACATTCACCATTATTTCAGACCTAGTTGTTAAGCTCGCACTTAGCCATAATTATTTAGGTGAGAGAAGAGGTAAACATATGGCCAAACTTTAGGATTTTGACCTTAAATTTAGGCCAGCCAAGATGGTAAAAGGCTAGGGGATCATCTAGATGATGACTAAGATTGATCCACATATTAGTATTGAAAAAATTAATGAGACTCGGGTAACTGATAGTGATTGGTACATTAAAATCATCTACTATTTATTCACTTGTACATGTCCTAATGAGATAAATAGAGAGCAAAGATGAGCCCTCGAGATTAAATTCACTCATTATCTGATCAAGAAGGGAGTCTTATATAGAAATAACTATGAGGGTATCTATTTAAGATGTGTTTCAAAAGAATAAGCTACAGACATCCTGGATAGGTAGTGAACATCCCTCAGGTTACACAAAAACTCAAAAAAAATTGAGGATGGGATATTACCGGCCCATGATCTTCAAGGATGCACTTAACCATGTTAGAAAATGCCATGACTACTAGATATTTGGTAAAATAGAAGTGAATATTATCATGAAGTTGTATCTAGTCATTGAAAGAAGTGCCTTTACCAAATGGGGCCTTTATTTTATTGGGGTAATAAACCCAAACTCTTTAGTAGGAAAAAAATTTGTCCTAAAAACCATTGATTACTACATCAGGTGGATAGAAGTTGTAGCTACCGAGAATTCTTGAGTCATAAAATGTACATGCTATAATAATAATGCATACATGTGATTTTAATTATAAGAATGCATACACATTATAGGAACAGATGTGCATTCCTATAACATGTATGTGTTACCTAAACTTAAAAAAAAAAAAAAAAAACCACACATACCCTTATCAAATTGTCTTTTGTTATCTCCCTTGGCATTCACAGTTTGCTTACCTCTAATTCACATTTTTCCCTCTTGCTCACATGGAAATCATTGTTCTTACTATCACATTCATGATATCGATGATGATGCTATGAAGAAGAGGTAAGTTTTGTAGATTAAATCATTTTTTTTGTATTTTTTATGAAATGTTTGCATAGTTTGATTTGAAATTTTTATCCAATAGGTTGGCATGCTCTGTTTAACCCTCCACCTAACCCTCCTATAGTTCCACTAGATCCCCTATTCAATTAAGAGGATATAGTTTCTCACATAGTGGAGAACAAAATTAAAATTAAGCAAATAATTAGGAGAGTGAGGGAGCCCACTTCCACAAACACCCACCGCACCTATTTGGCCAATACCCTAGAGTTAGTATTAGGGCAAGTTGATTTGATAATGAGTCACATTGATAGATGGAGATCATATAAGGATATATTTAGTGCTTACTATGCTAAAAATTTGTCAACATATGAGGTGAAGAATAAATAAATAATAAAATATCAAATTTGTGCCTTATTTATCGAACCAACCACCAATGCCCCATTTCTCGTAATGACCAAACATTTCCCAATCCACTAATTCTAACACAATTTTATTAAAGCCAATTTTTAGGAGTGATGGTGGATGGTGTTTAACTATCAACTTTGTAATAACCATGATGTCCCTTTGTACTTTTTGAGGAAACTTTATTTTGAGTTTGTCCTTAATGAAATTCCAAACTACTTTAACTATGGTGAGTTTCAAGGCTAAGGGAAAGGCTTCACATAGGATCGACCAAGTGCACATCATGCACCTAATCAGCCTACAAATATCCCTACCCAAAAGCCACTTCATCTAGATATTCCCTCTATGGTGAAGGAGGTTATGAAGATAGACACTTTGCATGTGCTTAGTACGCTTACTGATGCACTCAATCATCATACAATTAGAATTTTCGAGAAAAATGCTAGAGATACTCTAGATAATGGTCATACCCCACCCCACCCATGTAGATGTCATGGTGTTATATGTGCTAGACCTTCAGATGATGATGATGGTGTTTTAGAGGGCTTGGAAGATATGGTCTTAATTGATGAGTTAGCGTAGACATTTGGCTCGGATATGTTGGGAGTCTCTACACACATGTAGGTATATTTTACACAAATTTCATGTTAAATTATTAAGTTATATTTACAAATTAAAAAGGTAAAAATTAATTTACACATTTAAATTGAATAATATATATGTATTTTTTTATATTTTGGGAGGAAAATTTGCCTTCGACATCATAACTAGGTAGTGGGCCAACCCCTACTACATCTATCCATGTTAGTATGACACCATATACATTTACAGAGGTAAAATTTTAAGTGAATCTTATATTCTCTAAATGTACATTCATATACCTTAATTTCATCATTGGTAGATTTTGTGTAAGAAAATATAAAATACCTAATATAATTTTGTTGGAATTTTTATTGTTTGATGTATTAACATGGATTGGCATAGTGTTAAAAACTCATCCTCCATCTCAAATTTTTTCTTTATTTTATTTCAACTTTCAAACTATGCTTTCAATAACCAAAATAGCAAGTTGAATATTTGCTTGATATCCCATTATTTTTATTTCCCATAGTGGGTCAATCCTAATCAGTAGGATTGGATGTGTGTGTGTGTGTGTGTGTGTGTGTGTGTGTGTGTGTGTGTGTGTGTGTGTGTGTGTGTGTGTGTGTGTGTGTGTGTGTGTGTGTGTGTGTGTAATTCATTTGATAAAAGTTATTTGGTATAATACATTTATATCAATTTCCCAATTAAGCATAGCATGTCTTCATCAATATTCACACCACTCCTTTATTTTAAATACTAGCCTCATTTCCAACCACTTGATTCCTTGTTATCCTAATCACATATAGTGGTTCAACCTCTATGATCGATACCCAAAATGGTCATAGCTAACAATTCAATTCCAATCGAGTGTAACAATTTCATCTCTATCTATGGAGATATAAAATTAGATGGCATAGCCTCTTGATCCCATTATACCTAATCAATTCTAATTTCCAACTAGTCTCTATTAGTAGAGCTATATAGAGTGGGTATTTAGATCCCATTGGTTTGTTGGGAGAGTGTTGACCATAAACTATAGTCTATATGTATATGGCATATGCCTTATGACCATATATAGATAAAGGACCTCAACCCCATATAGATAGATGGGGTTGAGTAGTTTGTTACCACCACATACTTAGGGGGCCAAAGACCTACTATATCTAGTTGGGTGAGAGGGCCTATCTATACCCATGCACTTTTGTCACTTGAGTGACATGCCGACTCTATAAGACTATAACACCTTTCATCAGGAAAATCCCCCTAAAATGAATATTGAATGTCGACAAGACTATAACACCCTTTGTTGACCTCAACCTACTTTTATTTTATAAATATATACCTTCCCTTACAAAAATTTAGGGCAATCTAAGAATAGATAGTCGACCTGATGTCACCTATAGGGAAACCAAAATCATGCACTTATAAAAATGATTATCCACTTACCCTTATCTCTACAATATTTAGTTTTATTTTCTATATGTTTCTTTATATTTTGAAAAGACCTATTTTATAAGGTTCTAGACACTATTAAAAGTATCAAGTATAGATGTCCCCCATAAAATAAACCCATCACTTTAGGTGTCTTAACCTGATTAAAACTCAGTTTATAAACTTCTCAACAAACACCTATATAGATCACTTGTCTTATCACAATGACTGTTTGTAAGGGCTTTTTAATCAAACCAATACTCAGTTGGACTAAAAATTAATGAATGTATGCAAGCAAAGTGTTTAAGGTGTTAACATGATCAAAATTTCAAAACAAATCAATTTAGACACCATAGCTCATAGGACTATCCTTAACTATACCAAGTTACTGCTTTAAGACAATTAGGCCTAATGACCAAGTAATCAAGTCAAAATCCAAAATACACCTCAACAAAGCTATACAAGCATCCAAACTAGAGTATATAGGTGTATCAATGATGTTTCAACACCTTATTTGCATTCAATGACCTAATTTCAGAAAATTCACTCAAAAATCCTCCCTCATTGTCTTTCCATTCTCCCTCATGAAATTGACATTTATTGCCTTCAATGTGGTGTTACAAGTCACATGTTGCACATATCCACTTGTCACATTCATGCTTCCTGTTACCTCATTAGATTTTTTTATATCTTATGCAAGACTAAGTTTATTAGAAACTTGTTTAGTCAATGAATTGCCCAAGTTATTAATTATTAGGTTATTTGTTCAGTTGATGACTAGGATGGACACTTCTCCATCATTGAAAAATGAGATAAACTTGAGCATTGCTACTGCAATGTCATCTACACAGGCACTCACCGAGGTATGTATATTCATTTGTTATTTTGAATTGTAATTTAGTAAATTTTTTTTAATAATTTTACTATATACTTTGGAAAATATAACTTATATACATGAATGTATTGTGTATGTAGGGCTATCATATGACATTTGATAGTCCAATTCAGATGACTACTATGATAGCTCCTCATGTTTCTTCATCATATGACATATTTGTTCTTGCAACTAATCTTGGCATTGATATAGTCAAGCATTAATGGTAAATTGAGAAGCACCATGAGATTGTAGTAATTGCATTTTTAAATGTTTTTTTATTATAGTTTAAAACAAGTTTTTCTTAACTTGGTTTCATGTATACTTTTTAGTTTTATAAAAAAAATTGTATTTGAATAGGTTTATCTATAAGCAAGCTATGAGCATAGTACCCATAGTCAAACCTTGGAGTAATCCAAGGCATTAGGGATATCTCCATCTACAAGTAGGGCATCCTAGGGAGAGTCTTCTTTGAAGAAGGCAAAGAGAGGGAGCCTATTTGATGATTAGGATATTGTAGATGATGTACTTTTTTATATGCCTATATGGAAATGTATGCATTTTTGGAATTGTATATGCATATATGATGTATTCACTGGACACTAGATATTATGTTGTTAGACATGGTGTAATTTTGTGTATGCTTATATGGCAATGCATGTATTATTGACATTATATGCCTATATATGGCATTTGTACATGACATTATTATTTTTTACATGAATATTTAAGAAAACCAATGAAGCAAATATTGTTTGAATCACTTATGTTTAGAGTATTATGAATGATTTGTTTTGACTTGTATTCTTAAGGATTACAAATGTTATGAGATTGAGAATAACTTGTTGGGATAATTTTGCAAATCAGACCCTTATAATAAATAAAGAATATCAGTGATTACATTTGAAGTATGTTTGTATACTGATGTAAAGGTATGGAGGAGAAGTTTACAAAAACATCATTAGTTGGCTCTAAGCACAATTGACCACATTCACTTATTATGGTTTGATTTGAATCTTATTTCACAAGATATCTCCTTTTTTAACTCTTTGGGCTTAATTTAGCTTCTTACACCTAGTACTTATTCCTTATACTCTTATTAGCACCTCGTTGATGGCATTGACCTCTGTCTATACATTCACAACACATCCTTTACCTCATTCCATTCATCTCATTCACGAACTTCCTCTTGATCTCTTTCTAGTTTCATACTAGGCACCTTCTTTGGGCATTTTACCTTGTACAAAAAAGTTATGATTTTTCAAGACATTATAAGGGCATTTATAGGTGCACTCTATCATTTTACATGTCTATATCCTATTTCAAAGGCCAATTCCACCTCTAACTATCACCTCATTAGCTTACCCTCATTTAGGCCTAATTAGACCTATTCCAAACACTTAGTCCTAGAATCCATACACAGATGTACAATCTCAAGTTAAAACCTTTTGATTCACCTTGTACATGTATAGGGGAGAAATATTATAAGGTTTAATTAAATTTTCATGGTTAAATCTCTCAAAAATACCCAAACCCTAATCTAGGGTTTCCCATGCCCTGTACATACTCTCCAAAGGACCAATTTGACCTTCCCACTAATCTTATTTTCTTTAAAACATCATCATGACATCTAAAACATCTCATAACACCTTTCTAATGATCAAAAAACAAACTTTGCCTTTATGCCTTTGAGACTGCCTATGGGGATTTCATGAAGTTTGGAGTGTGAACACCCTTAAAAGGTGTTTAAGAGGTTTAAAACCATCTTAACATACTTCTCAAATACTTCCCTAATATTGTAACCCTCAAACACACTTTAAAACTCCAAAAAGTATGCCTACATGAATAGTGACCATTATGAGACATGGAGGGGACTATGACAAAATAATGAGCAATTATACTTGTCATATGACCTTCCCAATATGATGGATGGGTAGTTTTAGGAATACATAACATAAAGAAATATTAATGAACTAAATACATAAATAAAATGCAAAAAACACAACATAATAGAGATATAGATTTCACATGGTTCACCCAATATGGGTTACATCCTTATAGAAATAGCCAATCCTTCTTATTATTCAGTCCAACAAATGAAGGGAAAAAATTGTAATACAACCATTGAAATATCCTCTTCACTCACACACATCATGCCACCATAATTATAACACCCTCATATCAAAATGAGGGTTACGTATAGGGCAAAAATTTATTAACATAATTTCTACTATTAGATCTGCAACCTAATAGTGAATGGTTCAGATTTACTATGAAATTACAATATTTTATAGTGTATTTTTAATAAAATTTTGTGACCCCCTTAGAGCCCCATGACAACCCTAGTGGCAGTGGTTGGTTGCCCATGACACCCACCCTATCAAGAACTAGGCATTAAAATAAGGTCAGGCTCCACCATCCAACAACCTCCCACTTGGAGATTGATTATTGTAACTCCACCACTACAACTCTTGCTTGGAATATTATTTAAAATTTGACCCTAGCATGTTTCTCATTTTCCTTTTTATCCTTGAATACCTATTGAATCTTAACAAATTTCCATCTTCTCTTTAGTGACTGCCTTTGTTAGCATATTTATAGGATTCTAACTCGTATGGATCTTTCCCAGCTTTAGTTGACCATCCTCCAAAACTAAATAAATGAATTGATACATGAGTTGTATATGTTTGTTTCTTAAGTGGAATGTTGAGTTATTTACTAAATGAATCACACTTTGGCTATCACTGTATAACTTGTAATCTTCTTGCTTATGCCTCAACTCTTTCATGAACTATTACATCCATATCATCTCCTTGCTAGCTTTAGTAGATGCAACATATTCTACCTCTATAGTTGACAAAACAAATATCTTATATAATTTTTAAATCCAACAAACTATTATATCACTAATAGTGAAAACATAACCTGTGGTGCTCATCCTGCCATCTACATCTCCAACCATGTCTGCATCAGCATATCCTTATAAGGTAACATCTAAACCTTCATAACATAATTTTCTATCAGTGTCCCTCTCAAGTACCTGAGAATCCACTTGACTGCATCCCAGTGCTCTTTTTCTAGATTATTCATAAACCTACTGACAACTCCCATTGCATGAGTAATATCTAGTCTCATGCACACCATACCATACATTAAACTTCCAACTACTAAATCATATATAATTTGAGACATATAATTGATTTCTTCCTGCATTTTAGAACATTTTTCCTTACTCAATTTGATGTGCCCTCCCAAGGTGTACTTATAGGTTTTGCATCTTACAAACTAAACCTAACTGACACCTTATTTATGTACTCTTCTTGAGATAATGTCAATTTTTTATTTTTCTTGTCTCTTATTATTCTCATACCAAGTATTTGCTTTGTAGCACCCAAATCCTTCATTGAAAATGAGTTTTCTAATTTTATTTTGAGATGATTTATATCCTACATGTTAGACCCTGAATAAGCATGTCATCTACATACAATAACAAGATAATATAGCTATCATTATCTAATCTCTTAAAATAGACATAGTGATCAAAATGACACATACTATAGCCTTGTTTTATCATAAACATGTCAAATTTCAAATACCACTACCGTAGAGCTTGATTTAGACCATACAAACTCTTCTTCAATCTGCACACCATTTTCTCATTACCTTTTACTTCATATCCTTGTGGCTACTCCATATATATTTCCTCCTCCAAATCACCATGAAGGAAAGCAATCTTCACATCTAATTGTTTAAGGTACAAATATTCTACTACTACCAAACATAAAATAGTTCTTATGGAAGTCAATATTATAACTAGAGAAAATATTTCATCAAAATCAATACCTTTCTTTTGTGAAAACCCCTTTACAACAAGTTTGGCCTTGTATCTCTTTTTGCCTCCATATTCTTCCTTTAACCTATAAACCCATTTATTCTGCAATGTTATTTTACCTACAAGCAACTAAACCAAATCCCAAGTTTGGTTATGTACTAAGGAGTCCATCTCCTCTTTCATGCCTTGCTCCCACTTCTTTCTAGTTTCTACCTGCATTGCTTCTTCATAGCTTTTTGACTCACCACCATCAGTCAATAATAAATAATAAAGTCAAGGAGAGTATCATTTAGGGAGTCTACTTTCTTTGGTATATCTTATAACTACACTTTTAGGAGTTTGAGGTACTTATTGTTGTATTTATTGCACATTATAATTTTTTGGCACTTTTGGAATTTCATTTCCTATGATTTCATCAAGTACTGCATATTCTATATTTGGATTTTCTTATTTCTTTTCTTGCAACTGATCTTTGTACATGACCTTCTCATTAAAGATCACATCTCTTCTCCTAATGATTTTGCAATTTTCAAAATCCCATAAACGGTAACTAAAATCATTAACTCCATATACAATAAAAATATGTTTATTGGATTTTGCTTTAAGCTTGGTTCTATGTTGTTTATAAATGCAGATAAATGCTTGACAACCAAAAGCATTTAAGAAAGAATAATCTTCCTTTTTACATATCCATGCTTCTTCTAGAATGCCACCATCCAAAGGACTTTTAAGGACATCTGTTTATTAAGTAAATATCAATATCCACAACATTTGCCCAAAACTGTAAGAGAAACCCTACATGTAATCTCATGCTCCTTGCATGCTCCATGATTATCATGTTCATCCTTTCTAACACACCATTTTGTTTTGGTGTTATTGGAACCATCTCCTCTCTATGAATCCCATGTGATGAACAATAATTATCAAATTTCTTGCTACAGTATTCACCCCCATTGTCTGATCTGACACACTTCAACTTATTTCCTGTCTCATTCTCAACCAAAGATTTTTATTAATTAAAAGTATCAAAAACATCAATTTTTTTCATATGCAATAAACCCAGGTTTTTCTAGTTACATCATAAATAAAAGTAACATAATAATAAGAGCCACCAAGGGATGATACTTGAGTTGATCCCCATACATCATATACACAAAATCTAAATTTTCATCCTTATTTCTCTTCTCAACTCTGACAAATTTGACTCTCTTTTATTTTTTATACACACAATGCTCACAGAATTCCAAATCCACCTTCTCAAATTTGGCAACAAATTCTTTGGGAGGACAACTTGCATCCCCTTCTCACTCATATGCCCAAGTCTATGGTTCCATAATTTTGTATCCACTTCTGTAGAAGTAAAATTAATAGAAGAGTCAACATTACCATTAGATAAATATAATGTACCCACATTTTCTCATTTTGCTATTACCAGTGATCCTTTAGTGACCTTCCATAAATTTTATGAAAATGTAACTATGAATCCCTCACTTCCCAACTACCCTATTGAAATTAGATTTCTTCTCAATTTAGGAACATGCCTCACCTCTTTTAACAACCATTTGTTTCTATTCTATAATTTTATCTATATCTTACCCTTTCCTACAATTTTATAGGGTTCACCATCACCCAAATGAACCTATCCAAAATCACCTTAAACATAGTCTTGAAAATATTTCTTATAAGGTGTAGCATGAAATGAAGCCGTTAAATCTAACACCTAAGAATCATTAATATTATCTAAAGAAAGGATTAAATCATCTTGTAACACATCACCTGATACACTTGCTTCTTCATTATTATCTTTTTTTCCATCTCCTTGTTTTCCTTTTTGAAACCAACAATCTTTCTTCAAGTGTCCTTTCTTCCCACAAGTCTAGCACACCAATGTTACTCTAGATTTGGATCTACCCTTCTTATACTTATCATGATTCCCTGGGCCCTTTCCTCTATCCTCTTGCCTTCTCCTATTCTCCATAGTCAAATCATTACATGATGTCTCACTTGAAATTTTCCATCGCATTTCCTTGCTAAGAATAACACCCATAACATCATTGAACTTTAAAGTATTTTAACTAGAGATAGAATTACTCACAGCCATGACCAATCCATTCCAACTTTCTAGCAATGAGCACATAATAAAAATATCCCTAACTTCATCATCAAAATTTACTCCTATAGAGATTAACTAATTTGTGATGATGTTAAATTCATTTAAATGATCAAAAATAAGCCCACCTTATAAAATTTCTATATGAAATAAATGCTTTATAAGAAATACCTTGTTAGAGGTTGAAGGTTTTTCATACACTCTATCTAATGCCTTTATCAAATCATTTATTATCTTTTATTTTGAAATATTAAAGACCACTAATGTTTCCAGGCACATTTGTATTGTTCCTAGTGCCTTTCTATCAAGAACCTCCCAATCTTCATCCTTTATAGTTGTTGGCTTCTTTGTTTTTCCACCCAATAGTAGAAAAAGATCCTTTTGATATAGATAGTCCTCTATTTGCATCTTCCATAGCTGTTAGTTTTGGTTGCTAAATTTTTTAACCTTAAACTTACCTTCTTTCACTATTGTTCTCACTCAAACTAGGAACCCTCTTTTCATACAAGTTTATTTTCCAAATAAACCTTTGGCTATGATACCAATTGTTAGGAATACAAAACTCAGAGAAATATTAATGAATTAAAGATAGAAATAAAATGTAGAAAACATAACACAATAGAGACATATATTTAATGTGGTTCACCTAATATGGGATACCTCCACATAAAAACAACCAATCTTTATTATTCAATCCAACAAATGAAGGAAAAAACATTTCATACAACCACAACAATATCCTCTTCACTCATATACAGTATACCACCATAATTAAGTGACCTCATATCAAAATGAGGGTTATATATAGGGTAAAAATATACAAACATAACTTCTACCATTATATATATAACTTAATAGTGAATGGTCTAGATTTACTATGAAATTATAATATTTTATAATGCATTTTAAACAAAATTTTATGCCCCCATGGACCCCCATGGTGACCCTAGTGGGGGGTGTTTCCCTCCACACCCCTTATTATGAATTAAGCATGAAAATAAGATTATTATCCACCATATAATAGGTATATTAGGTCATTAATACCAATCATACTAATTTTAAAGTCATTTGGATATTACTTTGTCCTGTAGACCCTTTTTATCATAATTTACCTTGAGCTGCCTACATGCTTTCATCATGCCAAAACTTGTCTTTATTCAAAATTTTACATGAAATCCCTAAATTTGATCAGTTATATAGGAAAATATAGGTTTACAACATCATATTATATGTTTTTTAGACCTCTCCAAGGCCTAAACTACTTTTTGGCATCTAGAATTGACAAAACTTCTGGAAATCTCTAATGGTTGCCTTCTTGAATGCAAGAGGACTATGTCAAAATAGTGGGAAATTTCACTATTTATAAGACATTGAGGATTTCATTGGATATTTTTTTATTCATGGATACCATTTTTACCAAATATTCTACTTTAACTCAACCTATAGATGCCCCAAACTGACCAATTTTTCTAAGGTATGCTCTAATGTTGATCATGATTTGACATAGGGTTGACTATACTAAAATATTGAATATTTTACATTTTCTAAAATCCTAAAAAATATATTTAATGGGTATATTAGGTCATAATTATCCTCTCCATCAAATTTTTTGATTAGATCTGACTTATTTTGGCATGTAAGCCCATTTTGGCAAAAGCTAGTGACACATGTCTGCTTGGTCAAATTTCACAAATGAGTCATCATCATATTTTGCCTTCATTTGTGTCTTATCATGATTATTTTTCCTATAAAAAATCATGTAACCTATCCTATCATTATTCCACCCTTCATTTTCTATCTCATAATCTTTCATGTCCCCTTGTACCTTCTCAAGAAACCTCATATGACTGCATATCAATAATACTTTAAGATTTATTCTATGATAAAAATAAATTATTTGGTATAATTCACACCAATTTATCCCCATTATGACTTTTAATTAACTATACACCACCCTTAAACCTTCCTCTAACATGTTTTGACCACTTGGCAAGGCATTTGGGCCTCACACAGTCAACTTCTGTACAAAGGCCTGTACTACATCTTTATGTTCAATCCCTATGATGGCTATAGGTACATGTTTTCAAAATATTTATTTGGAAAATAAAATTCATCATTTACAATCTTGAATTCATGACTATGTTTCCCTATTTTTAGGTGCATGATTTGAGGGTATGACTGCAGGCATTCTTTGGAAACCTCTCCTAGCATGCTTGACTTTGTAGAAGCCCAACTCTCCTATCTATGCACACTAATATGAAGGATGGAGTGTAGGTGGAATATTTTTATTATGAATAAATAATTAGGTGTTTAGGAGCATTTCTTAAATGATCCAAGACCCCACTGATCCTAAATGCTCATGAAACTTCAATGAAACACCATCATTCCCATTTCAAGTTATCCAACTCACTCTAGCATCCCATTTTACATACAAGGCTTATCCTAGTTTATTAATGTCCTCTAACTATAAAATTGACACTAAAAACACATCTAAAGGGGTGGATAATGTCCAATACTAGGTTCTTATCCTCCCATCTGGCTTGGTCGACAAACCCACCACCCATTTTGGACTCAAGAACGCCCTTCCCAATACAAGAAAGATGTTAATTTTAGCCTAACTTCAAGAATGAATAAAACCAAAAATATAATTCATATGAAGGAACCATATAATCTCTTGTGTGCATTGTAAATCCCTATAATTATACCCTAAATATAGTCTAAATTACCTCTAAGAGCAATTTGTGGTAGAAGTTGTAGTAACGGGTCCTAAAATACAACTTTTTGGTAGTGAAGAGACAACTTGTTGACCTTCAACTAGTAATTTTGCCTATGAAACCAACAAGTGCAAATCCACCATTTTTATCATGTCTATATATGTAAATTACACATGCTCTTATGATCATGATATCTATTTCCACTCACAAGTGTATTTTCACTATTGTTTTGGAGCACAAAAACACTGATAATAATTGTTATCAAAGTTGAATCTATGATCTAAAAACTCAATTTACATTACTTATTGGCTAAAAAATGTCACTACCAAAACACCCAAATGGGTGGATAATATCTAGGACAAGGTTTTTGGCCTCCCATCTAGACTGGTCGATAAACCCACCACACATATTGGGCTCAAGAATGCCCTTCCCAATACAAGAAAAATGTTAATTTTTAGCACAACTTTAGGCATATATAAAAACAAAAATATACATCATATAGAGTAACCATAAAATTCATTATGTGCATATTAAATCCCTATAATTTCATCCTAAATCTATTCTATATCACCTCTAGGAGAAAATCATGGTAGAAGTTGCAATAATGGGTCCTAAAATGTAACTTTTTGGCACTAAAGAGATAACTTGTTGACCTTTAACTAGAAATTTTGCCTCTAAGAATATAAAATGAAAATCCACCACTTATATCACATATATATAAGCAAATTAAATGTCCTCAAATGACCATGACATCCAATTCCACTTGCAAGTGCATTTTCACTATTGTTCTGGAGCACAAAAACACTGACAACAAATGTTGTCAAAGTTGAAGCTATGGTCTAAGAACTCAATTTTAAATGCTTTTTGGCTGAAAAATGGAACTACCAACATATTTAGAGGGTTGAATAACATCTAGGACCAGGTTTTTGGCCTCCCATTTGGCCCAATAAACAAACCCACCACCCATTCTGGGCTTAAGAATGTCCTTCCCAATATAAGAAAGATGTTAATTTTTATCCTAACTTTAGGCATGCATAAAACCAAAATTATAAGTCATATGGAGGATCCATAAAATCTCTCATGTGCATGGTAAATCCCTCTAATCACACCATGTATTGAGTCTAAATCACCTCTAAGAGGAATTTGTGGTAGAAGTTGCAGTAACGGGTCCTAAAATGCAAATTTTTGGTAGTGAAGAGATAACTTGTTGACCTTCAACTAGTAATTTTGCCTTTGGGACTGGAAAGTGTAAATACAAAACTTTTATAACACCTATATAGGCAAAATACACATGCTACAATGACCATGACATCCAATTCCACCTGCAAGTGTATTTTCACTACTATTCTAGAGCATGAAAACACTAATAATAAATATTGTCAAAGTTGAAGCTCTGGTCCAAGAACTCAATTTACATTACTTATTGGCATAAAATTGGTGATACCATAATGTATATAAGGGTATATAACTTATATTAATAGTTTTTTTTCCTCCCATTTGGCCCAATCAACAAACCCACCACCCATTCTGGGCTCAAGAACGTCCTTCCCAATATAAGAAAGATGTTAATTTTTAGCCTAATTTTAGGCATGCATAAAAATAAAAATGTAATTCATATGGAGGAACAATAAAATCATTAGTGTGAATATAAAATCCCACTAATTTCACCCTAATATATTCTAAATCACCTCTAAGAACAATTCATGGTAGAAGTTGCAATAATAGGTCCTAAAATGCAACTTTTTGGCAGTGAAGAGATAACTTATTGACCTCCAACTAGTAATTCTGCCGCCAGGACCAAAAATGAAAATCCACCACTTATATCACATATATATAGTAAAATTACATGTGCTACAATGACCATGACATCTATTTACACTTACAAGTGCATTTTCACTACTATTCTAGAGCATAGAAACACTAACAACAAATGTTGTCAAAGTTGAAGCTACAATCTGAGAACTCAATTTCTGATGTTTTTGGTTGAAAAATGGTATTTCCAACACATATAAATTGGTGGATAATTTACAATACTAGGTTATTTTCCTCCCATATATCTTGATCAAAAAACCCACCACCCATTTCGAGCTCAAGAATGTTCTTCCTAAGACAACAAAGATGATGATTTTTAGCCTAACTTTAGGCATACATAAAACCAAAACTATAAGTCATATGGAGTAACAATAAGATTTTTAATATTCATGGTAAACCCTATAATTACATCTTGAATCCATTTTTAATCACCTCTAAGATCAATTTTTGTCATAAGTTATAGTAACGGGTCTTAAAATGCAACTTTTTGGCAGTGAAGAGACAGCTTGTTGACCTCCAACTAGCAATTTTTACTCTAAGACTGGTAGGTAAAAATATAATACTTCAATAACATATATATGGGAAAATTACACATTCTCTAATGACCATGACATCCAATTCCACCCACAAGTGCATTTTCACTACCATTCTAGAGCATGGAAACATTGACAATAAATGTTGTCAAAGTTAAAGCTATGATCCAAAAACTAAATATTTTGTGCTTGATAGCTAAAAAATGGCACTAAAAACACATACAAAGGGGGTATATAACATCTAATACTAGGTTATTAGCCTCCCATCTAGCTCAGTCAATAAAACCACCACCTTTTTTGGGCTCAAGAATGTCCTTCCCAATACAAGAAAGATGTTGATTTTTAGCCTAACTTCAAGTCATATGGAGGAACCATAAAATTAATAAATTTCATGGGAAATCCCTCTAATTTCACACTAAATATATTATAAATCAAATTTAAAAACAATTTGTGGTAGAAGTTATAGTAACAGGTCCTAAAATGCAACTTTTTGGTAGTGAAGAGACAATTTGTTGACCTCTAACTAGCAATTTTGCCTCTAAGACTATTAGGATAAAATACACCACTTTGAGAACATATATATAGGAAAATTAAATGTTCTAAAATTACTATGACATACAATTCCACCCACAAGTGCATTTTCACTACTATTTTAGAGCACGAAAACAATGATAACAAATAATTATCAAAGTTGAAGGTACGGTCCAAGAACTCAATTTTTTTATGTTTTTTGGCTAAAAAATAGCACTAAAAACACATCAAAATGGGAAAATAATGTATATTAATATGTTTTTGGCCTCCTATCTAGCCCGATCAACAAACCCATCACCCATTCTAGGCTCAAAAATGGCCTTTCCAATACAAGAAAGATGTTGATTTTTAGCCTAACTTTAGGCATGCATAAAACCAAAACTATAAGCCATATGGAGGAACCATAAGATAATTTATGTTCATGTTAAATCCATTTAATTTCACCTTAATATAGAATAAATTACCTCTAATATCAATCTATGGTAGAAGTTGCAATAACGGGTCCTAAAATGCAACTTTTGGCAGTGAAGAGACAACTTATTAACCTCCAACTAGCAATTTTGCCCTCACAACTGGTAGGTGAAAATCCACCAATTTTATCATGTCTATATATTAAATTACATGTTCTTCAATGACTGTGACATACAATTCCACCCACAAGTACATTTTCACTATTGTTCTGAAGCATGGAAACACTGACAACAAATATTGTCAAAGTTGAAGCTATAGTTTGAGAACTCAATTTTTGATGCTTGTTGGCTGAAAACTACTACCAACATGTTCAAAAAGTGTGGATAAAATATATAAATAGGTATTTATACTCCCATCTGGCTTGATCAACAAATCCACCACCCATTATGGGCTCAAGAATGCCCTTCCCAATACAAGAAAGATGTTGAGTTTTAGCCTAACTTCAAGCATGCATAAACCAAAACCCTAAGTCATATGGAGGAACTATAAGATCAATTTTGTGCATGTAAAATCCCTATAATTTAAACCTAAATATATTTTTAATCACCTCTAAGAGCAATTCATGGTAAAATTTGTAGTAACAAGTCCTAAAATGCAATGTTTTGGCAGTGAAGAGACAACTTGACCTCCAACTAGCAATTTTGCCTCTAGGACCAGTAGTTTCAAATACACCACTTCAATAATGTATATATAGATAAATTACACATTATAAAAATTATTTTGACATCTAATTCCACCCATAAGTGCATTTTCACTATTGTTCTAGAGCATAGAAACACTGACAACAAATGTGTTTGGAAAGCAACAAGGAGAAATAAACTTGTCATGAGCAATTGTTTAAGAGCAATAAAATTACAAGTAATTTTATTAATATTATCTTATATTCAATAATATTAAATTATTTACTATCTATTCCAACCATGTGAAGGTGGAAGCTAATTTGGCACCACTATCCTATAAAAAAATGTTAGTAGTAAGTAATTTAAGATGAAATTTATTCACATACTACCTGAAGGTGTAAGCTAATTTGGGCATTAAAAAAAGATAAATATCCACCATAAAATAGGTATATTATGTAATTAATACCAATATTACCAAGTTTCAATTCATTTGGATATTTACTTTGTCCTGTAGACCCTTTTTACCATAATTTACCTTGAGTTGCCTCCATGCTTCCTTCATACCAAAACTTATCTCTCTTCAAAAAAATTCATGAAACCCATAAATTTTATAAATTATATAGGAAAATATATGTTTATAACATCATATTATATGGTTTTAAGGCCTATATAATGCCTAAAATTATTTTTGGCATCCAGAACTGACAAAACTTATAGAAAACTCCAATGGCTACCTTCTTGATTACAAGAGGACTGTGTGAAAACAACAGGCACTTTCACTATTTATATAACCCATAATTTGGAATTGGATGTTTTTTATGTCATTTATACCATTATTACCAAATTTCATGATTTGACTCAACCTATAGATGCTCCAAACTGACCAATTTCTCCAAGGCAAGCTCCAATGTTGATCGTGATTTGACATAGAGTTGATTTTACTTAAATAGTGAATATTTAAAATTATCAAAAAATGTAAAAAATGTATTTAATGGTTATATTATATCATAATTACCCTCTCCACTAAATTTTGTGATTATATTTGACATATTTTGGCCTATAGGCCCATTTTGGCAAAAGCTAGTGACACATGTCTGCTTGGTCAAATTTCACAAATGAGTCATTATCCTATTTTGCATTTTTTTATGTCTTATCATGATTATTTTTCCTCTAAAATCTCATGTAACCCCTCCTTTCCTTATTTCACCCTTACTTTTCTATCTCACAATCTTCCATATCACCTTGTACCTTCTCAAAAAACCTCATATGACCGCATGTCAATAATACCTAAAGATTTATTTTATTATAAAAATGGATTATTTGGTCTAAATCACACCCATTTATCCCCATTATGACTTTTAATTAACTATAAAACACCCTTAAACCTTCCTCTAACATGTTCTGACCACTTGGCAAGGCATTTTGGCCTCACACAATCAACTTTCGTACAAAGGCCTGTACTACATCTTCATGTTCA